>JANRMT010062802.1:22627757-22663536 GCA_026402145.1 Polypterus bichir lapradei
TAGATAGATAGATAGATAGATAGATAGATGTGAAAGGCACTATATGACAGACAGACAGACAGAGTCGGCTAACCAAGCTCTTCAAATGACTTCCATTCCATCTGATCTAATCAGCTCGTGTTCAGTACAAGTGCTTTGCTGTTCGGTTGTTAACGCTGAGGTTTTCCAAATTCTCCCTAAGATGGATATCTGAATGTTGTCGAACCACATAAACACAAGCAGTGCAAACCCACTTTAATCTCGTAGTTTACTTTATCATTAAAGTAGACCATCGTAAACGTCATATTAAAACTGGCCCAGTTGTTAATCGCTATGTGCTTCTGGGGTTTCCTCCTGAACTGACAGCAGAGTCAAGCAGCATCACCAGACAGAAAACATTACATTTATGATATTTCAACTCTCTGCACATTTAGAATCGTTAGATTTACACTTGATATCACTTTAGTGATTAAATGCTTTAAAGTATGTGCGTTACATTTTACAGATAAATCGATAATTTCGTTTTAATAATTACTGTTAATAATTACGCACATCGGGGTGACACAGTGGCGGAGCGGTAGCGTTGCTGTCTCTCAGGGAGTCACGTCGCTGATATTCTCTGCCTGGAGTTTCCATGTTTTCCTGCTGGGTTTCCACAGTGCGCTCCGGTTTCCTTCCAAAGATATGCAGATTTGGTGACACTAAAATGACACTAATGTATGTGAGTGCTTGTATTCACCTTGCAATGAGCTGATGCCATCTGCCTCGTGCCCAATGCTAGCTGGAATGGGCACATACCTGGATTGATGGATGTAATCATTAAACATCCTTTTCAGAGATATTGCGGCAAGGTGTCCTCGTAATTTAATGGATGTTCCAGGCAATTTACAACACAGCGAAGCCGAATGTTTTCTTACCGTGTTAATATCTCGCACTGACACCTGGTGGATTCTTCCAGATTTACGTAAAGTACGCGCGCAAGTATAACCCTTAAAACGCTTACCTAGCAGTAGCCTCCGGCGTCGCATGAAGTATAAACTTGACCTCATACTCGTGGCCTCGCGTACACACGTTTGTCGTTGATATTCGCACGGTTTGTGCTCCTGTTGTTATACGTTTACTTGCCGCGGTGTTCTATTCAGAGCTGTCTGTTCATCGGTGCTTTTCATCAGTTGTCTTTCAAAGATTTTTCTTACGCTTACTTGTTATGTCTAAACCTCACTTTCGTATTATGCCCGATGCACACTTCTGGTTAATTTCATCTTTTTTAGTTCGACTTATTATTTGACTGTCGCATTTATCCAAGGCGCTTTACAACATCTGACCCGCAAAACTTTTCTTTTGTTATTTTCCGACTGTAGTCCAGGCAGGTGAAGTGACTTGCTTAGGGTCACTCAACGATTTGAATCCACGACTTCAGGACTTGAAGTCCAAATCCTTAGCCACTATACGTCACACAGCACATGCGCCATCTACCCCGCTAGCCGATCACGATCACGTCGTTACTGCGTCTTGCCTGTGCGAATGAGAAGGAGGTCAGAGGAATGGTGAGGATGCAGGGAGTAGAGTTGGCGAAAGTGGATAATGTGGGATCAGCAGTAAAGAGTACAGATTAGACAACTTAATTTATGGTTGAGAAAAATCATCTAATTTCTCAATCTGATTTTTTTAGGATAGTCAAAATATTTAAAACAATAAAGTAATCTTTAATTAACAATATAATCAGATCCTGTGTTCTCAGAAATGACTTATTAACACAACAGTCTCAAACCGGCTTAATCCACTCTAACATCACGTTATATTAACTTCAACAATTTTATTTTTAAACCCTTATTGATACAATACAGCATAAATGTCTTAAAATACCAGTAAACAATGAAAACACAAAACATATGTGTACGTACATTCACTGCAACATGGTTCTGAAAAAGAAACCATTTATGCCTCCCCCTGGTGGTAACCTGGAGGAATGTTAACGTACAATAAAGCAATTGAAGCAATTTTTGTTTCATTCAGTTGCAGCGATGTGCATATTTGCCCACTCAGCGTGGTCTTCTCGCAGCGTATGCTTATACACTTAGCCATCAGTTACGGAAGTGGCTAAAAGTTGCCTTCATAAAGGTTCTTTTATTATGCTGTATGTAAGCTGCAGCTGAGATCGCAAACTGGGGTCTTGTTTAGAATGGATCAGCTATCGCAGGCTTAAAATGTTGTAAGTTAGGCAGCTCAACAGCCCCTGACTGCAGTGAGACTGTCGACTTAACGCAACGCGACGCAAGATGAGCCAGCATTGCAAACACTTCGTGAACGTTAGCGCCGCACGCTCTGCTTCATCGCGCTTGATTGCCGCTTATTTTAGCTTGAAGATCGGTGTGTGCTGCTTATAGCTTCATTGGCTACTGTGCAGTGGCTTTTAAAGGCGCTATTAAAATGAATTATAAATGATTAATAAAGGGTAAGTCAGTGATCGCTAGCTAAGGGGAATCGGGCGAAAGTAGCAGATAACAGCAAAATAATATAACGGTTCAGGGAAGGGCTAGAGGCAATACGCGATGTGATGTCCGTCCATCGCAGGGCACACTCCCACTTATTCAGTTTAGACTTCACCAAGTCACGTAACCCACACGTCTTTGCGGTGGGAGGTTTTTGAGTGGTCCCAAGAAATGACTTTAATGCGAGTTCAATTAAAAGTGAGAGTAGCCGCAGTTGTTCACTTCGAACAAATGGGAAATCTGACCTGCCATGCTAAATTCCTGCAAATATTTGTAGCACAGGTTTCTTTAACTTCTTTAATAATGCAACGCAAATGAATTTAAAATAGTTAGGAAACACTCCTGGGGCTTGAAATTCCATTTTTCCTGGTGCTTTAGAGTGCAGTCTTGTTACATGTTGATTAACAGCATGTGAGTGCGACCATAACGATCCTATAAACCTGCAAAAGTTATTGTCAAATTAATTTAATATTAAGGAGATCAAAAGTTCTTGTCCCAACAAAATAAAGAGCTCACCTCCCATTCTGGAAGCAGCAGTAGTTTTTAACGGTTTCAGTAGAACCGATATAAAAAAAAACACATCAGATTTGGACCTAAATATTCCTAATACGTATAGGGCAAGTGTAAATGTACCTTTTCGTTCTAAGTATTACGTTTTTTTTCCGCAGCTGTGTAATGCGGTTAATTATGGAAGATTATTTGTGCCATTTAATATGGTGTTACGTTGAAATGCAATGCATATGCAGACGGGACATTTAATTTTACACGGTTGGTTTTATCCTCTCACAATGTAAAACAAATCAACCGAACGATCGATTGTTTATCAATGTGGGGCACAGTTTTTGTCAGTTTAAAATGCAATACATAAACGTATTCCCGTTTAATTTATGTTCATAGATCACGAGTCATATCTAAAAGCAAAACAGACGTATTGAATTGGTCGCTCCATTTGTATTGCATTTCGATTCGACACCGAGCGCATATCGCGCCAAAACTAAAATTATTCAAATGACCAATCAGCGTCAAAAGGTGGGGCAAGAGGCATCAACAGTTTAAGGGCTTGCGCTATTTAAAGTCTTCAGTACATACACAAAAGGAAGCCATTTGTGTGACTGAAGGTGTATGCGTTGCACATCCCGGCCCCCGGTCATCGACATCTGATGATGCTGAGTGCTGGATGCAGTTTATAACACTGCACCCGCTCCGTACACCAGGGGGCGCCTTAAAGTCCTCCGTACACACAAAGAGGTGTCGTTTGTGCTACTGAAGGGGGGTGCGATGTGGATACTGAGGGGTCACAAAGATGGGCGACTTCAACCCACCCCACTTAGGGCTCCAAATGGGCTTCAAAAAGAACTGCTAGTGAGTTATGGGAAGAACATGCAAACTCCATACAAACAACAGCTGGGTGTTGGATCTGAACCCAGGATGTTGGAGGCGATAGTACTAACAGCTGTTGTCCATTTCCACCCAGATAAAAAAGCGATCAATAAAAATAAGAGCTGCAAATTCATGCCTGGTGTAAAGGAAGGCAGGGGTGGAGCGCTTTCAATAGTGAGAAAAGCGCTATATAAATGCAAAGAATTATTATTATTATTATTAGACTAGGACTGATGGCTCCTTGCCTGGCCAGGACGCCTAGTGGTCCTTTTCCAAGGTGAACAATGGAGGAGACTGCCTACAAGGGCTGTAAACTCCTCCAGTGCGCTAGGTGGCAGCATCCCTTTACTACACACTCAAAGGACAACCTGGAAATTGTAGGCCCTGTGATCAGCACTGCTAGGTGCCATGGGTGCCTCCAGAGGGAGGTACCACCTGAGAATAGACGCCCATATTCTAAGCAGTTTCAGCTCAATGTCACAGTGCTGGAACTACTCCCAGGTCCACCATAAATGGAGCCACTTCACCTCAAATGGGCAGCATGGTGGCGCAGTGGTAGGGCTGCTGCCTCACAGTTAGGAGACCCGGGTTTGCTTCCTGGGTCCTCCCTGCATGGAGTTTGCATGTTCTCCCCATGTCTGCATGGGCTTCCTCCCACAGTCCAAAGACATGCAGGTTAGGTGCATTGGCAATCCTAAATTGTCCCTAGTGTGTGCTTAGTGTGTGTGTGTGTGTGAGACCTGTCTGGGGTTTGTTCCTGCCTTGCGCCCTGTGTTGGCTGGGATTGGCTCCAGCAGACCCCCGTGACCCTGCAGTTAGGATATAGCAGGTTGGACAATGACTGACTGACACTTTACCTCACTCATGGAGTTGGAGTTGGGAGAGGAGGTGGACAATGCCTGCCAGGGTAGGAGTAGATGAGATAGGACACGACAGGGAAAATAATGTATTGTTGATTACAATTCTAAATTGACCCTAGTGTGTGCTTGGTGTGTGTGTGTGTGTGCGTGCCCTGCGGTGGGCTGGTGCCCTGCCCAGGGTTTGTTTCCTGCCTTGTGCCTTGTGTTGGCTGGGATTGGCTCCAGCAGACCCTTGTGACCCTGTAGTTAGGATATAGCGGGTTGGATAATGGATGGATGGATGGATGAATGGATTGTGGATGAAGCCTGCTGTGCAAAGTATCTCTCTCTATATAAAATCCAATATTAGTCTGTCTGTCCACTTTTCATGAGAGAACTACTTAACAGATTTAGATCAGGTTTTTTTCTATAATTTGTGACTTCTCTCATTGTGCTAAATATCAAAGTTTACTTGCGGTACCAATTTATTTGTGTGAATCAGAGAGACGCAGTGGGCAGAGGGGAGGGGATGAGGCCATCCTCACTTACGCGCCAGCCTCTGGGCTTTTCTTACCTCCACTTAGCTGGCGAATGAGACAACTACTTGATGGATTTAGATCTTTTTATTTTTTTATAGAATTTGTTTGAACATTCCGGTTGATTTCACGACTTCTCTCATCGTCCTAAGAATCATAGTTCACTTGCAGGAGTGATGCTAATCCGAGTGTGCTAATCCGAGACAGAGACTGCAGGCCGAGGGGAGGGGGAAGCGTGACGTCAGGAGTGGCAGGGCCCTCCTCACTGTCCTGTTTTCAGTGGCGGAGGATGGCTTGTATGTTATAAAATAAAACAGCCCTTTGAAGCTGGGACTGCCTGGAGTATGGCTAAAATCTGGGTTTTGGGCTTCTGAGATGCCCCCTACAGGCCAAAATGGGTTAATCAGAAACATTCAATTCTCCCAGTATGAGTCAGAGAGTCAGTGTGGAGCTTACAGCGCAGGACATCATGTGAATTTAAAGTGCAAAAATGATGAGGTGTTGTAGTCGAAATGCTAGAGCGGGCACTGAAGTTTACTGGCACAATAGTCAGGTTTCATGCCATCATGCCACAGGAAGAGTGAGTAAGGCAGAGGACAAAGATAAGAAGCCCTTAGTCATTTATTTCAAAGGGGGGCATGCCAAGTATCAGAGATAGGAGATACCTGGCACCCAAAGCCACAGGCACTGTCCAAGGTGCTGTCCTTGACCAGCTGAGATACTCACTGCTTATGCTGACAAGCACAAACTCCTGGCGCTCAGTGAGGATTTCAGAGGCGTACCGGTGTCCATTCTGCAGGAGGTTCTTCACCTGCCCAGTCTCATCAGCTAGGTCAATCTCAACTGCGTAGAGACAAGAAAGCAAATAAAAGACGTTTTAGAAGAAGCTCAAACTCCTAAACCCTGTCACTTTCTTTGGTGTCTGCCTAAGCAGGTTTACCAACTGAATGAATTCACAGTTCCATTTTGAAAGGTCAGTCCAGGGTGTGTGAACAAGTGTTCAGTTTAATGCACACATTTTGGAGCTTTTTATAACTAAGTCTTGACAGATTATTGAGAGTCTCGCATTGGGGAGAAAGGAAATCTCAGTCACATGAGTGTCAGCCTTCCCACCTGTTAATGGAGTGAAGTGACAGCTCGAGAAAGCCACAGAACTAATTTAAGCCTTTCAATTCCAGTGAAAACACTACATGTCTTTGTTTGAGTATTTGGTAATGGTGTAAAAAAAAAGTAAAAAGCAATAAAGATGATATCACCTAACCAATCTTGTTTGGAAAAAAAAAAAAAGCAGAAAGGAAAGTCACTAATAACAAAAGAGGAACCTTGAATAACAAACAGCACCAGGATTGTCTTGCTCTGGAAACATTACGAGTTTAAATAGCATAGATCATGACACTGATATACAACGATGGCAAAACTGTATTTATTTATGAATGCATTTAGTATTGTGTATCTTTAAATCTGCCTGGGTGACAAGACCCAAAGTATGCAATTGAAGGAAACAAAGCAGATAAGCTAGTAGTGTAGAGGATGGTCCCCTCCGACAATCCTCTTTTTTATTGATGTTCTGCTGCTGTGAACTGAGCACTTGAAGAGTTCAAATTCATTCTTACGTTCATTTCACTTGAAATATATAACACCCAGACTGCCACCACAACCCCAACAAACACCTGTGGCCCTGTACCCCCTACCCCCCCCCCCCCCCTTCCGAACTCCCTGACCCCCCTCCGTGTTTTTTTTTTCTTTTAAGTAATTAAATATTTTTGTATCCACCCAGTTGTGGAACCTGTTCAAAGCCGATTTGGCGTCATGAGGAATGAAAGCTGTCCTGGCAGAATTGAGTGACAAGCTGGAATAAACCCTGGATGGGGCACCAAAACCTCATAATATATAAAGTAAGTCTGTGGGGTAAAATAATACCAAATTACATAGATGTACATCCATCCATCCATCCATTATTCAACCCGCTATATCCTAACTACAGGGTCACGGGGGTCTGCCGGAGCCAGTTCCAGCCAACACAGGGCGCAAAGCAGAAAACAAACTTCGGGCAGGGCACCAGCCCACCACAGGGTGCACACACACACACCCCCACGGGACAATTTAGAATCACCAATGCACCTAACCTGCATGTCTTTGGAATTTGGATGGGGAGAACATGCAAACTCTACGCAGGGAGCGAACCCGGGTCTCCGAACTACGAGGCAGCAGCGCTACCCACTGCGCCACCGTGCCGCCCATAGATGAACATGTTGATCTTATTATATCTTTTATTATGGTCACTTCTTCAGATGAATTGCCCATCTAAATGTAATACCTAATTCTAAATGGTGTAACTTTTGTTGCATCACCAGGTAGAGCAATTAAATATACTTTATCATGCTGTGGAGTGTCCATCCATACCCGAACTCATTTAGAAATCATTTTGACGCAAACAGCAGGACTGTCTTCATTCTTGTTATGATTTCTTAAAGGTTTCCTGCAGGTAATGACATTCTTCAGTTATCAGGAGATGAAGCTAAGTTCAGAACTGGGGACAGTGGCTGGTGGTGGGCGTGGCTAGTGGTGTACACTTACAGCAAACCCCTCGTTTACTTTTGGCTCTGATGGGCTTTGGATTATAAAGTATTTAGTTGTGTGTTTATTATGATTATAAAAGATCACTCTTGAGACATCTCTAAATCCAAATAATGTCAAGAACACAAAAACAATCACCTTAATAAAAGGACAATTGTCTGGTTGCTGTGTCTCTGATATTCCAAAAGATAGTGCATCACAAACATTTTTAGTAATAAAATGCATTGCATTTGTCATTCCAACAGAAGGCACATCACAAACACTTTTAGTAATAAAATGCACAGGGCTTGTCATTCCGACAGATAGTCATCATAAACATTAACACTTCTTTTATGAATCCCATGCAAAAGAGCATATGAAAGAAACATATGAATTGCATTTGTCATTTCAACAAATGGTGAATCACAAACATTTTTAGTAATAAAATGCACTGTGTTTTCCATTCCAACAGATGGTGCACCACAAACATTAACACTGTTGTTATGAATCCCACATCAAATAACATATAAGAGAGATGTACACTGCATTTGTCATTTCAACAGATGGCACATGACAAACATTTTACTAATAAAATGCACAGGTTTTCTCATTCTAACAGATTGTGCATCACAAACGTTTTTACTAATAAAATGCATTGCATTTGTCATTCAACAAATGGCGCATCACAAACATTTTTAGTAATAAAACACATTGCGTTTGTCACTCCAACCGATGGTGCATCACAAACATTAACACTGCTGTTATGAATCCCATATCAAATATCATATAAGAGAGATATACACTCCATTTGTCACTATAACAGATAGCACATGACAAATATTTTACTAATAAAATACACAGGTTTTGTCATTCTAACAGATTGTGCATCACAAACGTTTTTACTAATAAAATGCATTGCATTTGTCATTCCAACAAATGGTGCATCACAAACATTTTTAGTAATAAAATGCACTGCGTTTGCCACTCCTACAGGTGGTGCATTACAAACATTAACACTGCTTGTATGAGTCCCATATCAAATAGCATATAAGAGAGATATACACTGCATTTGTCACTCCAACAGATGGCACATGACAAACATTTTTACTAATAAAATGCACTGCGTTTGTCAGTCCAACAGATGGAGCCTCACAAACATTAACACTGCTATAATGAATCCCATCTGTGACTCGCTTCTTCCTTATTCCCCAGCTACCCATCCCGGCCCGACTTGGCCATCTTTCAGAGTCACAAACATCGTACAGTTTTTAATGTCTGGAAAACATCCGGGATTAAATCACTTAGAGATCTGTACATAGATAACGTCTTTGCATTCTACGAACAATTACATTCTAAATTTAACTTTCCAGCAACACATTTCTTTCACTACCTTCAAATTAGGAACTTGTTAAACAGAACCTGCCCGATTTTCCTCACCTCCCACCTACCTCTATATCGGAAAAAATATTTCTCAGTCTCGAGGATTCAGACAGCATTTCCGTAATATATAAAACTAATTTACAGTCCCTCCCTTTCAAAGATCCCAGAGTACAGTGAAAAAGGATCTCTCACTCAACAGCTCAGAAAAGGAGTGGAAGGTAGCAACGCACAGAATTCACTTGAGCTCCATATGCACAAAGCATAGATGTATTCAACTTAAAATTACATATCGAGTGCATCTCTCTCATTTAAAATTGTCCAAAATGTTTCCAGGGCAAATCTAACCTGCAAACACTGCAATTGAGTTCCAGCCTCACTGGGCCACATGTTCAGGGCCTGCACCAAATGAACATCATTCTGGACCAAAATCTTGAAATACCTTTCAGACAGCCTTGGTGTCCCAATCCCTCCTAATCCACTAACAGCCATGTTTGGTGGGCTTCCAGATGGGCTTAAAGTGGAGAAGGACAAACACACTGGAATGGCCTTCACTACACTATTGGCACGTAGACTTATCCTGCTCAATTGGAAGAATCCTAACTCTCCTATTCTAAGTCAGAGGGTAACTGATGATTTATTCTATTTGAAATTGGAAAAAATCAACTTCACACTTATAGGATCTGTGCAGAACTCTTTCAAAACCTGGCAGGATCTAATCGATAACATTTTAGAATACGCATTTAAATTGAGGAAGCAGGTTCTCTTCCTTCTTTAACTCCCTTTATATTTGTTCATTTATTAATGTATCTATTTACTTATTTTTACTAGCTTAAAATCAATTAAAAAAAAACAAAAACACACAAGCTCAAAGTGCTGGCGCCTGGCCTGGCTGTCACTTGTCCCCAGAGCTGTGCCTCAGGCTTACCTTCATTTTGACACTGACAGCTGCTCCTAATGCACTCCAGCAGGCTGATGGCCTTGCAGTGGATATTAAACAGGGCCTGTTCATTATCTGAAAGGAGGAAACATTTTACAGATGAAACATCAAATTTCACACACTCCTCAGACAAACAGAAGCCAGTCGTCCGCACCTTTGACAGCTGTGCTTGTTTCCTCTCGCAGCTCGGCGTCTACAACAACAGCCTTTTTAAATTATTTATTATTCAGAGTCAGCTGGCACTGTGGTTTGTGCTTGGCCTCCACAGCTCCAGAGTCTCGGGTTCAAAGTCTGGCCACTCTGGTTGGAATTTTGCATATTGTCCTCATGCCCTGGTGGGTTTATTTTGCCCACGTCCCTACGTTAACTGGTGTCCAGTGCCTCCACAAAGTATTCAGAATCTCTTGCAGCCTTGAAGCTAAAATTCTTTAAATTAATTTGTTCTCTCATCAAGCAACACTCAACGTTCCAGAATGACAAAGAGAAAACAGGATTTTAGAGATGTTTGCAAATGTATCAAAAATGAGAAATGTAACAATCGCTCTGACACCAGCATTCAGGCCCTCGACTAACAACTTACTTGAAGCACCTTGGGAGTCTTGTTGGGTTTGAGGTGTCAGACTTCATGAACATGAATGCTGAGGATGCTCAGCCATTCTTCTCCATAGATCTTCTCACGCTCTGTGAAGTGAGGTGGTGACCGTCGGTGGAGAGCTATTTCCAGGTCTCTCCAGAGATGTTCAAATTCGGACTCTGTTTGGGTCACTCAAGGAGATTTGCAAGGTTGTCCCTAAGCCACTCCTGGGTTGTCTTTGCTTTGTCTTGTTGGCAGGATGAACCTTCAGTTTGAGGTCCGAAGCTTAGCTTTTCATTAAGGACGTGTATTTTGCATTCCCTCAATCCTCAATCTGTTGCCACTCCGACAGATGGCACATCACAAACATTTTTAGTAATAAAATGCACAGGGTTGGTCATTCCAACAGATGGTGCATCACAAACATTAACACTGCTTTTATGAATTCCACGCCACCTAGTCACTAATACTGCCACCACCCTTGCTTCACCACTGGAGTGACATTACGCAGGTGACCAGCTGGGCCTGATTTCTTCCAGACATGATGCTTGGAACCGAAGCAAGACAGTTCAATCCAGGTTTCTTTAGACTAGAGCAGAAGTTCCCAACCCGGGTGGGTTAATTTCACCTACTCAGAAGGTACATTTGCTTAAAAAAGCTGAAGTCATGAAGATCTTGATTTGTTCCCAAAGACTACATGATAATTTCAACAACTGGGCTATCCAGAATGGTAGGTGAAAAGCAGGAATGGGTGCCTCAGAGACTGATGCGTTCCCATCTGCCCAGTGTGTTTCGTTCTGCTGTACTGGTATCTGCTCATCATTAGTTGTGGAATTGCATTATTATCTTCTATCATTATTGTTATTTAACCAAGATCCAGGTCTTTAATGAGCTCTTGGGCATGGCCATCACCAGTGTGTGTGTCTGCGGAGAGAGTGTTGACCTCGTTGAGAGGTTTACTTACCTTGGCAGTGACATTCATGTCTCTGGTGACTCTTCATATGAAGTCAGTAGACGGATTGGGAGAGCATGGGGGGTCATGAGGTCTCTAGAAAGGGGTGTGCAATGCACCCGATAGCTATACAAAAGGACAAAGGTCCAAGTCTTTATAGTCCTGGTGCTTTCTGTCTTGCTATGTGGTTGTGAGACATAGACGCTGTCCAGTGACCTGAGACAAAGACTGGACTCCTTCAGTTCTGTGTCTCTCCGGAAAATCCTTGGGTACCACTGGTTTGACTTTGTGTTGCTCATGGAGTCCTGAATGAGGCACATCACCTGCATTGTGAGGTAGCATCAGTTACGGACTACGGCCATGTGGCGAGTTTCCCTGAGGGTGATCCGGCTCATAAGATCCTCATTGTTGGGGACCCAAGTGGCTGGACCAGGCCAGGAGGTCACTCACGTCACAATTGGCTGTAGCAGATAGAGGGTCATTTCCAGAGGGTGGGACTGGACCGCGTGTCTGACTGGGGGGTTGCCAACCTGGATCACAAGCTGTTTTGTCATGTGGTGGATGCGGCAACACACTATACCAGTGCATGCTCCCCAACGTGACTTGACTTGATTATTGTTATTTAAATGATATCATAAAACGTCCCCTTTGTAAACTCAAATTACTGAACAAAACAGCATTGTGTTCTACCCAATCTGATTGTCAGCCTGCTAATGTCTTACTGGTATTGGCTGTCTTTGCACAACTTTTACATTTTTAGTTGCACGTTCTCATTAATCTTGCAAGTGTAAAACAGATGTATTTCCCATCCAGCAGAGGGCGTTAAAAAAAAGAAAAAAAAAGAAAAACCTGAAGAAGACCCCACTAAAACCAAACTACAATCCACATCCTGATTTGCCATTAGAAGGTATTTAACTTGATACAACATTCACACACCTCCTTAACCCGTCATCAAGGATGAACCAGTTTGCTGGATTGGGTGCCAGTCCATCACACACTCACGGGGCACTAGTTCAGAAGGAACCCAAAATAAGAGCGTTTGAGTTGTCGGAGGATTCCTTCAGAATCAGATTTGCAAATATGTGAACCCAAAAGAGTAGCTTATTCACTCTTCAATTGGCAGCCAGCACATTGACTACTGGTTATGTTTCATATCTCATGAGCATTCTTTACACACACATAGGTAAGGTACATACAGTATTTGGCTGGCGAGAGAGAGCGGAGAGAGCGCATTTGCTCCTCACCCTCCATGTGTTGTATATTTGCCGTTGCAATTCCACAATTCATACTCATTCAAAACAAATGAAAGTACAGAGTGGCGTACAAAAAAAAAACGGATTTCAATTTTGACCTTAATTGAAATATTAAGTTATTTTTAAAAGCGTGTAATTCTGATGCCGTAATCAATTTTAATGCAGACTGTTCAAGAAAAGGATAACAAGAAAAACAAAAGAATATTTTATTTAAGTTGAAAATTTAATTGTCTCTTAGTTTGAAGCAAACCTTTTAGCTCTGACGTTGGTCTTCCGTTATTTATCACTTCCTGTTTTGACTGAAAGTCCAGTTTTGAGAAATTTTTAAGCTTAGATATATAATCTTTCGTTTTGGCAGTCAGTCAGAACAAAAAATAAAAATAAACGGGCTGCTGCAGTGCACTTGACTTTCTGATGTCGCTAACTTCTTGGCGCCTCTGCGCAGAACAGCAGCAACAAGCGCCTGTTTGCCTCACTCATCTTGTGCCTTTTCACTGCGGTTTTATGTCCGATCAGCAAGACTAAATACGTCACACACATTCATTGAAGATGTTAGCCAGACTGTGGAGAGTATGATAAACGTATCTGCAAACATTATATTGGCGACATACAGAGAGACAGCAACAGGCACGCGCCAATTGCTTGTATCAAGCCAGTGTGTGATGGAGAGCGCAGTCCGAGGTGAGGTGAGGCCCATCGCTGCTGCACCTCACGTTTCTCTCCTGTATTTGAACAGGAAATGCGCCAGTACAGCGATTTTGACTTTTAAAATGATCAAAATAATTGGAATCATATAGAAAACAAATTTATAGCACAAATCAGTGGACAAATTAATGTAATGTTATCATTAATATATTTTTATTTTTTTATTTTTCATGAGATCCTCCCCTGACCGCACATCCCTCGATGAAAAGCGAAAACGGAGAAATGGCTGTCTGACGTGGCTGTAGCGCCGGGCGATCGCAGAGGATTTAGAAGAAATCAAAAATGAAAAGAGCTGAGGGCCTCGAGGATTTGCTCAAACAAGGAAGAAACGAAGCAGTCGGCTAGCGTAACACGAGGGTATGCCAGACTGCTCTTGATCCTTATCTGCAGCCTGAAATGGGAGCGCCTGTCAACAGGGTTCTCCTGTTCGAACTGGACTTGACGGCCATTAGCTGCCATCGGGTAATCAGTAACCAACAGAACCCCTTCAAAGGTAGCGCTGTCTAGTAATCTGGCGCCCAGCCGACTGGTAAAAAAAAATAAGTTCACGGTAAAGCTATTAAGATCTCCAGAGCGCTGCCCCCTTTACTCACCCCCGTACAGCACCGTAATAAACATCGTGGGACCCCCTCCGTGTAACCGCCAGTCTGGTCCACCTGGCCGCGCTTCTCTGCTTCAGCCGCTCCCGGCCATTCCCACTGTTTACATTGCTGCACAAGACCCGGCTTGTTCAGGGAGCGTGAATCAATAAAGTCAAGTTGTGTTTGTTCACTCGGGGCCGGCCAAGTACGCCATAACTTATTAATGTCCCGCCAGCACAGCTGAGTGGGCCCATTGGCTTTGTGCGCCCCGCTCCTTTGAGGGCAGCAGGTTGGTGGAGGGGTGTCGGCAGACTCATCTGCAGGTGGAAGCGCGTGCGGGAGGATCCTTTACGGTTCTGGGTGAACGCTTTATGAGCTGTAGTCCCAATGGCAAAGGTTTTGACCTCGGTATGTTGTTTGTAAGCGATCAGGGGGCGTGAGCTAAATGTTTTATGAGGAAAGACAACTCATTTAAGATAACGTGCCTATGGGAACAAAACACTTCAAAAGTTAGCGTCATGCGTGACCTCATCCTCATTTATGAAGACATCAAGGTAAAACCCACCTCACCACAATGGCTGTCTACACTGCCACACCCCAAACCCCCCTATATATCACAGATGACGCAATCCATTGATACGAGTAACGCGCGTCTACCAGTTCACACTGATATCAAGAATTCCAAAACTACTCTTAAGACCCCCACCGATATCCAAAAAGTTGATCTTAATCGAAGTTTGAAAGGGTGAATGGTCAGCAAAAGTCCACAGGTCAAGTTTTAATTGGAGGAATCACTGTATGTTTGTTCATAAAATAAATCTCACTCCGCTACTCGATCCTCTGCTTCGGTCTCTCCCCTGGCTTCTTGTACTGAACTCGTGTGTTGACCTGCAGTTCTCTGGCCGGCTCAGCTCCACAGTGACAACAGTCCTTGGTCTCTCAACGTCCCTTCTACCTCTGCCCTGTCCACTGACCTTCCTCCCCTTCCTCTTGACTGGACAATACTTCCCCGTTCTTGCTGCAAAGCCGTGGACTATTTTTGTTTGTACTGCACCCAATCTACTTGTGTCTTTTGAACAAGTGCCTTTTCAATGAAAGTACTGGATCTGCTAGCTTCTCTCTGCTTAGGACAGCGAGAGTTAAGGGTACTGATGTTTGGCTCAGTCGTGTGGTTACGTGCAGCAGTGGTTTTAGTCCCCTGTGCTCACATTTTTATCGTTTCCTCTGTTGTTTTGATGCTTGCACCTTCATTCTTGTATACATTAAAACTTGCTTTACCAGTGGTTCTCAAAATATGGGGCGGGCCTCCCTAGGAGGCCGCGAAGTAACAAAAAGGGGGGCGAGAAGATATGAAAAAAAGAAAACAAGAATCAAAAATCTATTGAAACCAAACAAATTAACTTAAACTACATTCTGATACTAGAAAAATAAATATAGAGTTAGATAAATGTCAATAAAAGTTAAGTAGGTATAATAAAATATGCATTTATGATACTGTATATCATTAATTAAAAAAGAACAATTTGGTATTAATGGGCTCCTTTCAAAAAAAGTCAGGGGGGCGTGATTAAAACTGTGATGAAAACTCGGGTCGCAAAGGTCGAGAAACGCTGCTTTACACATTCTTTAAAATTACGGTACCAGAGTGCTTCTTCAGAACGATGCCATAGGGGGTTCCCAAAAGACCCACCAACGTGAAGGTCCCAGGAAGAACCTTTTATTGATGTATAACTTTTATTGATGTAGATCCATAACAGGCTCTACACACTAAATAATCATGAAGAGATGGTAACCGATCTGTGGAATGATCAATGAGTCACCATTTAAGGACTCTTGCTGCATACACTAACTCTGCTAAGTTCAGGGTTTCATAATCTTTTCGTGCCCTACTGTTTTGCCCACTATACATTAAAATGTAATTTTTTCTTTTGTTCTGCATGTTAGGAAGTTTTTCAAAGTATAAAGAACCAACGTTTTAATTCAAAGAACCCCATCCAGAGCGAAATAGCGCTTTGTTAAGCAATGGCTCTATGAGGAGCCACACAACCCTGCAGTGAAGAACCGTAAAGTGCCATTAAAGAACGAGGATTTTTAAGCGTGAAAGCCGCCTTGGATATTATAATAATAATAATAATAATAATAATAATAATAATAATAATAATAAGAAGAAGAAGAAGAAGAAGAAGAAGAAGAAGAAGAAGAAGAAGAAGATTGTTTTTCCCTTTAAGTAATATTTAAAAATACGAACTTGATTCATCCTATAAGCAACACCTGAATTTCAACAGAGAAGCTTTCTGTACTACAGTACACCAATTACGGGCTTGTTTAAACTGTTTAAGACAGGCCACTTCAAGTTTGTATATTATTTATAAAGTAGTTCCCTCTTTTACACGTCTGATTGCCGATCCTGTCGACAAACAAATCCTCAAGCGGCTATTTAAATGACCACAAAATCGCGCGCGTGCGGGTACCATTCGCGTGCCCGCGCGTCTTATGCTTGAATGTTCCGCCTGTACAAACCGCAGATGCAGGGGCGATCTGAGGACACCTCAACCACATCGGACACAAACACCGTGGTAAAATATTTAACAAACAAAAATGCCAGTAACACTTTAGTTTAGGGACTGTAAACACACATTTTTATTCCTTTGACTCTCAATAAGACCTTATGAAAGGCTTTTGGTGTTAATGACATAAAGGCATCAGTAAAGCGTTTATTCTGTCTGTGCAATGTGGCCTACTAAAATCAATTCACTTCGAAACGGTCAGAATTGGATTAAGTGAAAAATACGTGATATCACATACCTTAATAAAAGACCTGTGAATCCTTCAAATAAGTATAATTTTATTATCATATCAAATGCCTACCTCACAGAGTTCAATAGCCTATTGACCGACGCCTTATAACCGTAATTAAGACTAAAAGAAGCATTTGTCAAGGTCTTGTCATATAAGAGTAAATGAGTAATTGATGCAGTTTTGCAGTACCCAAACTAAAGTGTTACCAAAATGCTTCTATGACGAATTAAATAAATAATATCCTTCCATGAGTCCTTCCATTTTCTAAGCCCATAAATCCTGAGCGGGTATGCAGGAGAGTGGTAACACACACACGCGCGCGCACACACACATACAAATATCAGGGGCCTAAACTGTATGTCTTTCAAAACACCCAACTCCTGAATATTATGCCATGTGTACGATGTAATTTTTAAACATAAGAACGTTTTTGTTTTTCCACAAGTACAGGGCAAAAAATAAAAAGTTTTCTGCCATTTCCATATCGCTAACAAAACCTGTGCGCTTTTCAAGAATTTAAAATGCACCGTACTGTTTTCTAAAATAGCTTAATTCTAAGCAGGGTCGTGGGGGCTGAAGTCCCAAGCAAGCCTAAGGTGGAATGAAAGAACAACACTGGAGAGGGCGCCATTCCTTCATAAGGTGAACACAAACACTCTGGGCCAGTGCGAGGTTATTTTGCACCCTAGGCCAACCTTATTAGCGCATGCGCTAAGCGACTGTTCGGTAGATAACACGTGAGACTGGTTCGGCCTCCACCCCCCGAAATCCCTAATTCGCCTTAATGGTGACGCCGGCCATGCTCACACGACACACACACACCGCCAGCATACACGGCGGTGTATACATACCCAACTTATAACCTGCATGTCTTCAGACACGAGCAGATCATGCGAACTCCCTGCATGTCTTCAGACACGAGCAGATCATGCGAACTCCACGCAGGGAGGACCGAGACGCAAACTCAGGAGGCACGTCGCGGTACCACAGCGCACCCCGAGTTTTACATGTGTTGTAAATAAAATGTCAATTACGGTGCTACTTTACATCACATACGATTTATGATGACTTGGCATTATAATGTAAATGCGTGTGGCTGGGACTCTAAAAATATACAAATAACACGGAATGTGTTCTCCTTTAAGGTTCCATTAATTTTGCTAATTCAGAATACAAGGCATAAAGTGGTCTAAGAGTTTATTCCTGCAGACCATCCCAACCACTTTATACTTTTACCTGGACTCCTGCCTCTATTAAACAAGCGGGCATTTCCCACTTTCTACCTTTTTTGTGTCATTCCAGAAATTACAAAATGGATTTGCTAGCTGAGGACCACCAGATAGCTCCACTCCATTGAGGTGGTTGTCGCTTATACGTCACTGATTACACCTGGTTACACTATGGTTAAGATTAGGGTCGGGCGGGAGGGTTAATTGTCATCTGACGCAAGTCAAAGAAGCCATGTGACAAAAACCTGCAATCCAATTGGCTGTCCAGTGGAGCGACTGTCTCGTGGAGCTGCGAATGTCTGCAGCTGGGCCCATTTCAATTTGGAGGGCAATATAACAAGCATCCGTGTGTGTCACATTAATTGTTCTTTTTCTTGTTTTTTTATGATTTTGCTTATTTTTATGTTCTGGTCACTTAAGCCTATTTTTATTTATTATATAGCTCACAAATGAATTGTATACTGAAATATGTCAACACCCAAAGAATATGTTTATTAAATTCATCCTATAAGCAACTCTACCAACTGAATGACTCAGGTGCCCACCCTGGGGTCTTACTGGCAAAGGGTCCTTAACGTATGTGAGGAAAAAAATGTTAAATAAAAGTCCTGGCTCTCACAGCATCCCCTCAGGCCACTTCGACCCTCACGATTATAAACATGTCCAACCAGACCTCCATTAAAAAGCTTTTAAATCACAATGTGGTCGGTTGGGAATATATGATCATAGCTGATGTCCAAGGGGTCACTTTCATGACATCGTACATTGGACGTGTTACCACGACGTAAAAAAAGAAAACGGGAAAAGAGAAACGTGAGTGCCCACACTCTTAAAAATCCTGAATCATTAATGACACTTTACTGGGCGGTGTGGCTCTTCAGTGCTTGAGATCGAAACATTTCATTTTGTGAAGGCTTCTCCACAAATGAAATTGATTTTTAGAACTTTTAAAAAGATCCTAACGTATGGACGAAACACAGCTCTCTAATGCACAGTAAAGAAAACTTGCACTTGGCAGTCATTTTCTAAGCCGCTTAGCCCTGAACAGGACCGCGGGGTCTGCTGAAATCAATTCCAGCTAGCATAGAGCACAAAGGTGAAACAAGCCGTGGGCAGAGGGCCAGTCCGTCCCAGGACGAACACACACTCACACTAGGGTCTAATTAGTGTCGCCAATTCATAGGAGGAAATCGGAGCACCCGAAAGAAACCAGGCAAACACGGGAAGAACATGCACACTCCACACAGGGAGGACCGGGGACGCAAACACTGGGCTTCTTATTGCGAGGCAGCAGCGCCACCACTGCGCCGTCCCGTCCTTGGTAACGTAAGTATTAAAATTCAAATCGGTGTTTGACTGATCTGTTATCTATTCATGGCTATTTATGAAACCAGTTACGAATCTAAATAAATAGAGATTCTTACTGGAGCCTTCAAGTGGATGGGTCTTTTGGGATGCAAAAAAAAAATGTTTTTTTTCCTACTGCAAGGCTCCGAACAGCCGCTTTGGCACCTTCTAAAAAGGAATGTAGACAGTCAAGTCAGGGCCAGGCTAATGTCGCCAATTCTAAAGCCAGTCCGGTAACAGCGGCGTGGACATGGACGACAATGCGGCTCACAGTGTGGCCACTGCAGGAGATGAGGCGCAGCAAATGACACCAAACTGGGACGAAGGAATCCCACTGTATCTAATATGCAAACATAAATTGTGCAGTTGCATGTCGCCTTTTCAGAAATTGGAATAAGCCTTAAAACGTTTAATTGATGCTCGCTACCTGCGCTAACATTTTTCCCGCAGATGCGGTGCTGCACTCATCAATCAATTTATTATTAAAATACACAAACGAACAAAACGAAAGGTGGAGTAAACCCTACAGAAAGATTTTGAATTTGCTTTTTAATTCAATGGCTATACCTGATGTATTATTGACAAACCTGATGCTCATAATATCCGAGTGTATGCATGTGCCAGTTTAGGTGAGGTGAGGGGGCCTTTTTAGTTTCAACACAACCTTGAGCCCATTATGCGGTTCTCAATACTGCGTTTAAATGCCGATTTGTTTCCCGTTTCATATTTAACACAAGGGCGGTCAGTTCAACGTGTATATTTTGTACACAGTATTTCCTTTTTGCATGTCAGATCGCAAGCAGGTGCTCAGTGTATGGGCTCAGTGGTCCATCAGAGCCCCTGAAACGGCCGAAGAGTCTCATGCGCGTGCCCGCGGCTTAAACATGAACGTGTAGCCAGCGGGGCTGCGGTCTTAGTGATGCGTCACACACACACGCAGCACTGAGACAGCATTGTTTATTACATATAACATCTTCTTGATGAAGTAAACAAAACATAAACGAGCCGCAAACTTTCAAAACAGCTATCCCAACCCGAGAACACAACGGAATTCTGCGTTGCGCCAGGCGTACTTTGTCTAACTTGTTAAAAACAAACAACAAGCACGTCTGAAGACCAGGCTCTGCTCTTCACCTGCCTAATACCTTCCATATTGGGTGAAGCACGGTGGTGGCAGCATCACGAACTCTAAACATATTGGTTCTCTAATGACACTTTTCTGGATTCTGTGGTTCCCCATAAAACCATCGATCGACAAAGAACCATTTTAGTCTGGGAAGGGTGGAGTGCTTATGAGATTGGTTCTTTGGGCTCTGAAAAACTTCCACATATGTGGACATAGCTGAACTTAGTCTGTGTGATTGTAGTGCAAGAGTCCTTGTAAAATCTGAAGCCCATTTGTATTTCACAGACTTGTTATCATGTATTCACGGCTATCTATGGAACCTCAGATCTCAAGATTCCTTCTGGAACTTTCGCATGGACGGTTCTTTTGGGAACCAAAAATTGTGGCCCTATGGGATCGCTCTGAAGAGCCACACTGGCACTTTAATTTCTAAGAGTGTGCGGACCGGGAGACTTGATAGAACCGATTGAAGGGTGAATGCAACCAAACACAGTGAGGTCCTTGAAGTCCCAAAGACTGGGCCAACGGCTCATCTTTCATTACGACAGTAACCTGAAGTGCATGTGCAGCCAAGACAATGGTGGCTTTGGGACATGTGACTGAGTGTACTTGAGTGGCCCAGCCAAAGGCCAGACTTAGAGAGTGACCTGAAGATGGCAGTTCACAGACGCTTCCCATCCACTCTAACAGAGCCTGAAAAAATCTCCTAGGAAGAATGAAATAAAGTATCCAAATCAAGGTGCGCAAAGCTTGTAGAGACTTACCCTAAGAAGAGTTGAAGCTGGGATTGCTGCCAAAGGGGCTTCTACAAAACACTGAATTGAGGTTTTGAATACGTATCCATTAATGAGAGAGTTCAATTTTTGACTTTTAATACAGCCTTTCTAAAAACACCTTTTCACTTTGTAACTATGGGTTATCAAATGTAGACTGATGGGCAACAACGACAAATGTGCTGATTTAACATTAAATCTGCAACTTAATAAACTGTTCAGAAAGTGAAGGGGTCCAGAGAGTTTGTGAGGTGGGAAATGAGTGTTTGTTGGCTCTCAAGTCGGGCTACCAGGGTCCAACCAGTATTGGAGCTGTTAACATTTACATAAATAATTACTCGTGTTAAATTAACACCTTAAAGTGTATGCATGGGAATTTTGTTTCCATACTCTTTAAAGTGTTACGTTTACACTATATAAGTTCATTTAACACTTCCAGTTCTGCTGTGTTGCACGCACGCACAAAACTATTTCATATTAGACACGTGAGTGACAATTTCATTGTACTCTGACCACGTGACAATGCTCTATTACTACTACTACTACTACTATTACTACAGCTAGAGTCGGTGCTTTTCAGGCTGCATCTGTTTGCTCCACTTAACTTGAAAGCTTCCTGCCTCCGGGGATTTTACAGACGTAAACTGGAGATTTTTTTCCCCCTTTATAATAAGTAGTGCTTTCAAATGAACCCACTGGGGGGCGGAGTAGCTCAAACAGAAAATCTAGAGACACGTGAATCTACATTAAATGTGAACGTCTGTCCTGGAGCCAGAACTGTGATGTTCAAGAAAATAAATCAATAAGTAAGTAAGTAATTATGTAAGTAAATTAAATTAATAAATAAATACATAAATAAATAAACAGAGTCCAGTCCATATTAGAACGACCAACATCTCCAATGATTACTCAGCCAGCAGACTTGCAGTCGCTCGCTTTAATTGTTAACAATAATCTGCTGTTTTTATCAGCTTCTCTTTTCTGTCCTGTGGGTATCAAGTGCATTAAATTCTCAATTCACGCGGGGCGGGCTCTCCAGAAACTACTAGGGAGCTGCTCTGAGGGACAGCGCAGCGTGAAATCAGGGTAATGCAATACAGAAGCCGAGACGAGGTTGTCATCAAGAAATCTAGGACAGCAAAACAGGCCGACACATCCGGGGGGTGGAGGGCTGGAGGGAGTGAAAAAGGCTGGGGGGTTATCAGTGTGATCTTTTACAAAGCAGAGGTGTATTTTTAGAGATTGCATAGTTCACGCAAGCAGCATTCACGGAGAAAGCACCCCGACATTTCTCCTGTTTATTTTAGGCATGCAAGCGAACGGATGCTTGTTACTATAGCAACGGATTGCGCCACTGTCTGAGCACACTGAGCGATAGTCTTCATTGAATTTTACATTCACAAAGAACTAAAAAAAATGGTGAAACAACGCCTAGTCTGCAGCTCAGAAAATTCAGGACGGTGTTTTTTCACCGTTTGAACAGGAAGATCAGCCCACCGAAGTAGCAGCACACCACATCACATCATATCACACTCTCCAAAGCGCTTAAGAAGGTCCAACCTTGAGTTTGACACTATCATGAAATTATATCATATTATATTCCGAAAACCCGAAATCCTTGCTGAGTGCCTGCAGTTTAAGCTCATCAGCGCAAGCAGCGAGTCTCCCTTCTGCTTCAGGACAGCACTTTGGACAGCGCCTGCCGTATTGGGTGCCATTTGTCTCCAGCCTATGATACTTGGCAGGTCGTCTCGGAACATTTCTTTTATTTCTTTTATGATGAATATAATGACTAGGGTTTTATCATTTTCCTCCTCTGCCTTTCTCATTCTTCCAGAGGAAAGATTGCATGAAACCGAAATATTGTGCCAGTAATCTTCAGTTCCAGCTTTCACAGAATACTCAGTATTGAAACCCTGTTACTTTTTACACATTTTTTATGCTGCAGCCTTATTCTAAATTCGTTCAAATTCATTTTTCTCTCATCAAGCAACGCTCGATACCCAAGAATGACAAAGCAAATGAATTTTAGAAATCTGAGCAAATTTATTGAACGTTTAAAACTGAAATATCCCACTGACACATGTTTTCGGACCCTTTACTCAGTACTTTGTTGAAGCCCATTTGTTAGCATTTTCCACTCCCTCTTGTCTTTTATGCAGTTCTTCACCCTGAGACCCCCAGTCACTATCACTGGGCCTGCTGGTCCCTTCCCTGCAGTCCAACACAGAGCCTCTTCTTCCGTCACACAGTTGATGATCTGATAGCATCGGGTTTCTTGTGTTCCTGGAGGAGCATCAGACAGCCAATCAGCTTTAAAGTCAGCCTCTGACATCACAAAGTTTACATTCTTCCATTATCGGCTCTTGTGTGATTTCAAGAAGGAAGCCAAGTCAACTGCTGATAAGGCCATTTACGTCACTGCTCTCCTATTGTTACTGAAAGCTTTTGAGACCTTCTATCATTACTGCTTTTGGAATTTTCTTTTAATAAACGTATCATTGTTTTCAGGGATGATTTTTCATTCATTTTCTCTGTGTTTTCTGGTTATTTCTTGAGCACATCTGGCATTCAACCAGGTAAGGTGGGCACATGTCACTCCTCCTATGAAGATCATTACATTGGCTCCCAAGAGTGGCACATATTAAGTTCAAATCTGTGATGTTTGCCTACAGATCCGAATGGGTCAGCATTTATGTATATATGGAGATACTTGTGAGGTTCTGTGCACCTTCTACACCACTGAGGTCTGCTAGTGAATGCCTTCAAACCTCAATCCAGACTCTTCACGTGTAGCTCCTAACTAGCTGAACCATCTGGCCACCTCCATTCAAACTGCCAGATCCTTCGGCGTGTTTAAGAAGCATTTGAAGTCTCTCTTGTTCTGCCACTTTCAGCCCAACTGATGATGGCTTTGATGGGATCTTTTAACTAAGGAATCATAGCTATGCTCCTTTTTATTCTGAGCTCTTCAATTGTAGACTCCTTTAGGTTTCATGGTTAACAGGTGCATCAAATCAAACACATGGCCACACAATCTCCAGTGGCTGTAGAGTGGGTCATACTGAAGACCTCAGTGGCTTTCAATACGGCATTTCCATAGGATGCCACCTTTACTTTCAATCTTTCATTGCCATAGGATTCCACCTTTGCTTTCAATATGGCATTACCATAGGATGCCATCTTTTCTTTCAATATGGCATTACCATAGGATGCCACCTTTGTTTTCAGTATGGCATTGTCATAGGATTCCACCTTTGCTTTCAATATGGCATTGGCATAGGATGCCAACTTTGCTTTCAATATGGCATTGGCATAGGATGCCACCTTTGCTTTCAATATGGCATTGCTATAGGATGCCACCTTTGCTTTCAATATGGCATTGCCATAGGATGCCACCTTTGCCTTCAATATGGAATTGCCAAAGGATGCCACCTTTGCTTTAAATATGGCATTGCCATAGGATGCCACCTTTGCTACAAGTTGACTCATGAAATTTCTGCTCTGGTCAACTGTCAGTGACGTTGTTGTGTAGTTGAAGCATTGAGGAGCAACAACAAATCAGCTACATAGTGGTAGGTAAACTAAGAGAGTGGGGCCAGTAAGTGTCAGAGAATATAAAACATAAAAGTCACCAATCCTCTGTGGTATCATCCACAACAGAGTTCCAAACTGTATCAAGAAGCAACATCAGCACAAGAACTGACACTTCATCAAATGGGATTCCATGGCCGAGCAGCTGCACTCAAGCCTGAGATTAATACGCACAGTGCCATTGCCAAGCACACCACCATTGAACAGTGGAATGGTGGAAATGAGTTCTCTGGAGTGACCGCTTTATTTTAGGTAGTCTGATGGACCAATCTGGATTTGAGTGATGCCAGCAGAACGCTACCTTCTGGACTGCACAGCGTGTACTGTAAAGTTTGGTGGAAAGGGATAATGGCAAGAATTGGGTGAAGCCCCTTGGTTCCAGTGAAGGGAACAGTTAATACTTATGGAAGAAAAAATAGACTTAGGAGTCACATAGTCATTTAGGGGTAGTACAGTTATTGCACATAAAGTGTTTTGGTATCCATTCCAAATTAAAATAGGTAGTGTTAAATGGTTAATAAATGTCAGAAACATCTTCAAGCATATCAGCAAACCAGATAAAGGTCAAGTGAATAGCAAACAACAAGAAGGTTCTAGGTGATGATTTCAAGAAGCTGGCTGACTGTCATGTGCCCAGTGAGACTTGACAGATGTCACACACACAGGAACTCAAGAAGTATTGAAAAGTATCGTCAGGACCAAGAATACAGTGAAACGAGACTTTGATTTTGGGCTACTTAAGTTGGTAAGACTCTCTGCTGGAAACGCCTCATGTCTTTTAACCAATCAGAGTGAATATTCAGATAGTGCAAGGCAACGAACCAATCAGAGTACATGTCAGGATTAATTCAGAACTGTTATGTAAATTCGATTGTCTATAAATATGAGCCTGTGGCTTTGCTTATTGATCATTCCTCCACAGGCTGCTGTGATGGGGTGTAGGCCACTTCATGAAGAGAAATTAAAGAGGCAGTGGACAAACTTCCTCCTGCCTGGCTTCTGACCCAAAAAGGTCCTAGTTGAGGACAAGAGTTCTTACTTTAATAGATTTCCAAATATAATTTCTACTACATACTACAAGCAGACAAAAACATGGCTGTAGCCCTGTGCACAAAGCCAGGCCCATAAAGACATGAAGGAACCTAAGTGGCCTGCACAGAACCCTGGCCTCATCCCTACTGAACACTTTTGGGATGCATTTGAACTCGGATTGAGAGGCAGATCTTCACATCCTCACAAATCCTTCTTGATCTTAATGGGCAACACAGTCCCACCCAAAAAAAGAAGAGTGGAGCTTGTTATGGGGAACAAGTCTGTATTAGTCTGTATTAGTGTTCATGGCTGAGGAATGGGCGGTCCAACAAGCGCATACAGACATGATGGTCAGGAGCTCACAAATTTTTTGGCCATATTAAAATAGGTATTATAAAATATAGTGTAGTATATAGTGTATATAGTATAATCTATAGTGGTAGAGTATAGTGTATTTAGTATGTTATATACTAGTATAGTATAGTGTATATAGTATGGTATATAGTAGTATAGTATAGTGTATAGAGTATGGTATATGGCAGTATAGTATAGTATAGTGAAAAAAGTATAGTATATATTGGTATAGTATAGTATATAGAGTATAGTATATAGTAGTATAGTATAGTGTATGTAGTATAATACTGTATATAGTAGTGCAGTATACAGTAGAGTATATAGTAGTATAGTATAGTGCATAGAGTATTGTATATAGTAGTATAATGTGTATAGTATAGTATATAGTAGTATAGTAAAGTGTATAGATTAGAGTATGTAGTAGTATAGTATAGTGTAAAGAGTATAGTATATAGAGTAGAGTATATAGTAGTATAGTGTATATAGTATAGTATATAGTAGTATAGTATAGAGTATATAATAGTATAGTGTATAGAGTATAGCATATAGAGTAGAGTATATAGTAGTAGGAGTATATTGTATAGAGTATAGTATATCGTGTATCTAGAGCACAAGGAACATAAGACACAGGATTAATAAATACAAAATCAACAGATCAGAATAATGCAAACTAATAATCCTCACTAGGAAATAAGAAAGAAAACAACAAACATACTGAACAGTATCAGTCACAACAGAATACTTAAAGACAACAAAATTAACAAACTCAAGGAGAAGAAACTAAGACAGAGCTCTGGCATAAGCACAGTGGGCATCATTTTGAGACTTTAGTGCATTGCCAGTGACACTTGTCTTGTGGGCAGTGCCAGTGCTATGTTATTTTGCACCCTATGCCACGCTTATTAGTGTGCCAACTGAGTAGTCTGTGCAGCTGGATCCCCCCCCCCCCAATGGGGTCACATTGTAATGCCACTGCTGCTAAAATACACATGGAGTGTCCGTCTGTAAGTGAGTGGTCTCTGTGATGGACTGCCATCCCATCTAGGGTTTTTATTTGCTTTAATGGTGGTGCCAGCTCTGCTTGTGGGTATTTAGTTGGCAGGGCAGTGGGATTCATGTCCGAGTTTATGGATTAAAAATTCCTTACAATCTTTGCTCTAGTGATTTTTAGGGTTAGGTTTACATTCCAGTTTTGTCAGGTTAACTTACCGTGTGCTCATTCCCTTTTCTCCATTCCCGTGGGAAGTCTGCCTCGCATCCATTGTGGAGGGTAGACACCAACGCTGCTGCCAGTCCCGGCGGGCTCTGCTCCCACGGTTTGTCACTTTGTGGAGAGCACTGAACCCTCCTTGCCTGTGACTCATCTCTTGAGTGTCCCCATTTCAGAGCCGCAGCGTGTGTCAAAAGAGCCGAAAGTGTTGCAGTGTCAGAGACGTTGCCTGGACCTGGTGGGCTGGGGATTTTAACCTGCAAAAGAAAATAAAAGAAAAGTTTGAAAATGAGGAGGACATCACAATGGCGCTACTGTTGCAGCTTGGGGAGTCTTCTCAAAACAAGTTCACAGTCACAAGAGATGAGGCAGCTCTAACATGGCAGACCCAAAGAGACGTGCACAGTCATTACTGAGGTCTCTGAAGGCGCCGCCTGCACTCCCAGGTGAACGGAACACTCAGCCATGAAGACAACAAGCAGCCTGCCTGCTGCGACTCCCACCTCTTCAGTCCTGAAGCTTTTGGAAATTCACCAAACTCCAGTTCTCAGTATGACCTGTGCGAATCCAAGGTACCGTAGCAACACTGGGGGGCTGCCAGGTAGTGATCCGGAGGGAGATAATTCCCTGAGCACACTCTCTCCCCCCATTCTTTCTAATTTCAGCGGTGGCTGGGCATGGGTGCCATCCGTCTGCCACGAAACTGAGTTCAAGCAGAGACCTCAACAACCGCACATCTATCTATCTATCTATCTATCTATCTATCTATCTATCTATCACATTGTGCCTTTCATATCCATCTGTCTATCTATCTATTATATAGTGCCTTTCGGGCATGGAGGACAGAATGGCTGCCTTGGCTGCAGTCCACAAGCAACGATTTTTAAAGTTACAGTAATACCTTTTTGTTTGTTTGTTTATTTTTTAAATATTACAATGTGCAATTTGAGTTTATTTTATCATCATGTAAAATGATCATTTAATTTTCATTTTATTTACTTATTTACTTAATTACATTTTGAAAATTTTCCTTCTTTTATTATTATTTTTCAGCTTTCTCTGTAAATGTTGTATTTATTGCATTATTTTGTTTATATGATGTGTTGTTCACAACATTAAAATGATTATTTATTAAATTCTCTTCTTAATTTAGACTTTGCGCTGAGATAACAGTAATTTATTTTAGCACGTTGGGACAAGGGGGAGGACCCCATGGATTTTTTTTTTGCTTTGGGGCACCCAGATTTCCCAGAATCCCCTCTCAGTGGTCCCATTGTATGTTTCCGTGGTATCTCAGAAACAAATTGGACCCCTCCGCAGGCAGTGCTAACCTTTGCCAACTTTGACAAGACAGCCATTTTTTTTCTTAGACTTCAAACATTGTGAGTGCCACACCTGGGGCCACTGATGGCCGTGACAGGAGGAGGAAGAGGAGGAGGAGGAGGGAGTGAAGGGCACCCTCCTAATCTGCTGACCAGGCAATGGGGTTTGGTAACCACCAAGCTAGAAAAGAAAATGGCTTCTCTGTGGATTGTCTAGAGCAAGGTGGCAGAATGGGACAGACCCTAACTGGACCCTAAGCTTCCCCCCGTCTGAAGACATGGCCTGTTTAACAAGAGAAGACAGAAGGCTGTGATTTTTTTTTTTCTAATCTCTGGAGTATCGGCATCCATTCTGCTGACACTTAAAAGCAGTCAATTCCTGAAATGTCTGTGTGTTCAAGGACTGGGTGATTGAGTGACTTCTCCCTCTGTGATGGCCTTCAGCTTGATGACGCTTTTGGAAATCAATGCCGTTAGGACTTGTGGGATGTACTTGGGAGGTGACGGCATCCCTTTAAAACAAATGTCACTTGGCCAAGTGCCGCGTTACCGATCGCTCGTTTTAGTGGCATTCGTTAGCAGGTGAATGGGCAGCGGTAATGTCAGGTGCCCGCCTGCTGCTGAACGAATGTGCTGTGTATAGCGCCTTACAGTGTGAGCGAGTCAGCTGTTCAACAGTGCCATCTGTCCACTCCATCAGTCACTTTGTGTTATTCACTCCTGACCCGCTGGGTGTCTTCTGCGAATGTGACTCCTTCTCACGGTCCATAAGTATAATGGGGGGGGGGGGGGGAGCTGGTGAATTTTAAACGGCCCACACTATTTAATGGCCCTTTACTGGGTTTCTCATACAGCCATCGCTTCGTTCCAAGGAAGGCTCTTTGCACACACTTGGACATCCTGGTTCTTTAATGGCACTCTATGGTTCTCTACTGGGCTGTGGACTTCTGTCGCTTGATCAGGCGCCATTTCATTCTGGGACGGGTTCTCTGGCCCTTTGTGTTTTGAAACACTTTCTAATTTGTAGAAAATAGAAAATCTGTAACGTATGCCAGGTGAAGGACACCCACAGATTTAGAAAAGCTGAACTTAGGCCGAGTTAGCGTATGCAGCGAGAGTCTTTTTAAAATCAGGAGACCCAGTGGTGTTTCACAGATCTGTTACCATCTCTTCATGGTTATTGACTGGATGGAGATGGTCACAGATCTACATAAGGAAAGGATCTTTCTGGAACCTTCATGCGGATGGGAACTTAAAATGGTTCCCCTATGGCATCGCTTCTGAAGAGCCGCTCTGGTGCCTTGATTTTCTAAGAGTGGATGTGAAGTTGGTGCTTTGGGCTTTGAAAAGGTCCCTTACTACGAGACCAACACAGAAATCTTTAATGCCAACTCTTAAAAATCAAGGTGACAATGCAGTTCTTCAGAGTGATTCCATAGAAGAACCAGTTTTAGTTCCCAAATAGAAGGGGTATCCTGCAGGGAGCTGGGATGTGTTTCTTGGTGCAGAACAGACTAGTGCCAATGCCTTCCCTTTTGTACCCATGGCTGAAAATAATTACAAGTGGCAAATATGGTAGAAAAAAAGAGAGAGATATTTGTTTAACTTGCTTTAAAAGATAACGTTCATTGCCAATAATACGATGCATTATCAGGTATACATTCATATTCAGGCCGGAAAGAAGCCAAGGGACGTCACAATCAAGTGGAGGAATGTGGACGACCTGATGTCCTATCCAGTGGGAATGCTAACGGTTTGAGGACGCGCCTGTGACTTCATGCTGGACCCTCGACATCATAGCCACTCACGTATTTACACGTTCACTGAATTCTTGTCAGATACGGGCAACTACCAGACAAGCCATCATCACCTGTTCTCTCTCACCTTTCATGGTTTCTGCAGACTGTGGCTCTGTTTTGATCCACTTTTTAAAGTGAGCTGCTTGTGCGTCCTCGGCCCACCCCTCTAACCTGACATCTTCAGCTGTCATTTGTCCTTCTCTCTCTGTCAGTCTCAGCTTTATTGCATGGTTTTGAATTACACTTCATGGAGTTTATTGGCTCCTGTCATGCACGTGCGAGTAAGAGGACATTATATGGACCAAGCGAAGGTAATTCCACGCCAGGCCAGAAGGTGGTGGTGTGTGCTAAACCTTCTCCTGTTATGTCTGCAGACCAGCCACGGGAAAACCTGTCTGACTCAGCGTTGATGGTGTCACTTCCGGTTCCGGCATCCAGGACGATGTCACTTCCGGCACTGATGCACAAACTGACATCAGAAGAACGTCACTTCCGGTTTGATCCCTAAAAGCCGCCATCTTTGCAAACCTTCAGCAGTTCAATTCTGGACTCCAACAGAGAAACATCTCTTGTAACAATCAACCCATTGCAGCCGGGGATAATATTTGGATGGCTGCTCCAAACCTTTTCAAGTGTGTCGAGTCTGATCATCCTACACACCACATAACCTTCTTCTTACAGAGGGCTACAGAAAGGACCTTCATTTATTTAGACCCGCATACAGTAAGTAACCGTGAAGGGATGGCAACAGATTTGTGAAACGCCAATGGGTTGTGATTTTTAAAGGACCCTCTCTGCCTACACTGACAACTCAGGCTCTCTGAGTGTCCCACTAGGTGACCTACCACACATTAATGATTTCAGGTAGTTTCTACTACATATTAGGAAGCTTATCAAGGCACAAAGAACCAACTTCATATGCAAAGACCCCATCCCAGAATGACATGGTGATCTGTTAAGCAATAGCAGCACACAACCCAAAGAACCCTAAAGTGCCAGCATTACTAAGAGTGTCCAGTAGGCTGCCTACCAGGACACAGCAAATCAAGAAATTCTGAACTCCCCCTGAGAGATTGTCTGCCGTGACAGTCCTGTAAAAGACAGACCTCTTTGTATTTCACACATCTGTTACCTTGTATTCCAGGTCATTTATGGAACCTCCTCCAGATCAGAATAAATGAAGCGTCTTCGTAGAACTGTCATACAGATGCTCCTTTTGGAAACTAAAAACAGCTTCTCTGTTGTAGCGACCCCGGCTGAATGACATTCGACTCCTACACTGATGGTTTATGAATGTTTATATATCAGTGCATATCAGTGGCTCTCCTATGGAGGGGGTCAGCAGCACAAAACTCTTGGCCGCTTCCATCACTGAGGGTCTCTTGTGGACTCTCAGAAGCCAAGAAAGCTCAGCAGGCAGAGGTTGTGCTTCCTTTGGAGGTTGAAGTGAGTGACAATCCCCTCCTCACATCCTGCCCACCTTCTATTGAGAGGGTCCTGATGAGCTGCATCACATCTTGGTTTGGGCACTGGGGGTCTGACTGGAAGACTTCTGCACTGTGTGGTGAGGATGGCTGAGATGGTTATTGGGGTCTCTCTGTCCTCCCCTCCCCTGCAAGAAAAAAGCCCTGTGTATTGTGAGAAACCACTCACACCCCTCACATGGACTGTTTGTGCCTTGCCATCTGGTGGGTGATATCACTCCATAACATTAAGACCACCAGCCAGAAGGTGCTATAGCTTTTCTCCACTGGAAATAAGACTGCTAAACTCTCTGTAACGAGCACATAACAAGTCAGTTTTATACACGTACTGTAATTATTTATTTTTAGCCACCATATTTGATTGATTACTTTACAAGAGTATTGATTGGACTTTGTGAAATTAGCTTTGTCTTGGTTTACTTTTTTGTGTTATTTTTCTTTCTGTTTTTGCACATTTTCTTCCCACTGTATTTTCCATATGGCTGGACTGACAAATGAACTTAAACTTTATCGTAGAGTTGAGCAGTAAGAGTACAGTCCCATGGACAGAGTCCCGTGAAAGTCTTACTTACATGTCCGAGTGTTCCAGTAAGCAGGCACATCAGCGACACCAACACACACTGTGCCTGGCACTGCCAGGGCTCTTCACTACGCCATGTAAAGGATGGCAGGCAGGGACAGAATGGACTCCCTTCCTGTGCCTGGCTGGGAGACCCAGATGGCAAATAGGCACAAGAAATGACAGGAGGTTCCCTGCCTACAAAAGGATCTGGGCATAGGTTGCCATCTGAAGAGTGGGTATGCTGGCATGCATGCTGGGAGCATTAGACAGAGGAGCATTACCTGGCCAAGAGGCCAGCTGGAACAAAGGATGGGGGAGCTGAATTGTCTAAACCACATGCCCCTCCAAACTTCTAGGTGGGAGCAAGCCACGAGTCAGGTACACCAGTGGACACTCCCATGGCATGCTGGGAGTTGTAGTGCAATAGAGCAGCCCAGATGGGAACCTTAGGTGCCGCCAGTTGGTGTGCTACTAGGGGCTGTGCTCTTTGGTTTTTTGGGGGTTTTGCAGCTACTAGAGGGGGGTGCAAAGGCTTGAGGGGCTTTAATGGGAGTTGATTTTAAACCAAAATATACGTGAATTGTATAGGTGTTTGGTCCAGTGCTTTGGAGGGAAGAGGGTTTCCATTAAGAAACAGAATTAGAAAATGACTGTGTTTGTTAAATAGTAAAAATGATATTGTTGTGGATTGTATTTTGTAATGTGTAAATTAAAACTTATTTTCCATTAAATAAATAAAGGAAGTAACATATAAAAGAATAAACTGTTCACTCCTCCTGAGATTCCCACTCAATAAAAGTGCATGCAGCAGACGTTTCAAATTACCTCTCATTAAATGTCCATTGCATTGAACAACTCAATAACCTACAAATAGTATTCCCAGTATTTTAAATCCATGTTTCTGAAGTAATGTATTTACAGTGTCGACCACTTACACAATTAATTAAACATTTCATGTACAAAAACCAGGTAGCAGGTAAGTAAATGATGAAAGAATACACAGCCTTCCTTTTATAAAGAGGGAGAAGGCTACAATTTTCTTGGGAATACAAAGGTGGAGACTATGAGGAACCGCAGGAGCTTCTCTCTTCTTACCTACCACTTGGGTGGTTCTTTAAAACTCCAATCCCTGCACTGTCATTTGGGATTTTTCTTTGAGAACGTGGGATCGATCCCTGATGGTCTTGGAGACATCGCTCAAATGGAAAGAGGATGGAGTCTGTGCTGGCGGACACCGTGAAACACCCGCAGAGAATTAAAAGAGTAAAAAATAAAAACTACCAACTGGCTACTGTTAAGAGTAAGTATTGTATTAAAATCAATTATATGTTTAATTTACAATTTTTCAAGTCTAAATAATTTTATATAAAGTATAGTATTGTGACCGGTCTTCGGGACAGTCCAATAGTCGAAAATATATGAACAGATATGGGTCCCTCTTTAACAATACGTGTCCCTTAATATACGCTGTAAAAGGAATGAACATACAAGGATAATAAAGAAACTGAAGCCTCGCATAAACTTGACAGTCTGCATTGAGCGTGTGGACCAGGCAGAGAAAGTGACGTCACGCTTCATTACACGCCCCGCCCTGCTCACAAATGTTTTATCTAACTGCGCGACAATGCGGACACGGTGAAAAGTAATGAATTTCAACAAGAGGCTGCTTACGTGCATGTCAGAATGATGAACAAAGGGATGGACATGCAAAAACTATTTGAAATGTATCTGCTTATCATGAAGATCCTCTACAAAGGAGAATATTATACTCGTCCTTTATCTTCATGCCTTTACTCAATAGGTCTGTTACTCAGGGACATGCAGTCAGGGGAGGCAGGTGAGGCTCTCTCAACTATCATCATGAAAAGTAAAAAAAACTAATAATATAACATAAAATAAATGTGTCCACTGGTCTGTGCTATAAATTTTAATTTAATTCTGATCATTTTAATAATCAAAATCCTGTTCAAATAAGAGAGAAACGTGAGATGTTGTAGCGACAAGCCTCACCTCACCTCAGACTGTGCTCTCCTGCACACACTGGCTTGATGCATGCAATTGGCACGTGTCTGTTGCTGTCTCTCTGTATGTTGCCATTGTATGCAGACACATTTATTATACACCCTGACTCTCCACAGTCTGGCTAATATCTTTAATGAATGTATCTGACATATTTAGTTTTGCTGATCGGACATAAAAGCCACAGTGAAAAGGCACAAGGTGAGGCAGACAGAACCGTGCCGCACCGACAGGGCGCATGTGAGCCCAACAGGTGCTTGTTACTGCTGTTCTTCTATGCAGAGGCGCCAAGAAATTAGCAACATCAGAAAGTCAAGTGCACTGCAGTGCCCGTTTATTTTTATTTATTGTTCTGACTGACTGCCAAAACAGAAGAGTAAGACATTTCAAATTAAAGAAAAACAAGGAAGACTTTTACAAGAAAGTGACTGAGATTTCCATGGAGAAGGACAGGCGCATGGACTTCATTTACAAATAAAGGTTAAGATCATAAACGGTTCTCAATTTTATAAAAAATGGGATCAGAATAAAGAAAAACAATCCAATATTTAAAAACTTCATTTTGACCTTAAACAAAATGTTCTTTTGTTTTTTCTTGTTATCCTTTTGTTCAACAGTCTGTATTAAAATTGATTAAATCATCAGAATTAAAAGCTTTTATAAACAACTAAATATTTCAATTAAGGTCAACATTGAAATTCGTTTTTTGTACATCACTCTATACTTTCACTTGTACTGAATGAGTATGAATTGTGGAATTGCAACAGCAAATTTAGAACACATGGAGGGTGAGGAGCAAATGCCCTCTCTCCGCTCTCTATCTCCGCTACAAATGTAACATTCTTTCCTATATATGTCTTTTATGATTGTATAAGGATAGATAGATAGATAGATAGATAGATAGATAGATAGATAGATAGATAGATAGATAGATAGATAGATAGATAGATAGATAGATAGATAGA
>JANRMT010062802.1:22674728-22688096 GCA_026402145.1 Polypterus bichir lapradei
TATATATATATATATATATATATATATATATATATATATATACTGTATATTACATAGTTTAATGCCAAATAATGCAAAGAGTACGCGACACATGTTTCGCCTTTATTTGGGCTCATCAGGCGTACACACTCCACTGCAACCTTCGCGGGGATCGAACCTCGGGATGTCAAATAAATGAATCACACGCCGTGGCGCAGCGTAAAGGGACTTCATCTCTGACGCTGACGTCTGTGGGGTGCAGTGGAGTGTGTACACCTGATGAGCCCAAATAAGGGCGAAACACGTGTCGTGTACTCTTTGCATTATTTGACAGTAAACTATGTAGCACTCTATGATCTGCTTCTCGCAACTGAGAGGGCCCGTAGCGGATGTTTGCAGACTGGCAGACCAACCACATGCATTACCTGGTATAGGTAACCACCCATACAATCAGATTGAGACTCAGACTACAGAAGCTATGAATATATATATTTATATAGGGTAGCAAGGTGGCACAGTGGTAGCGCTGTTGCCTTCCAGTAAGAAGACCTGGGTTCGCTTCCCAGGTCCTCCCTGTGTGGAGTTTGCATGTGCTCCGGTTTCCTCCCACTGTCCAAAGACATGCAGTGTAGGTGCATTGGCAATTCTAAATTGTCCCTAGTGTGTGCTTGGTGTGTGTGTGTGCCCTGTGAGGGGTTGGCACCCTGCCCAGGATTTGTTCTTGCCTTGCGCCCTGTGTTGGCTGGGATCGGCTCCAGCAGAACCCCTTGACCCTTTGTTAGGATATAGCAGGTTGGATAATGGATGGATGGATGGAAGATTATTTAGGGCTTTATATACCATTAGTTGCATTTCAAAGCAAATCCTAAATGACACGGGTAACCAGTGTAGTGACGCCAAGACTGGTGTGATGTGCTCAGATTTTCTTTTGCTGGTTAAGATTCTGGCTGCTGTATTCTGAAGTCGTTGCGGCCGATTCAGTGTAGTCCTGTTAGGGGTGCATTACAGTGATCTAGCGCACTAAAAACAAAAGCGTGAATTCATTTCTCAGCATCATGAACTGTTAGAAGTTTCCTTAAATGAAAAAAAGCAGCCCCCGTACCGTGCAACTGTGATACAACGGCCAAGTTAAGGACCCCTGACTTAAATGCTCCCTTGAGTTTCTAGGTTTGTGACACACCATATCAAACCACAAGGGTGTGACTCAATGCTGCCACCACATCCTGGCCTCATCGGCGGGCATGTCTGCTCTCACTATGCCATGGCATTGGCATCTGCCAGCCAGTTGATGCCACACTGTTCCATTTACATTTATTTATTTTGGCCGACGCCTTCATCCAAAGTGACTTACAACTTTTTGAGATACAATTGGCTACATGTTTCTTTTCTTTTTCTAGTTTGAGCCCAGGCTGGTGAAGTGACTTGTTCAAGGGGTATCCCCGACCACTTCGCCATCCTCACACTGATTCTGCTCTCTCCTCATCACTCGTATTTCCTCGATTGCTATCATTCACCCTTTTGCTTCTTTTCACTCTCCTTCATACTCCATGAGTGCAGATCTCCCCGGAGTCTCAACACGGAAACTGGCTGAATTAATCGCACATTTACATGCAAGCGCGATTAGCTCAGTTTCCCCACTAAACACTCCGGAGCCACCAGCTTTCACACACACACCCGTTTAGCCCAAGCTGCACCGTTTTCATTTAAAATCTCACACACAAGTGCCACAGACCCCTTTACCGCACCCTACAAGCTGCCATTTACATGGGAGAGATGCACAGGTAGACCACCTCCATGCAACTGGTGGCCCGGGTCGGTGGTGTGTGTGTGTGTGGTGCACACCTGCACTCAAACAAAACAAGGCTAAAACCTCAAACTAAAGAAAAACCCAAACCATTCTTTAAGTAACGGGCATTAAAAAGAAGAAGACTTTTAAAAAACTACAACCAAATAGATAACCGATAAGTAAACAGTCCATAAAAGTTTAATATTCACAAATGTCCTTCTAGACTTACTGTAAGCACGCAGATTCCTTAACAGTTTAGACACAAATACCTCCTGCTGTTTCTTTCGTCTTCTTTCCTCACTGCTACTAATCCATCCCACCTCTGCCACCACTGTGGGTTGCCCACAGCTGGCATAACATCCTTCTTGATGTCGGGACATCCATAGTCATACACTGAGATGGACTACGCCGAATGAGGACTCAAAGCAATTGTGCCAATTTACTTCAGATGACTAAACAAATGTCCAAATAAAAACCGATGCTGGTGAAGAAGCTAAAAATCACAATAAATAAATAAATATATAAATCAAGTAAAGGGTAGAAACAAGCTGGAATTGCTCTTCCTAGTGCTGCTGTCTCGCCGCGCTCACTCATCTCACAGATATAATCAGTGGAGCAGAGAATCCAGCGGCCCACAAATGGATCCCATTCCTACTACCATTCCAAAGGCATCCGTGGGATCCCCAGGACCCCACCACTCGGCTGGAGCAGCTCCAGCTCTCACCCTGCTCCTCCGTGGAGCTTCCCTGTGCCATCACACCGCACTGGCGCTCAACCATTTCCTCTATCTCTCTATCTCTCTCTCCTTGTTCATCTCACTTCCTCATTTCCTCTTGTTTTTATCCATTGCTCTTCTGTTCAGTCTCCTTTATACTCTGTGGGCACAGATGACTTCATTAGGACTCGCCGAGTTTCAAGGAGGAAGCTGGCTGAACTATTCACATATTCACATGCGAGCGCCATTAGCCACATTCCCCCACTAAACACTCTGGGGCTTACGCATATCCACACCACCTGAGCCGCTCTCTGTTTTACGTAGAAACTCACACACTGCCACGGACCCCTTACTGCACTTTACCACAATGCCTCATTGCTGTGACGCCACCTGTTAAAGACCACACTTTATTTTGATGGATAGTAAAGAGTAGCCCACTTAGCTTTAACAAGGCCTATTACTTATCTTATATCCTACCAGGAGAAAAGGACTATTGGGCCAAAGCGGGTAAGGAGGCAGGGGCTCGAGCCACTGCAGCCACTCTTTTGTGCACATCCCTGCTGAAATCTGTCCCTTGTTGGCAAAGATAACTGTAAAAAAATAAAAATACCATCACATTCTCATACCCCTGAAGTCCAACTCAGAAGCCATCTTTTATATCTCAGCCGTGCAAGTCACCCACTGAACCCAATCCAAGTCAAAAGTGGGCTGCCAACTGCCACGATTGCTGCAACATAGTGACCTCTAGAGGACAAAGGAACAACTACACTCTTCCACCGATTTAAGAGGGGCAGTGGCCTGTTGGAGTCTTAGGGCACTCAGCAGTTCTCTCCTTATTTAGTGGTCTGGGGGTGGGGGGTGGCAGGGGGGATGCTATCTGAATATATAACAGGTACAGAGATTAGCGCCTCCTGGTGGTCCCACTCTACCTGCATTGAGACACTGTCATTGTGGGTTAATCTTTCTTCATGCCCAACATGACCCATTTTCTGGGCTGTTTCCCTGGTTCTATGCCAGCTCTATGTTCTTCATAACCTTGGCAGCCCCTTAATATTTTAAAACTGAGGAAAAAGTCTCACCAGGGTCTCTCATGACAGAAGCTGAAATGGTGGAAATTAAACTAAATGAGGCACAAGTAGACCTTGGGTTGAGTGATCGGTCATGAAGAGTATGGGCGGGCAGTGTGTCCCCATAGTAGATCAGCCAATTCCAGCATCACGTCACATAATGCCAGTGGCCTAATGACTAAAGGAATTAGGTGGGCCACTTTGAGCTACTCAGCCACTACCAAAGAAGCAAGTATCAGTTTGGGCACTAAGGGGGCCGAGATCAGGACTCACCATAACTCTCTCGATTCCCTGTAGCACAGGCCTGCTGGAGCGTGTGTGTCGAGGTGGCCTCGGAGGACAGAGCAGTGATGGACAGCAACACCACCCTGACCTGCATCTCCTGCATGAGGAGGGAGGAGGTGAAGTCTGAGACGTACGTCAAGTGGTTCTATAATGCTGACAACAATGACAGCACGCTGGTAGGTCACAAAGGGGAACCACTGACCAAACATGCAGGACCTCTGGCTCTCCAAACTCTTTAACTCTTTGAGCTCATTTGTAGATCTTTGTGTACGATGGAACACCTCAGGAGCAGAAGAGCCATCTCAGTGGGAGGCTGCAATGGAAAGGCAGCAAGGACCTGCAGGAAGTCTCATTGGGGATCAACAACCTGAAGCTCAACGACACGGGGACGTACACCTGCCAGGTCACGAGGCACTTGAACTTTGATGTTCACCAGCATTCTATTACAACAACGCTAAAGGTCCACCTGGTGGTCACAGAGAACGGTAAGTCCCGGAGGGTGTGTGAACGAAGGGGTCAATACCCTGCGGAAGTAAAGCTGAGGGGCACCGAGGGTGAGGGCAAAAAATCTGCTCTGTGAGTGATTGGCTTACTGCATGAAAACCATGTGCTTCATTTACAGTAATGACAGCCATCAAATTCAATGCGGGTGGCCAGAGCCGACCCTGGCAGCAATGGGCACAAAGGAGAAAACAGGGCATGAGGAGGGTGACACACACATGAGTCTCCACTTAACCAGACCTGTATGTCTTTGAGGGTCAACATGCAAATGATGGACGATTACAGGGCATTGGATCTGATCCCAGGACAGTGGGTCAGATAATTACATAGCAGCAGGACCCAATATACCACAATATTAAATAATAATAATCATCATAATAATAACAGCTGTGAACCTCCTAGGGGGTCTATGTTGTTCACACAGAGCCCACATGGGCTCCTGTCTGATTTTTCCAAAATGTCACATATGTGTATTGTGGCCTGCAGGGGGTGCACCAGCTCACCAAACCCAACACAGGCAGACACCGGCACAAGTCTCTGCAACAGGTAAGGCTTTTATATGGCTGTGGGAAACTCTTCCCAATCATTTCCCATGGAAGAACACAGTACAAAAAGCACAAAGCACTCTCTCTCTGTCTTCTGTCTTTCGCTCTTTCCACCTCCACTCCTCCTCCAGTGAGCTTTGTCTTCTCCCCCCCTAAACTCTGGCTCCTTTTATACTGTACTCCCGGGGGCATTTCCGGTGGTCTGTCAACATGGTCTGGGAGCCCAGCAAAGCAGGGCTCCACAATCCCTGCAACACTCCCTGGTGGCACCCAACAGGGCTATGCAGAACTCCAACTCCCATGAAGCCCTGTGGGAATCTCTGCAACCCAAGGGGTACTGCCACCTAGTGCGCTGGGTGAGATAATGCTCTGTGTGTGTTCTCTCCTCCGGTTCTTCCACTACAGATGCACCCTGGCTAGGTAATGGCACTGGCCATCCGCCACAGCATATTCATATAATTGGTGATTTTAAATTGGCCCGATATCTGTGAGTAGACCCCGCAATGCCTTGTAGGCTGGAAATGTTAATATGACATAATAACATAACATGACATGACTTTATAATATGACAGTATGCAAGTCAGGGTTACAAGAGGCAAAATCTAATGGTATGTAATAATAATGGTCCTCATGAAAGGCACTATATGAAGGTGTGCTATTAGTTTTGGTCAGGAAGGATTCTTCTGTAACATCTCAAGAAAGCCTTGAGTGGCAGGCACTATTAAAATCTGTCATATTTTGTAAATGTTCTTCACATGAAAGGCACTATATGAAATGATCTCCTACTGTATGCAATGCACCGTCACTTGTGCTTCTGTTTCCTATGCAGTTGAAGAAGACTTTACGGCCGTGGTCTCAGAGATCATGATGTACATCTTGCTGGTGTTCCTCACCATCTGGCTGCTCATTGAAATGGTGTACTGCTACAAGAAGATCTCGAAAGCGGATGACATGGCGCAGGACACGGCGTGAGTACCTCTAACCGATCCCCCGAGCTGCCCCTGGTGACGATGGCCCTGCTAAGGACTCTGCTGAGTTTTGAATGTCATGCTTGGCTAAAATGAAAGCCGGTCGTGTTGCTCTGCTTTTTTTTCCCCCTCATAATGGGAAGGGCGCAGGGTGGGATCCATGAAGCTGCTTCACTTTGCGGGGCGGTCGGGGTTTTAGGGGGGCGCATGAGCACTGCTTAGCTTCTGCTTTCTTTGTTTCCCTGTTTGTTACAGGAAAGACTACCTAGCGATCCCATCTGAAAATAAAGAGACCCCTGCCGTCCCAGTGGGCGAATAAAAGGGCTTTACGCAAATCTGAAGGTTAACTTATTTTGAATTTCTTTCCGTTTTTTTCTTACTTTAACCCATTCACTCCTCTCCCTGTAGAAACTTCTAGTATGAGAACTTCCACTCCTCCCTCCTCTCCTGCTTGATGGCAGATCCAATGGATACCCCCCCCCTGCATTATCCGCCCCCAAGTCTCACTTCTCTTCATTAGTTCACACTTGCTCATTACTTCTGATGCTCTGCAGATAAAGAAGTACAATACCTGTGTAGGTATTACTAAAGGGGGTCTTTTTTCACAATGACTCCATGAATGGCTATGACACAGCTACAGAAGATGACACTTAGGCCAATGTATGCCCCCAGTTTATTAATCCTGATGGTAACTTCTGTAATTATGTGCCAGCTCAACTGCACATCTCTACTGTATATCTTGGTGTCATTTCTAGACTAATCTGTCCACCTCCAGTACCAGTCACTGAACCCAGCATAATCCTACTCCCCCCAAAACCATAAGTGGGAGTACAATTCACCTAAAGTTGAACCCCAGTGTAAGCCAAAGTCACTGCATAGTTCAGCCCCCTGACCCCTACCAAGATGTTTTAGTCAATGTCCAGCTCAGCTACGGACCCCTAGAAAAACCCCAAATCATCTTCAAGTTCACCCATCTAACACCCAGCACAAGTTCATGTCACTTCCCAGTTCTGTTATTGACTCCTGGCGTGACAGTAAGTGACATGCCATTTTAGCCACAGACCCCAATGTGAGACCACATTACCCTGCTCTCCCTCACTAAGTCACCAGCCATAGAATCCCTAATACGAGCCCAGGTGACCATCTGACTCAGCCACTAACTGTCACTTTGAGGGCACATCACCTCCCAGTCCTTCAACTGATCCCCAACGTGACCATAAGTAACCCACGTTTTCAGCCAGAGAAGACCCCCAGTGTGATCCCCCATCACTAAAGAGTTTTTCCACTGTTCCCCCAATATGAATCTATGACCCAGCTCAGCCAGTGACCCTCATCCAAAGGCCAAGTCACCTCTATGTTTAGACACACTGCCACATTCCCCCCCGCCCCCACCATATGCAAGCTCAAGTTCGTCAGCTACTGACCCTCAGTATGACCCCCAAGTGAGTTGCGATTTCAGTCAATGTCCAGCTCAGGCACCTAGAAGTTCACCCATAGAAGTTCAAGCGCAGCTCCAAGTCAACTCCCAGTTCTGCAACCGCCCCAGTCGCTGACCCCTTGTGTGAGACCACTTCACCTCCTCAATCAATTACTGACCCCCAAAATAAGCCCAAACTACTGACCCCCATTATAAACCCAGATGACCGCATAGTCCTAGTGTGAGTCCTTATTATTTCCCAGTTCTGCCCCCCCGGGCCCCCCCCCCAAGTATGAATTCATACCCATGGCAAACCCGAATTCAGCCACTGACCCCCTGAATCATCCTAAGAGACCTTCCATTTTAGTAATCAGTGCCACCTTCTGCAGGCGAGTCCTTGGGGGGTCCTGTGTCCATCAGATTTGAAGAAGGACTTTTCCAGCTCAGGTGGCTGCTCAGCTCAGCACAGCACAGAAACTCCCATGCGTGAGGTCAGAGAGATTTTTATTCCCCCATTCCTGTCTGGAGGCCTACATTTGGAGACGTTGGGATCTTCTGGGAAGCTGGTGTCCTCCTGCGTTATTGGCTGTTGTGTCCATCATCATAGCTGTCTGGACGAAATCTTCACAGTTGGTAACCTGCTCCTGACCTCCTCTCATGACACTTCAGCTGTCACGCGTCACTCTCATTTGTTTCATTTTATTTATTTATTTTTTTGTGAAAGTCTGCTGCGCCACGAGTATGTGGACTCTGAGCGTGCGACATCTCTCACTTTGTCGTCTTTGTATATTTCAGGATGTTGTAGAGCCACTGCAGCGAGAGCCAAAACCAACATAGGGACTGATGAAGAGGCACTGGAAGAGTGCCCCCCCCATTGCTCCGATGGACACTTCCACTCCTCTTTGTGCTCCATTTCACTCATCTCGTCATTCAACAACTGCAGTCACAGAGTTGAGAGTTTAGTTTGCTTCATTGTACCTCTGCAGCATGCATCGCAGGGGCACGGCCTTCAGGAGGCGGTCTCGTTCACTCCGCCTGCCACTGTCACCCCCTCACTCTTTTTCATTTTTATTTTTTAAAAATGTACCTGTCACAGAAGTCATGGTGTAAATCAGCTGAGCTCATTCTGTAGAAAAGATTGAGGATGGAGCCATGAAAAGCAACAGCAGTGGCCTGACTCGCTGAGCAAGGGGGTGTGTCTTGTTTAGGGGTGGGGACTGAGCACTAAGGGTAGGTTAGGCATGGGAGGGGGGGCACTAATCGCTAAGGGTAGAGTAGACACGGGAGGGGGGACTGAGCGCTAATGGTAGGGTAGGCACGGGAAGGGGGGGTACTGATCGCTTGTCCGCTTGCACTGTGTTCAAATAAAACGCTGGGCACAACGCTCTGTGGGGTGACATCAATGACAGCAAAGCCTTTTACTCTGGACGACGAGCCCCTACCACGGAATGTGTGGATGTAACGGTGATGCGAGGGTAGGCACGGGAGCGGGGACTGAGCGCTAAGGGTAGGGTACACGGGAGCGGAGACTGAGCGCTAAGGGTAGGGTAGGCAGGGGAGGTGGAGACTGAGTGCTAAGGATAGGGTAGGCACAGGAGGGGGGACTGAGTGCTAAGGGTTGGGTAGGCAGGGGAAGGGGAAGGGACTGAGCACTAAAGGTAGGGTAGGCACAGGAGGGGGGGCTGTGTGCTAAGGGTAGGGTAGGCACAGGAGAGTGGGACTGAGAGCTAAGGGTAGGGTAGGCATGGGAGGGGGGGCTGTGTGCTAAGGGTAGGGTAGGCACAGGAGAGTGGGACTGAGAGCTAAGGGTAGGGTAGGCATGGGAGGGGGGGACTGAGCGCTAAGGGTAGGGTAGGCACGGGAAAGGGAGAACTGAGCACTAAGGGTAGGGTAGGCAGGGGAAGGGGGGGACTGAGCGCTAAGGATAGGGTAGGCAGGGGGGGGGGGGGCTGACCAATAAGGGTAGAGTAGGCAGGGTGTGGGGGAACTGAGCACTAAGGGTAGGGTAGGCTGTGGGGACTGAGCACTAAGGGTAGGGTAGGCAGGGGATGAGGGACTGAATAAACTTTAAAGTAAGTGGGGTCAGGGATGGGGGCTCACAGAACTAGAAAGTGAGAGGAACGGGGGGGTCACGTTGAATTAGAAAGTCGCTGGAGTTGGGGATGGGGAGTCACTCATCTGCAAAGGGCGAGGGGACTCAATGAAATAAAAAGTCACTCAGTGGGGTTGGGGAGGGGACTCAGTCACCTGCAATGATTGCTGCACAGGTGAGGGACCTCAGTGACTTGTTGAGCGTTACTCATCTTTAGAGATGGGGGAGTGGGAGAGGGGACTCGTTCATCGGCAAAGATGTCAGAGTAGGAGAAGGGGCCTCAACAAAGTGTAATGTTGGCAGATAGGGTGGGGGACCACAGTAACCTGTGAAACTGACGTAGCGTTACTCAAGTATCCAGTAGGCAGGGTGCGGGAAGGAACTGTATTGTCATGGTCGGGGGGAAACTCTCTGCCAGAGTAGAGGAGGGGACTCACAGAACTGGAACGTCAGTGGAGTACATAAGCTGAAAAGTGAGTGGGGCAGGAGAGGGAGGAGATTAAAATTATAAAGTCAGTGGGGTCAGGGAACTAGAAAGTGAGAGGGACAGGGAGGGGAGTCACAGAACTAGAATGTCAGTGGAGTCAAGGAGGGGGACTCGCTCAACTGCAAAGATGTCAGAGTGGGGACGGGGACTTAGCAAAGTGTAATGCTGGCAGAGTGGCTGAGGGACCTCAATGACCTGTGAAACTGACGTTGTGTTACTCGACTTTAGAGATAGGGGAATGGGGGGGGGGGGGGGGTGTCAGTCATTTACAAAGATGTCAGAGTGGGGAAGGGGTCTCAACGAACTACAAAGTCAGTCAATGGAGTGGGCGAGGTGACTCCATACACTGTAATGGCACTCAGACGGGGAGGGGGGGCTCACTCAGATGAAAGGTTGGCAGAGCAGGTGAGAGGCCTCAATGACCTGTGAAGCGGACGTGGCGAGCGTTACTCAAGTATACAGTGGGTGGAGTCAGTGCCAGAGTAGAGGAGGGGACTCACAGAACTGGAACGTCAGTGGCACAGCGGGTGTCAATGAACTGTGAAGTCGCTTTAGTGCGGAGGGGACTCGAGTGTAAAGTTGACAGAGTGAAGAGGAGGACTAAATAAACCGTACAGCCGGTGAAGTGTGGGAGGGGAGTCACTGAACTGTAAAGTCCAGGGAGTGGAGGGGCGCGGGGGAGTCACTCTTTAAAGTCAGTGTCACTATGGGGGGGACTCACTCAGCTGTAAAGTTGGTAGGATGGCAGGGGAAGGCAATGAACTGCGAATGGGAAGAAGCGATTAAGGGGATTCAGTCAAGTGTGAGGCCAAAAGAGCGAGGGAGGGGCCGAATAAACTGTAAAGGGGAGTCGAGGGGAGAGGGCACTGAGTGGCAGAGTAGTGTTTGGGGGGATCACTGAACTGGAAAGTCAGTGGAATAAGGGGGGGCAGTGAAGTGGGAAGTTGATGGAGCAGAGAGGGTAAAGCTCTTGGAGTGTAGCGGGGTATGACTCACCTGTAAGTTAGTGTCATGGAGGGGTTGGGTGGGGGCTACACTTCAGAAAGAAGGAGGAAGAGGAGGAGGAGGAGGACTGACTGACCTAGAAAGTTGGCAAAACAGGCAGGGGAGTCAATGAAGTGTGAAATCGATGCATCATGGAAGGAGAGCCACTCAAGTGTAAAATCGTTAAATGGTGGCGGGCGGGGGGAGGACTAAATCATCTGTAGAGTCAGTGGGGTGGGAGAGGAGACTCAGTGAAGTATAAAATGAGGGTCATGGCCGGAGCAGGGGAGGGGTTGACTCATTGAACTGGAAATTGAGTGGGACAGAAGGGAGAGTCAATAAGCTGAGAAATCAATGGAGCAGAGAGGGGCGGAGAAGGGGACTCACTCGACTATAAAGAGACAAAGCAAACTGTAAAGTCAGCGCTGCGGGGACAACAACTCATTGTCAGGGTGAAGGAGGGGACCCCACTGAAGGTAGGGGAGTCAATGAGCCATGAAACCAGCGGTTTGGGAAGTGTAAAGCCAACAAGGGGAGGGATGGGACTAAATAAAGTGTAAAGCCAGTAAAGTTCTGGGGTGGCACTGCCAGGGTAGAGGAGGGGCACTCACTGACCCGGGAAGTTGGTACAATGGCAGGCGAATCGATGGGCTGTGAAACTGATGGCGTGGGTAGAGGACTCGCTTAAGTGTAAAGCCAACAAGGGGAGGAATGGGACTAAATAAAGTGTAAGGCCAGTAAAGTCCTGGGATGGCACTGCCAGGGTAGAGGAAGGGCACTCACTGACCCGGGAAGTTGGTAGAATGGCAGGCGAATCGATGGGCTGTGAAACTGATGGTGTGGGTAGAGGACTCACTTAAGTGTAAAGCCAACAAGGTGAGGAATGGGACTAAATAAAGTGTAAAGCCAGTAAAGTCCTGGGGTGGCACTGCCAGGGTAGAGGAAGGGCACTCACTGACCCGGGAATTTGTTAGAATGGCAGGCGAATCAATGGGCTGTGAAACTGATGGCATGATGGCGTGGGTAAGGGACAAGTGTAAAGATGACGGAGTGAAGAACAAAGGAAATAAATTGTAAAGTCGGTGGGGCAGATGGGATCGTTCTCGCTGAACTAGAAAGTCGGTGGGAATGGAGGAGTTGAAGAATGTGAAATCGATGGCATCGGGGGGGGGGGGGGGGGCTCACTGAACTGTAAACATGACAGAGTGAGGAGCGGACCAAATAAACTGTAAAGTCAGCGTCCTGGGAGTCACTGACAGCGCAGGGGGGCACTGACTGAACTCTAAAGCTGGCGGAGCAGGCAGGAGAGTCGATGAAGAGTGCAGCAGAGGGGCTCAATTCAAGTGTAAAGTTGGTGGGACAGGAGAGGACCAGGGAGCTGATAACAGGACCAATTGACCAGCATCATTGTTGAGGTAGGAGACGGAGCCCATCGAACTGTAAAGAGAGCAGAGGGTGACCCATTAAACTGTAAAACTGACAGAGCAGAAGAGTGGTCTTGAACTCTAAAGTCAGTGGGCAGTCGCTGAGCTGGGAAGTCAATCAGTGGTGGCATAAGAGAGAGGACTCACTGAAAGGGTGAGATTTTGGGTTATGGTGGTCATTAATGACAGCGCATGGGGGAACTCAAACTGGAAAGCCGATAGTCCTGAAGGGGTGATGTCAATGAGATGTAAAGATGGTGGGTGTGCAAGTGGGACGAGACTGGAAAAAGAGGTAGAAAGAGGGACCCCCTGAATTGTCAAGTCCTCATGGTGTAATCAGCATGGCGGTGGAGGGGACTTACTGTCTTATGAACGCAGTCGTGTTGGGTGGGCTCGCCAAACTGTAACTGAAGGGGGGGGGCTTAGGTGCAGGTCCCTGCTCACGGCTAATAGGTGGCACTTCAGTGAGTCAATGCCCTGCTGTTTGCGCCATCATGTGGCACACATGACAGAGCCAAGTGGTGTTAACGTTTAGAAATCCCAGAGAAGCACAGGTGCGAGCTGCAGACAGTGACGGGCAAGTCGCCCATGCTGAAGAAAGCCTAGAACATACCGGAGACGGTCACGGCGGGGTCCTTCAGCACAGCTCATCTTTCATCGTTTAGTCACAGAAGCCACTCGCGCTAAACAGCATGTGTGTATTGTGAAGAGCATCTGTGAGTAGAGAACTTGTCCGCTCGCACTGTGTTCAAATAAAACGCTGGGCACAACGCTCTGTGGGGTGACGTCAATGACAGCAGAGCCTTCTACTCTGGACGACGAGCCCCTACCACCGAATGTGTGGATGGGACGGCGAGGCGGCTGAGAAGGGGGCCGGGAGAGGTGCCAGCGTGTGCTGCACGGAGGTCTGTAGGGGTCATTCAGCCAGCACGGCCACAGGAAGGAGGGCACGAGGAATGCTGGAAGGTGGCTGGTGGTCTTGAAGTCACTTGGACATCATGGTTACTACTTCAAGGGGAAGAAAAGAGGAGAGGGCTGGAAAGAGCAGAAGAAAAGAGAAAGAAAGAAAGAAAGAAAATAAAGGAGGGGTATTAAATGGAGTACAACACAAAAAATGA
>JANRMT010062802.1:22712958-22726157 GCA_026402145.1 Polypterus bichir lapradei
AGATAGATAGATAGATAGATAGATAGATGTGAAAGACACTATATGATAGATAGATAGATAGATAGATAGATAGATAGATAGATAGATAGATAGATAGATAGATAGATAGATAGATGTGAAAGGCACTATATGATAGATATGAAACTATATAATACAGAAGAGAGGGAGTACATAGTAGGTAGAAAGTCTACAGTCGATTGATGGAAATGAAATGCGCTGTGTAACAGACAGACAGGCAGACAGGCAGACCCAACATGAGCTGAGGTGCCATCCATCCCAAGAGTGCAGCAACAACCCTGTAGATACTGCGGATAGACAGAGAGACAGGAAAGGCACAGTATACGATGAGGAGACAGATGAGGAAGATGACTCACCTCTCCTGGAGGCGCAGGCCCTGCCACGTCGTCAGGCTTTGCGTCGTGTACTCCAGCATCCAGAGTTTGTAGAAGAGCATCATGTTGAGGAACACTAATAACACCAAGCTGCGAAGAACATGGGAGAAGAGAGTCAATGGGGTAGAAGACCAGGAGTCCACTGGGCTTTTTAGAAAATGTAAGAAGGAAGAGATGAGTGAAGGTTTAGGGTGACACAGAAACACACTGCAGCAGGGTGGGTTAACCAAGTCCTGGAAGACCACTGGGACTGTACTGCAGCTGATCTGACCATTAAAACGTTTGCCTCAACCCCTAATTTAACTTTAGATTGTTTTGTCTGTTGCTCCTCTAAGTTTTTCTGTTCTTCTTCTCATTCTGCCCGCTTTATTCTTCCTGACACTTCCTCTAAAGGAGGTTCCTGGAGATGAGTAGCCCCCCACCCCGGTGTCAATGCACGCCTCCCACACCAGCGCTCACTGACTATATCAGACTGGCCTTGTATCAAGTCAGTGATGTGAACAGCTGCAATGAAGACATAAAGGCCTGTAGCCCAGCAGGACCGTGTTAACCCGCCCTGATACTGGTTCAGGTGGGATCAGATCACCTAAAAATGCCATTTCCATTAAGGAGGCCAAAGCACAACGCCCTGAGCGTTCAAGTCATTTAAAGCTTTCACAAGACAGGTAAACATGAGGGCAGCAAACAAAACGGCAAGCATCAGTAAAGTCGTCTACCTCAGACAGATCCTAATGAGAGCAGAAAAAGGAAACAGAAATAAGAGCACATTATTAGACAGACAGGGCGGGCGAGGCTGGACAACATCAACAAGGCGGGGACATGTCTTTAGGGTGGTCACTAGTGGAAGAGGCTGCTTTAACACAGGAGCTTTAATGTTATAAATTGGGAAAATTAAATCAAAAAACAAGGAAAGGGGGACACAGAAACAGATATGGGGGCAGAAGGCTAGAAGGAAGGAATGAGGGATCTGTAGCATCAGGACATGATTATGATTTAATAATTAATTTTCTTTGACAATCACTGGTCCAGTTTGAAAGAGAGTGACAGAGGGAGGGAGCACAGGACACAGAGAGCCCACCAACATGAAGACAAAAACAAGGAGAGCTCAGGGGGGATATGGAGAAAGTTAGACGAGGGCCAAGAATCAGAAAGTCAGCCGCACGGACATGGACATCTCTTTAGAAATGCGGCTGAGCGACTGAACTGAAGCACCCTGATGAAATATAAAGAAGGGGTCCATCAATAGAGCGCCCATTGAAAGGTGGCAACAATGGAAAGCAGCGTGAATGTGTGCAGTCTGCTTAGACACCCTTAGGTGGCAATACCTGTCGGTGGTGGCGCCTGGTTCAGTTTGGGATTACAGGCCCCACTAAGGGTCCCCACAAGACCCTGGTGGATAGGCATTTACACAGAGGCTTTTATTCTTAGTGCCACTGGTCATAAGAGGGGGGCAACATACTTTACATTTGTACTAAGTGCCCCCCAGACTTTTAGAAGATAACAGTGGCTACCATGCGGTGCTTCGGCCTTCATCGTTAAACTTTTCTTGTCAGGCTCCATTTTGGATTTAGATTTCATTTCTTTGCAGATTTCAAATCAGTAGGAGTAAGAATAGGTCCTGCTTCAACAGTGGTTGAACGGAACCCCCAGGTCCTACAGTGTCAACGTTTTCCGACTTCATTGTTTATTTCAGTCATTAGAGGAACTCTCACAATGGCATCCCAGGTTCGCCAGAACTACACCAGCGACTGTGAAGCCGCCATCAGCCGCATGGTTAACATGGAGTCGACCTCCTCCTACACCTACGTGTCGATGTCTCGCCACTTCAGACGTGATGATGTGGCCCTGGAAGGCTTTGCAAAATTCTTCAAAGAGCAAAGCGATGAAGGGAATGAGCATGCAGAGGAGTTGAGGGAATTTCAGAACAAAAGGGGGGGGGGGGGGGGGGGTTGCACCTTCCTTTAAGAAAACATCAAGAAACCAGAAAAGGATGAGTCGGGGCCTGTGGTCTTGATGCAATGCAGGCCGCTCTAAAGCTGGAGGAGACTATCAAGCAGGCTTTACTAGATCTTCACAAAATGAAGAGGTGGAAATCACTGGATTTAGGAAGTCACTGCGCACTGGAGAGATTCCAAAGGACTGGAAAATGGCAAATATCATCCCATTATATAAAAAGGGTGACCGGGCAGATCCAAGCAACTATAGGCCAGTAAGCTTAACGTGCATCACAGGAAAATTAATGGAAGGAATTATTAAGGATAAGACTGAGCATCACGTGGCAAGGACTGGAGTTATTAGGAACAGTCAGTGTGGGCTCAGAAGAGGGAGGTCGTGTTTTACTAACATGCTGGAATTCAATGAGGTTGGGCATCAAACCTAAAGAAGTGACAGTTCAGGGTGATGTTTTTAGATGGGTACAGAATTGGCTCAGACACAGGAAGCAGAGGGTGATGGTGTGAGGAACCTCATCAGAACTGGCCGATATTAAGAGTGGTGACCAGCAGGGGTCAGTGCTAGGGCCGTTGCTGTTCTTAATATATATAAATGATTTAGATAGGAATATAAGTAACAAGCTGGTTAAGTTTGCAGATGATACCAAGATAGGTGGATTAGCAGATAATTTGGAATCCGTGATATCATCACAGAAGGACTTGGACAGCATACAGGCTTGGGCAGATTTGTGGCAGATGAATTTTAATGTCAGTAAATGTAAAGTAAAAATGTGAGGTGTGAATACACAATGGGCGGTCGGAAACACGAGAGTCCACCTTATGAGAAGGATTTAGGAGTCGTAGTGGACTCTAAGCTATCGACTTCCCGACATGTTCAGAAGACATTAAGAAGGCAAACAGAATGTCAGGTTATATAGCGCCTTGATGTGTGGAGTACAAGTCACTGGAGGTTCTGCTCAAGTCTTTATAACACACTGGTGAGGCCTCATCTGGAGTACTGGGTGCAGTTTTGGTCTTCAGACTACAAAAAGGAAATAACAGAGCTAGAAAAGGTCCAGAGAAGAACAACTGGGCTGATTGAGGGGCTACAGGGGATGAGTTATGAGGAAAGATTAAAAGAGCTGAGCCTTTACAGTTTAAACAAAAGGGGATTAAGAGGAGACATTATTGAAGAGTTTAAAATTATGAAGGGAATTAGTCCAGTGGATCAATACTGTTATTTTAAAATGAGTTCATCAAGAACACGGGGACACAGTTGGAAACTTATTAAGGGTAAATGTCACAAAAACATTTGGAGGTTTTTCTTTACACAAAGAATGATAGACACTTGGAATAAGTGACCAAGCAGTGTGGTAGACAGTAAGACTTTAGGGACTTTCAAAACTCGAATTGATGTTTTTTTGGAAGAAATAAGTTGATAGGACTGGCGAGCTTTGTTGGGCTGAATGGCCTGTTCTCGTCAAGATGGTTCTAATGATTAAATTGCTTTATCGATTGTTAATCTATGAATGTAAATCATCAAGACAATGGGTGACTACATCAGCATCTTGAATAAGACTGGAGCTACCAGCAGTGGGTTGTCAGAATACCTGTTTGATAAACTCGCCCTGGAGGAGAGTTTATATTGTGCTCAGTAAACATTCCATTAAAAAAAAATACTTTCCAGACTATGGACTAAATAGTAGCCTTGTTGTGTTTAGGCATCACATGTTGATTCCTTCTTGGCCCAGTTTGTGTTCTTGATTTGGAGTATTTTGTACTAACTTTCTAAAATAAAGCACTACTTTTTTTATTATGGGTGAGGAGTCTTAGGTGGTCTCCCTCTCCCTTTTCTGATTGAATTTCAAGGCCTTTCCCACTCTTTGTGCAGGCCAGAAGCCTGCTGGTTCTAGCATATGGAGTGAGAGTAAGGCTCCTTAGTTTTAGGAGTTTAAGTAACTCTGTCTGAATTTCTTGAGCCAGTAAGGACCACAATGCAATGCAGTCCACAGTGTCCACTTCATCATGTACAGTATCTGGCCCACGGTGGTGGAGAACAAAATAAAAATAAAATAAAACCGAGGCTCTCCTTCAGCTCTCGACAGGCAAGCCTTCATGGTGCGAATACCCAACTTTCAGCAGCAGCACCAGCTGATCTCCATCGGCCAAGGAGAGCGGAAGGCAGACATGTCTACTTACACAAAACTAATGATTAGCAGCAACTTGGAAACACTGTACAAAGCGAGGCCTCCAGAAAGGTCATCTGGGACATGTTTAGTTTGCGTGGAACCTGAAAAACAAAAGAAGAAGCACAGGGAGGACGTCACATGAGGCCAACCTCCTAAATAAACAGGCGGGCACATTCAGTTAGCGACCTCGGCCCTGCAAGAAAGCCAAATGTAAACTCGAGGGAGTAACCACGCCTTGGGAATTCAACGCATGCAGATGAATAAAGAGTGGCGAGGGTGAGAGGTTCTGGTGACATCTCTGGTGTCATGTCAGTTCTTAGAAGATAGATATGTTTACGCCACCTCCTCAATGTCCTCACAGTGACATCTTTTATGGATGGCTGATAATGTAAATATAATGGATTAGTTGGCTTAACAGGCCACCAGAACAGAGTCGGGGCCACTTGGCATCAATGCTCCAAGCATGTGGATGAGACACCATCCTTCCATGAGAAATTCTATTACATCAGCACAGGAACACACACTCAGTCAGGAGCAGCTCCATAATACACACACATAAATGTGCAAATGGGTGTTAATGGGACAGGTTACTGTTGTAACATCCTGGCACGAAAAAGCACAAAAAGGGGAGCAGGCGTCAGAAAACCCCCACAAGAGGCCAGGCCTGCTCTTATTATTTCATTGTCTGAGCCTCACCATAGGCAGCCCGGGCCCAAACTCAAAAGGAAAGAAGGCTTCAAGCCTACAAAGGCCCAAACATGGGCTTTTAAAGAACATAATGTCTACAATAATGATGAAAGGGAAAACTGGAAACAAAGACAAAACTCCTTGATCTTTAAATATTGAATTTCAAAAAAGGCAAAGCAGTAAAAGAAATGCCCTCAGGCAAACAAATTCAAGAATCGGCCAAACAGAAGATGGTACCTTAAAGACAACGTGGGGCCAAAGCTAGCAAATTCAAGAACAGGAACTGAGAAAAAACAAACACAATGCTGAAGTTGTCGAACCCTCTTTAGCTTTGGCATAAATACTACTGGGCTGTGGGCCCACCCCCCAACTGGCTAATTAGGTGGCCCTGCCGCCTTAGGCTCAACATACAGGGAGCAGGGCTGATACCAAGCGGCTAGGCTGACCAGATTTTCATAGTCTCAAAATGGGACACAACTTATTAATCAAGCAATCAAAAAAGGCAAATGTTTTAAATGTCTGTTCAATCAAAGAGAGCAGAGAGCTGCCTTTGTCATTTTTTTTTCACGATACAATACAACACAATACAATTTACTTATGTATCGTCCAAAATCACACGAGGATTGCTGCAATGGTCTTTAACAGGCCCTGCCTTTTGACAAGCCTTGACTCACTAAAAAGACAAAGAAAAACTCCCAAAAGAAACCCTTGTGGGGAATAAAATGGAAGAAACCTTGGGAAAGACATTTCAAAGAGAGACTCTCTTCCAGGTATGCTGGCATGAAATGGGTGTCAAAAAAAAAAGGGGCTAAATACAACACAATACGGAGAACAGAACACACAAGTAATCCTCAATACAATATAATAGTGGGGAATCTACAATATGTTTGTGGCACATTATATCTTTGTAGCAGCTGGTTAAAGACATGACTTCTTCTTTATATTAAAATTATCATAAGGAACAAAATTCACAAAAATGGGACGTCTACACACCTACAAAGAAAAAAAAACAAAGTAGGCAGTAAATATGTTACATCCAGAATGAATGCGTATTTTTTGTTTTATTATTGTTTTGATTAATTCTGGATGATTATTTTTATTGTGCTTGTTAAATATTTAATAATCACATACTGTCACTTTAAATGTTCTACTTGTACTTTGTGGGCAGAGATGCAGAAGGCCACCCCGACATCTCTGCTGCTGGCTCATCCCTTTGTCTTTATATTGAAATCCAAAAGAGTACTTTGTGGGCAGAGCCACAGAAGGAGGGGTCACCCTGACATCTCTGCTACTGGCTCCTCCCTTTGCCTTTATATTGCAATCCACAAGAGTACTTTGTGGGCGGAGCCACAGAAGGAGGGGCCACCCTGACATCTCTGCTACTGGCTCCTCCCTTTGCCTTTATATTGCAATCCACAAGAGTACTTTGTGGGCGGAGCCACAGAAGGAGGGGCCACCCTGACATCTCTGCTGCTGGCTCCTCCCTTTGCCTCTATATTGCAATACAAAAGAGCAGTGAACCACTGAGTTTGTGTAGCAGTCTGTTGAGAGTGCTTTATGATTTATTTCAATTTATTTTGCTTCTGTCTTTGGAGTTTTGTTATCGGATTATAGATTTGGACTAATTTTCCTTGGACTGTATGTTTAGGCAAATCCTTTTTTGCTAGTTTGTTATTTTTGATTTATTTCAGTAAATATCTTCATATTTGAAAGATTTTCTGTTAAGACTTATCCCTGCATGCCAGAGCTTTATGGTTTCTCTCTCCCTTTTGATATATGGTGGCTCTAATTTTGTATTTTGAATGTCTTGTCATTTTCTAACCTGCTTAATCCAGTCAAGAGTCACGGGGAAATTCCAGAGCCTATATCAGGTAGATAACAGAGTGCAAGGCTAGAGCCTGAAGAGGGCACCAGAACACACACACACACAGAGAGTTATCCACACACCAGGCCACAAGGAGAGCTAAGGCTATAGCTGTACCTGCCACATGCTTGATTCTGTGAATGACCTCTTCATCGGTGGGCGTGGTGACCGGACTGACCACTTCTTCCATGTGCTGGGCCCGGATGTGGGCAAGCGGCCTTTTCCGTCTCCTCACGGTTGAAGCCTTCGTGTTCTTTTCTTTGGGTGACTGTCGATGGGACTCGATGAACGTCGCCTCAACCTTTGTCAACTCAATCTCTGTTGGGAGAGTCAAAACAGGAGAGAATTGGTCTTTTGAACCAAGCTGCACCTAAGGGAAGAACAGCCAAAACAGCGAGTGTCCTTGAAAATTCAATGGGAGATGTCATTATCTCGGATTGACATGGTGCGGTGCCCCTCAGTGGCCAGATGACGGAAAAAATTGGCTCACAACTTGTAAATGGCTGCGCTGACGTTCTAAATCAAAATATGAAGCAGTTTGAAGTTACAGAGTTTGGACCATCAAGGGAGGTCCGTACGCACCACCTGGGCAGAGTCTGTATAACACAGAAGGCACACAACCAAAAGATGACACGTTTAAAACCAGAATGACTGCCTATAGCCGCAGGTTAAACAGATTGGCACCCACGATCACAAAGTCACGAGACCCTGAAATCTGACAAGGTCTGACTACTGGAGTCTACACCTGAAGCACACTGAGAACTGAAAGAACTAGAAGCCCACAGGATGAGACATTTTATTTAAGAATCGAGGGCTGAAAGATACAAAAGACAGAAAGGATCCAAAATGCTGCAGTGGAAAAGGCAGAACACAGAGATGTGACTATAAAGCACAGCACAGGATGGTACAAATGGTGAAAAGCACCCCAACTGCCATCGGCTCGTGACATACACAACATTCACGGCTTCAGAAAAGCAAACAGGGTAACTGAAGAGCCCAGACTTTCTACATAGCCCCTGTTGTCACTCCTCCTTTTGATACAGAGCCATTGGCACTTGGCACTCACACTAGAAGATTTAGGGACAGTTTTTACGCAGTAAAAATACTATGTGTAATATATATAGAGTATATGATCATGCATGCACCTCTGAGGACCCCCTTACAGGCTCAATCGGGGTATGTGATGACCCGCTGGGGTGCTGTCACTAATGTGCTCTTCTTCTCTCCCCGCAGTTCTGAGAAACTGCCCAGGGCACTTAGCCCCGGCCCCTTCCTGCCTGCGTAAGACAAGAATGCCAGGTGCCCATTAGGAGGCGTCATTTGTGAACAGAGCAGCCCACCGGATGGAGCCTCCACTGAATATTCTCAATTTACCTTGGCAAAGAGCCGGGTTTCTTTGCTGTTTATTTTGCCCACATGCTATGTGTATTGAAGCCAGAAAGGTGTGACTTTTTTTTTTTTTTTTTTTCGTTGGACTTCCTTATTAAGCGGGATAAATAAGATATTTTTCCGCTTCATGACCTGTCAAACCCTGCCACTACACATATTCCCAGGGATGCAATTTTCCTTCCACATCCCAATGACAAGTGTGTTAAGTTCTCTGAGGACTAGGTGTGGGGTGCCCTGTGGCACACTGGCACTCTGTCCAGGGTTACTTCTCCTCTACCTAAAATAAGCACTTTGCCCCCTCCCCATGACTTTGAAATGGACCAAGCAGCTGGATAAGGATGGATTTATGGCATTCCATGCAAAGGGCTGTGCACCGAGACAACCAACAAACCAGGACACCAAAGTGCGCAAAGTGGCCGACTCTGCCAGGGCCTCACCCCTAACGTCTACCGAGTACAATGACTTTATGATTCAGCAGAAACAGTCTCTTAAAACTCTGGGGTCACACCAGAATCCTAGATGAAAAATCGAAGAACAACGCTCCAAGGTAACGTTTAAAGTACACAAGACAACACGTACCTAAATGTCGGAAGTAATCATCCAGGCCGCTCCAGAAGTTCTTTTCTATGAAGCTCTTGACCAGCCCCCAGGGTTGCTTTCTGTACCGGAGTTCAGTGGACACCCTGCAAGGCAAACAAGACCTTTATCTGTGTTTCCATGGCAACAGGGCAGGCACAGCAGGCCACACAGGTGTAACAAAGAACACGCACGCACGCACACACACGGTCAGGAGCAACAACAAGCACAGCACACTTGGACAAAATAACCTGAGAAGGCGCATGGCAGCTAAATAAAGATAACAGGCCATCCCTGTTACAGAAAAAATAAAAACTTAAAGGATTCTGACAAATGTGTTTATACACACTGGCAGACACAAGGCATGTTCATTTAGAGTTTGTAAAGGTAATTGTGGTCAGGCTTTGGAGACCGTGTCCCAGCTGGGATGTCAGAAGATGAAGGAGTGAAGAGAGTCCCTCAAGTTAGAGAATGTGAATGTAATAGAAAGGGCAGTAGGGAAGGCAACATGGAACTTTAAACGGCCCTCAGCCTTGTGATTGGGGGGCAGCGAGAAGCTGCTATTGAGGCCCCTGCAAAGTTGTCTTGGTAAAAGTGAGCCAGCAGTCTTAGCCGGGATACCTGGGGCCACCGGTTGGAGCTCTGAGTAAGGTGACCCCAGGGGTTTCGTAGCGGCAATGTCTGGCCCAGCCATATGACAGAGGACATTGTGAAGCTGCCATTGAGGCACCCTGCTGGGTCACCTGGTGCCTTTTGGGAAAAATAAGTCAATTGCCAGGCAGGGAAAGCTGGGGCCACTAGGGGGAGCTCTGGACAGATGACCACAGGGGTTTTGTAAAGCCATAAGTGGCCGGAAGTGACCTTGGAAGTCCTCCTGGGAATCAGAAATAACGGAGAGCACTGGCCATTAATCTGAGAGATTGTGACGTTCAGAGATGTCTGAATTGATAGGCATGAAACCGAGCTGGCTGTTCATTTATCATTATCTGGTCATTAATCACAAATTAGTCATTCGTTAGTCACTCATTAGCTGATAATAGATTAATCTATCATTATCTTGGTCATTAATCTATCATTGCCATTAATTTATGCAATTGTGACATTCAGAGATGTCTGTGTTAAAGTTATGAAACCTAATTGGCCATTGATCCCTTATTATCTGTTATTAAAAAATAATTAATTAATTAATTATTAACTGACCATTAATCGATTACAATCTCTCATTAATCAAACTTAACTGGCCATTAATCTCTGAGACTGTGACATTCAGAGATGTCTGTGTTAAAGGCATGAAACCTAGTTGGCCAGTGACCCCACAACATCTGGCTAATAATCATTTGTAATTAAATAATAATTAATTAATTAATTAATCATTAATTGGACATTAATCTGTTATAATTTTTCATTATTTGCCATTAATCTAACTTAACTAGCAATTAATTTTTGCAGTTGTGTCATTCAGATCTCTGTGTTACAGGTGTGAAACACAGGAGGCCATTAATCTATCATTATCTGGCCAATAATTGTTAATCAATTATTAGTCAATTAATTTGTCATTAACTGGCCACTAATAATCCTGCCTCTTAATGATTAGTGCGGAAAGGGATCTCAGAATTTAAATTTCAGAAATGCAATGGAATCCTGTCATTCGTAAAATACACTAATTATAAATTTTGCACACTTTCTAAACAAAGTTTTACCCTTGCCACATCCTTTGGGTCAATTTTGACCCACCAAATACTTTATTTTCCATTTAAGGTTTTTCTGCCATAAAACCTCCTGAATGTTACCTTTTCTTAAACGTCTTTGACAGTACAGATTAGGATGGCTGTGGTGGGCTGGCGCCCTGCCCGTGGTTCGTTTCCTGCCTTGTGCCCTGTGTTGGCTGGGATTGGCTCCAGCAGAGCCCCGTGACCCTTTAGTTAGGATATAGCGGGTTGGATAATGGATGAATGGGTGCTGACACACCACGACTACGACAATAGGCTGATCAACAAGCCCCCATCTTTCATTAACCTGCCTGAAAGCTGCCCTCTGTAATTCAGGGCGTTAACAGCCTGCCAGTCCCCAACACCATCGGTGGCTGCTTACCTGAGACGACACTTGTTCTTGGCGACTCGTGTTAATGTGTAGCGGTTGAGAGTGTAGAAGTAGTCGTGATACGGGACATCGTGCGTTATGACCTCGGCGTCGATGACGTAGCACTCGCTCTCTTGACTGGCCTTGTACAGAGTCTGAAAATAAAACAAGGAGCACAGAAAGTGAGGCCTTGGTGGGGCTGGGAGAACGTGGGCTCTTTTTTTTGTTTCAGTCCTATGTAACCAGTAAGGGGGGGCACCAACACTCCAACACCAACACAAATACGGATTTAAATGACAATTTATTACAATAAAGATATGAATGTGTGATATAACAGTCCCACAGCACAAGCCTTCCTTTCTCTACCTTCTACCTTTCTCTGTTTCTCCTTCTTTCGGGTGACCGTTGCCCACTTGGAATAAGAGAACAAGTAGTGTGGGAGACAGTAAGACTTTAGGGACTTTCAAAACTTGACTTGATGTTGTTTTGGAAGAAGTAAGTGGATAGGACTGATAAGCATTGTTGGGTTCAATGGCCTGTTCTCATCTCGATTGTTCTAATGTTCTAATATTCTAATATATGTGATGACCCCTAGTGGCCACACCTGCTATTAAATGGCACTGGCGCACTGAGCAGTGAAGATGTTGCAGATGAGCACAGTCAAAATCAGAAACATGAGCTGCCAAGACTGAAATGCTAAACAAGAACAGCAGTCACAGGAGATGCAAATAATTTCAACATTAACAGGACAAAAAAAAAAAAATAAGAAGAAGAAGAACACACAGATAACGAGTGCTCTGCTGAACCAATGACGGCAAAGGCTGTGACCTTCGAGGACACGCCCCCCTGGCAACCGGGAGCCACGTCTTGATGACGGGCCTCCTGAAAGTACATGGCATTATAAGTGGTAATAAAAAGAAAAACTTCATTCCAGAGGCAATACATGAACAAAACACCAAGCTAGAAATATTCAAAACCTCATACTCAGAGAAAGAATTGTTAAAGAAAAAAAATGTAAAAAAGTGTTAACACCATAATCGCCTCTGACCAGAATGATCTAATAACCCATGGCTGCAGTCGTACCTACAGGGCTGCCTTATCGCTGAAATGTCATCTGGAAGGTCATGAGTGACACACGAAAGGCGACACACAAACTTCCTACCTGTGTTTCAGTGACCGTGGCAGTTTTAGGCGCTAGAGGGTTGGTTAGTGTGATTGTATACATGATCTCCCTCGTCTGGTTGCCATTGTCTTCCTTTCTCCAAGGATGATACACCATGTCTGTGAGAAACAAGAGCAACAGGAGAAATGAATTTAAACGAGGGGCAGCCAAGAACGAGGCAGGTGGACAAACAGAAGATGGCAGAGAGCTGCCGGAGTCAGGTCACCCTGTGCAGAAGAAGAAGCAGAAGATGAAGATGAAGAAAATGAAAAAGAAGACAAAGAAGAATAAGATGAAGATGAAGAAGAAGATGAAGATGAAGCAGAAGAAGAAGACAGACCTCAGGTAACTGGAACAAGAATTGCATGCTGTTGTGTTTCCATTCTGCAGTCAGTGTGGCCCCCTAGTGGCTAAATTGATGATCTGTAGTTCACAAGGACTGCTGGTTTGTTCAACCCTAGAGGCTCACAATGTGACCCTGACAGTGTCATTTAACCTACACGAGCTTACACTACAGAGAGAAGTGCCAGAAAAGAACCTGAGCATGGGGGTCACTGCAGAAAGAAAAATGTGGAGCACTGGTGTGGTTTTATATATTCAGTTCAACGGAGTCTGATACAGTCCTCTACACCGAGTACACGTTTAGGGTATTAAAACAGGAAAGGAAGGAGTAAGGGCTGCACATGTGGCACTCGCCATATTTTTAGAGAAGAACAGGTGCCAAATGCCACCTGGGACTGCTGGATCTAGGACATTAACATAGAAGACTCACTTTGGTAATTACTTTTCTCTTGAGAAAAACTAATCAGTTCAAACCAGTATGGAAAAAGGAGGAGGTTCACCCCAATGGGAAATGTCAAAGAGAATGATAAAAAAGAAAAATTTTAAAGTATGTATATAGTATTTACATATATGTATGTAAAGTATATA
>JANRMT010062802.1:22726557-22755275 GCA_026402145.1 Polypterus bichir lapradei
ATAGTCAGACAGACAGACAGACAGACAGATAGATAGATAGATAGATAGATATGAAAGGCACTATATAATAGACTAATGCACTACATAACAGATCATTTCAGGTAGTGTAGTAAGCTGTCATCTAAAGATGTCACTGGTTATGTTCCTGTGTGTGTCACTATATTAGGACCCATAAACAGACACTTCTATAAGGTCTGGAGGACTTCACTTCATTTCTCAGGATGTGTCACCAGTTTATCTGTCATTCCAGTAGCCATTCTTAGTTCAAACACATCTCAAGAGCACCATCTACTGGGCAGAAGGTGCAGGCAGGTATGAAACAGCAATCTGCAGTAAGGAGTGAGTTTGTTCCTTGCTGTAAGGACATTTGTACTTCAAAAATAAATGAATCAATCAAACTTAACTAAATAGATAAATAAAATGTGAACCAAACCTGAAAACCTCCTCTGCTCCAGGAACTCCCTTAGGAACTGGGACTCGGTGAAGAGCAGGTCATACATCTTGTCCACGCTGAATTTGAAGACTTCGTTGATGTATTGCCGGCCGTTGAGGTCATCGTAGAAGGCCTGGACCTCTCCTGTTGGGTACAGGTGGGGTACTCCATTAGATAAGGCTGGAGAGTACAGTTAAGGCTAAAGTTAGGAAGCTCTAACTCATAAGAAAGCCTCCTTAGAGTCTCTGGACAAACCAGCAGGTGATGGGGTTGAAGCAGAAACCCTGAGCCCTGTTAAAGGTTTCCAGATGAGACATGTGGAGATCTTAGCTATGAGCTCCCCCAGCGAGAAGGACACGACCAGATGGTCCCCTCACATTTGTAAGACTTGTCATACTTTGTTATGTTCTTAGGCTCTGCTGCACCCTCCATGACACGGACTCTCCTACCTTCTCAGTGTCCAAACAACTTGAAAGCTTAAAACACAGCTGGGGATTCTTCTGGAAGAAGCTGATGTCTGTTAATGATCTCAGTTTTTGTTCCCCTATAGGCTGCTTCATCACAGAGAGGATCTTCACTGCAGGATGGAGCACGTCAGATCTGGTAGAGGTCGGATGTCCAGGTGTTACCTTTCAGTGCCGACTCTACACCCTAAACACAATAACCCCTAAGCGTAACCACTTACACTGTTCTCAGACTAGAACTACACTGACTTCATGGCACTGCATCTCTACAGATACACCGTATTTATGTAGCCGGCGACGCGATTTACCTTGAAAGTTGATACATAAATTAATGATATAATTAGAAGGGAACAGAATAAATAAAGAACATAATTATTAGCAACATGGTTAACAAATACACATCTGATGTCAGAAGTCTGTTATACGTTAACACCCAGACATCACACAGGGAAGTTAGGGCCCAACAGATGACTCCGCCCACATTCAACCTATCTTGTATCACACTGCAGACTCTGTCCCATCCCATGTTCTGTGAGGAAGAAAGGACTGCTGAATACAGGAGAGGTCTGACAACAAACTCCGCCCAAATCAGTCTCCACCTCAGCCTGCGTCAGACTTTGCCCGATGCCACATTCAACAGAAAGGGAATGACTACTGAATATAGGAGACCCCATCCACATTAGTCATCAAACGATTCCACAATCTACAATAAGGGAGTGAGTACTAAATATGGGGGAGGTCTGACATCTGACCCCACCCACATCAGTCTCCATCCAATCTTGCAACAAGCAGCAGACTTCAGCCCATCCCATGTTCCACAGCGAGGGGAAGACGACTGGATATGGGAGGGGTCTGACCTCCAACTACGCCTACTGTATATTGGTCCCCATCCCATCTCATGTTCAGAATCAAGGAGATGATTACTGGACACAGGAGAGGTCTGACATCAGACCCCGCCCACATCACTCTCCACCTAAACCTGCATCATGCAGTGGCTCCGCCCCACCCATATTCCACTGAAAGGGAATGACTACTAAATACAAGAGACCCCACCCACATTAGTCTCCAGCCCATCCCACATTCTGCAGCAAGGGGATGGTTGCTGAACACAGAAGAGGTCTGACATAAAACCCCGCCCACATCAGTCTCCACCCAATCCAAAATTATGCAGGGGACTCCCATCCCCCTTCCCATACGCAACAGTAAGAGAATGACTACTAAATGCAGTGACCCCACCCTCATCAGTCCACACTGTGTCTTACATCATGCAGCAGACTCTGCCCCATCCCATGGCGAGGGGTCTGACATTCAACTGCAGCTATATTGTTCCCCGCCCCATCTCAAGATCAGCAGGCCAGGGGATGACGCCTGAACACAGGGTACCCAAACCACATTATTGCAATCACTACCCCAAATTCTGCAGAAAGAGGAACTTTACTGAACACTGGAGATGTCTGATATCAAACCCGACCCACATGAGTCTCCACCCTATACAGCATCATGCACCGCCAGACCCCGCTTCCCAAATTCCACAGGAGGGGAATGATTACTGAGTACAGGAGACCCCACCGTCATCTGTCCCCATCATGCAGCTGGACTCTGCCCCATCCCATGTGTGGCCATGATGCAGGATTGCTAAATATGGAAGGTGTGTTCTGCCATCTGACCCCACCCATATCAGTCCCCACCCCATCCCGCAGTGGGGGGGGGGGGGGGTAGTTTTTTATTACATGCCAAGGAAAAGTTAGGGGTTACAAAAAAGGCAGCAATATTGTGTTAATTTGCATAAGACTGGCACAGTGATGGGCAGTACCCTTTTACTTAATAACTGCCCAGTATTGGTCATTTACACCCAGAAGGCACAGAGTTGGCACCTAATGACCCGTCTGTCTCTCAGTTTGAAGTATGGCTGCCACAAGTTTGCAATCCAGCCAAGTTACAGTTTTGAAGACAAGGCACTAAAATCCCAAAGTGCCCTCCAACCCGCCCACCTCCTTGGACACTGTCACAGAATGGTGCCACCAACTTCCCAGAACTTCCCAGAAGCCACTCACCTTCATCATGGGTCTCCGATGAGTCGCTCAGCTCGGTGGGGATGTCTTCGTTGTCGTTGAAATCCAGTGATGGGGTGCTGACAGGAATGTTGTTGTCAATGATTTTTTCTTTCTCATTGATGATCAGGGGTGGAATTAGCATTCCATCGAGTTGGCACTCCCCATCCTCCTCGACTGGCGCACCGTCAAACTGACCAGAGGAGAGAGTGGCACGAGATGAAATGGTGCTGAAATCTTAAGTGTGTGCTTTATATAGAGACGTCAGTCTCACTTAAGGCTGGGGGTTAGGAAGGAAGTAGGTGTGGCGCCCCCTGCTGACTGCTGCACCTGAGTCCTGAAGCTCACTCCTGCCCATCCATTTACTAAACCCACTTATCCAGAGCAGGGAAACTGGAGCCTATCTAAGAAAGCATGGGTGCATGGCAGTAATAATACCTGTACAGGGTGCCAGCCCATCAAGGGTGAACACACACACACACACACACACACACACACTTTGGGGCCAATGGAGCATCACCAGTCCACCTAACCTGCACGCTTTTGGACTATGGTAGGAATCCGGAGTACCAGAAGGAAGCCAACATAGACAGGAGTAGAACAGGCCAATTCCAGATACTCCCCTGGTCTCCTTGATATGAGGCGCCACCCATATGAATGTTCCTGTTTCGAATTAAATAGTTCTCAGCACGGCAGTACCAGAAAGCCCACCTTAATTTTTTCCCACCCTTAAAACTCAATCATTCAATCTTTACTTTACATAGCATAATTCAAAGACTTCACTTTCTCAAGGCCTAGAGTATTCACTATGAAAGGTGCTTGATCAAGTGATTGATTTAAAGCAACTCCCCTACTTCTGCTGCTGCAAAAAAAAAAAATAAAAAACACATCCAATGGAAGATGAGTGCCAACAAAAGGATGGACGGAGGTGGCAAAGGAAAAATTACAAGTCAGAAAAGAGCTTCCACTTCATGAAAATGTCCGTAATTAAATAAGTGACTCAACAGAAGGGAAACGCACCACTTACAGTACAAAAAAGAACAGCAGGAATCAGCCTGCGATTGAGGAACTGGTTGGAATGAAAAGCAGCAGCTTCCATACTGTTATAGAAAGTAATTAAGGAGAAATCACAGCATCTCCCGGTAACAAGTCACGTCATCGATGTGCATGACTTAGACGTAACACTGGCACACCAAACTATTGTGTCCATATTCGTACAAAGTTTGCTCTGGCAGGATAAGCAACTCGCTCGGGGTCACAAGGCAACTGCTGGCTTGCCTTATAAGTGTGCAACAGTGTAGCCACTAGGTGGTACTGCCTGCCATACTCATAGAAATCTATTGCTGTCCAAAAATTTTAATCAATTCAAAATGTAATAATAAAATAATAATAATTCATTTTAGTTATATAGCACCTTTCCAACACTCAAAGCACTTCACAGAAATTCAGAAAGGACAACAGGGCATATACAGCATAAAATACAAATAACATCTGCAAAAAAAGATAAACACAGGATATACAAACCATCAAAATAGACCAAGTGACAACAAAGCAGTATAAAATACAAAATACTAGAAGAAAATTCTGAACAAGCGTAGCATGAACCCCACCCACACATCTCCAGAGTACAGTTACTCTGGCTCCACAAAATAGCAAAGGGGTGAGGGCTCCAAAAGTGCCCACAAACCAGATCTCACTCAAGGTAAGACTGACCCAGGAAAATGGCCTGCTTAAGGTCAAACTAGGCCTCAAACAGGAAATAAGCCTTCAAGTTAAATCTCCTGATAAATGCCTCAACCGGGTTGCGGGACTGTGCACCTCCAGCTGGTGCAGGGATGAGTCCCACAAGGAATTTTTATAAAATTAAGATTTATTAACAAAAGTAAAAGATGGCAAAATGCAGAAAAAAGCAAAGGCAAACCAAAGTAACCATGTGCTAATGCACAAATCACAAGTTAAAATCCTTAAAAAAATATATATATGAAAAAGCCTGTAAACACAAAACTGAGGGAAAACTCACTAAAACCCCAGCACATACACAATCCACCAGGGTAGTGACGGGTGATTTGTTCTTGTTTTTTTTTTTTTTTTTTTGAATCATTTGGACCGATTCATGACCATGAGTGATGTGACTGAGTGGAGCTCAACGGGGGTGCTAAGGCCCACACGTGTCCTTCCTGCAGGATATCGTCAGCGTCTTTCATTTCCACTGGTAGATGTTTAAAGCACATGCGTAAGATCCGCCTGTATCGTGGTGGAAGGCTCCACCCCACAAATGAATATTGATGATTTCACATGGCGTGACAAAACTCAGAGAAATACTCTTAGTTTTTCTCAGCATGATGTTATTTATCCACTACATGGCAGCACAGTCCTGCCCCGTGAGTCATTCTGGATTAACACCGTAAAGCGGACCATCATACAATCACCCCGAGTCTGACAGGTGCCAAATGCCACATGGGTCTGCAGGCTCTCGGACATTAACATAGAAGACCCTCTTTGGTAATTACTCTCCTCTTGAGAAAAACTAATCCATTCAACCAATATGGAAAAACGAAGAGGTTCATCCCAATGACAACATATAATAAAAAAGAAAACTTTTAAAATATGAAAGGCACTATATAATGACAGACATATATAAGGTACTTTTATCACTCCTATTGTGTTTCCGTTTAAATAGCCGTCTTAGGTGGGGTAGTGTGGGGTGGGAGAGTGTTTTGTTTTTTGTTATTATATAGCCCAAATATCAGTTATTATTGTTGGATTTCTTTTGCTGAATTCCTTTTCATTTAATTAATAAATATCCGATTACAAAAAAAAATGCTCCTAATGAGACGACAGATGGTGTCCTGGGGGAGCTCCTGGACAGTCTGAGGTGTCGGATGGACCCAAACTTAATGTCCCACCCAGAGGTTTTCTATTGGATTGAGGTCAGGCCAGTGAGCGGGGAGGCCAGTCAATGGTGTCAACTCCTTCATCCTCCAGGGAATGTCTGCATACTCTCGCCACATGAGGCCGGGCATTGTCGTGCACCAGGAGGAACCCATGACCCACTGCACCAGCACAGGGTATGACAATGGGTCCAAGGATTTCATCCCGATACCTAAAGGCAGTCAAGGTGCTGTTGTCTAGCCTGTAGAGTTCTGTGTGTCCCTCTATGGATATGCCTCCCCAGACCATCACTGACCCACCACCAAACCGGTCATGCTGAACAATGTTACAGGCAGCATAACGTTCTCCACAGCTTCTCCAGACCCTTTCACATCTGTCACACGTGCTCAGGGTCAACCTGCTCTCATCTGTGAAAAGCACAGGGCGTCAGTGGTGGACCTGTCAATTCTGGTATTCTATGGCAAATGCCAATCGAGCTCCATGGAGCCGGGCACGCCATTGAGTACAAGGCCCACGAGAGGACGTCGGGCCATCAGGCCACCCTCATGAAGTCTGTTTCTGATTGTTTGGTCAGAGACACTCACACCAGTGGCCTGCTGGAGGTCACTGCCCAAAGGAGCAGATACCGGTCAGTCCTGCTGATGGGTTAAGGACCTTCTACAGCCATGTCCAGCTCTCCTAGAGTAACTGCTTGTCTCTTGGAGTATCCTCCATGCCCTTGAGACTGTGCTGGGAGACACAGCAAACCTGGCAAAGGCACATATTGATCTGCCTACCATCATGGAGAAGTTGGACTACCTGTGCAACCAACCTCTGTAAGGTCCAGGTGTTGTCTCATGCTACCAGTAGTGACACTGACCGTAGCCAAATGGAAAACGAGTGAAAAAACAGATGAGGGGGGGAAAATGTCAGTGGCCTCCACCTGTTAAACCATTCCTGTTTTGGAGGTCCTCTCATTGTTGCCCCTCTAGTTAATTTCATTAACACTAAAGCAGCTGAAACTGATTAATAACCCCCTCTGCTACTTAACTGACCAGATCAATAGCCCAGAAGTTTAAGTGATTTGATGCTACACTCTCATTAAAAAAGGTTCCTTTAATTTTTTTGACCAGTATATATATATATATATATATATACTGTACATATACTGTGTGCATCTGTCTCTGTGTCCATCCAGTTGATAAATCTCTGTCATTCCAACAGATTGTGCATCATAAATATTTTTTAGTAATAAAATGCATTGCAGTTGTCATTTCAACAGATGGCGCATCGCAAACATTTTTTAGTAATAAAATACATTGCATCTGTCATTACAAAAGATGGCACATCACAAATATTTTTAGTAATACAATGCATTGCATTTGTCATTCCAATAAGTGATGCACCACAAACTTTTTTAGTAATAAAATGCATTGCATTTGTCATTCCAACAGATGGCGCATCACAAACATTTTTAGTACTAAAATGCATTGCATTTGTCATTCCAACAGATTGTGCCCCATAAACATTTTTAGTAATAAAATGCATTGCATTTGTCATTCCAACAGATGGTGCATCACAAACATTTTTTAGTACTAAAATGCATTGCATTTGTCATTTCAACAGAGGGTGCACCACAAACATTTTTAGTAATAATATGCATTGCATTTGTCATTCCAACAGATGGTGCATCACAAACAGTTTTTAGTAATACAATGCATTGCATTTGTTATTCCAACAGATGGCGCATCACAAACATTTTTTAGTACTAAAATGCATTGCATTTGTTATTCCAACAGATGGTGCACCACAAACAGTTTTTAGTAATACAATGCATTGCATTTGTCATTCCAACAGATGGTGCATCACAAACAGTTTTTAGTAATACAATGCATTGCATTTGTCATTCCAACAGAGGGCGCATCACAAACATTTTTTAGTAGTAAAATGCATTGCATTTGTCATTCCAACAGATGGTGCACCACAAACAGTTTTTAGTAAAACAATGCATTGCATTTTCATTCCAACAGATGGTGTCCCACAAACATTTATAGTAATAAAATGCATTGCATTTGTCATTTCAACAGATGGTGCATCACAAACAGTTTTTAGTAATACAATGCATTGCATTTGTCATTTCAACAGATGGTGCACCACAAACATTTTAGTAATAATATGCATTGCATTTGTCATTCCAACAGGTAACGCATCACAAACATTTTTAGCAATAAAAGTCATTGCATTTGTTATTACAACAGATGGTGCGCCACAAAAATTGACACCACTTTTACCAATCCCACACCAAATGGCACATAACATACGTATTACATGGCGCACTGGAAACATTAACACCGAGGTCTACATTGATTATTTACACTTCCTCCCATCTTAGATGGGTTCTCAAATGCATGGTTACTGTATTGTATGATGAATGTGAGAGTCATCAGTGATAGAGTTTTCGCACACTGATTTTGATACCATGTGAAGTCGTAACAATGATAAGTGATGCGAGTCGAGACTTGTGATTCAGGCTTCAAACATCTGGCAAAGACACTGAGGACATCACACAGGACACGCATGACCTTAAGCTCTCCTGTTGAGCTCCCATGAAGCGCTTTGTTGGTTGTCGCAAATCAGTTCATATGATTCATGTGAGGGAGTGGTTCACAAAGAATGAGTCGCCCGCGAGTCGGCCTACACAGTCCCTGACAATGGTGTCCCAGTCTGATGCCCAGTTACTAGCAGATGAAGATGGCAGTCCCAATAAAGGCGCCATATAAAAGACAGGCTGATCAAAACCTATGGTTTTCGGACTGAACCTTTAATATCATACCCACCTTAGCTGGTGGTGGGGTGACCTCAAGTGAGCCCTCAAACCTGTCAGCAACATCGAGTACAACACAAAGCGCAGCTCACTGGGACAAAACTGGCACTATATGGAGGCATGTGACGCGAGTATGTCAAGAACTAGACACCCCAAATACTCACAGAAGCGGGGGCTTCACTGCTGCCGGTGGACGCCAGGGTGCTGTTGGTGATGGACTTCTTAGGGAGCTGCGGGCTGACATCCGGCTTGACCTCTATGCTGCTCTTGGAAGAGTTGTCGTTGACCTCGTTTTCTTCGGCAGGGATCTCCTCACAGTACCTGCACCAGCGAGAGGGACAGCATCTGTATGTCAAGGTTATCGGCTCCGAGGACAGCCCGAGTACGCAGGTGAAGATGGCAATGGCGATGGCTGAGGATGGGTGGGGAGAGGGGTATGGGAGGTGCTCTCCAGTGGATTCTTATCTTAATAAAATGCAACCGAGTGGAGCTCAGCTGATCCTGTTGGGAAACTGGACATCTAGATGACAAATTAGAGTAATGGCCCTACATAAAGATGTGATATGATGTATATACAGTATCTAGACATCTAGACTGACCAGGATGGAGTATGTTTCCTTAATTGGACAAAAGGCCAGCCCAAGGCTGCCACAAGAAACAGGCAAGTAAAGACAGGCAGAAGATGCCAATGTGACAGTGGGCAAGCAGGCATCCCAACCAGGTTGGACTCAGAAACAATACCTGGCCGGGAGGACAGCATATTAGAAGAACATGGGGAGACAACCTGGCAGGACCACAGGCTCCCTCGACACAATAGGAAGCAGCCTCCCTATGGTGGTTGTACCTGCACAGATACCTGCAAGGCACACTGGATGTTGTAGTTCTCAACAACGGCCATTGTGGGCGTCAGTGGGGGCTGCCAGGGGGTGCTACGGGGATTCCTAATCCCAGCTTTATGGGACATCCGCTTGACCTGGAAGTACTTCCATCGGGCTATGCCCTAGCGCTGATAGTGCTCCTGTGCCAACCTCATCCAGGTGAGCCACAGTCGGGTGGAAGTGAACAAAGCTGGCCTGGGAGGTGGACAGGAGGAGAAAAGAAACAAGACAGCGTGGAAAGATGTGTGTTTATTACACTTCTAGAGCCTCTGTGGAAGGTAGCTGTAAAAAATAAAACATCTGTAATTTAATGGGACATGTGTCTGGGGCTGGGCATTCTCTGGCACCCTCTTGTGGTCACTATCTATACAATATATAGTGCTTTTCACATTTTTTTATTTATCTATTAATTATATAGTGCCTTTCATATCTATCTATCTATCTATCGCCTTTTAAATCTATCTATCTATCTATTATATAGTGCCTTTCACATTTATCTGTCTATCTATTATATGGTGCCTTTCATATCTATCTATCTATTATATAGTGCCTTTCACATCTATCTATTTATTATATAGTGCCTTTCACATCTATCTATCTATCTCTCTATTATATAGTGCCTTTCACATCTATCTATCTATCTATCTTATAGTGCCTTTCATAGCTATCTATCTATTATAGTGCCTTTCATATCTATCTATCTATTGCCTTTTAAATCTATCTATTTATTATATAGTGACTTTCACATCACATCAGGTTAATATGTGTAATAAACCAAAACTGAGTTTAATTGGGGTACAACTGAAAACTCACGGTGGGAAACTGGGCAACGAGGTGACAAAACAAACACAAGGAAAACTAGATGAGCCCAGCACAAGACGTTCTCTGCATAAGCCTGTGATTTAAAGTGCAGCATATATCTGTATCTCTGTGTTAACACTTTAGTTAACGAATCCTCTCGCTACGAGGTTTCGGTACCACGAAGCAAACTTCCGACAGCTGCTAAGCTCGTACGGCGTCTTCTCAGCAGATGACGCGCAATTCCCGCGTGTTTAACGTCTGCTTGACGCACTGCGTCCTACGATTGATACCCGCGTTGACATTCGTAATGTTCTCTCGGCAATATTTAGCAGAGTATAAAACATTGATTAGGATTAGTTTCGACACTATTTTAAGTCTTTATTATTATTATTATTATTATTATTAGTAGTAGTAGTAGTATTTTTATCTGCTTAGTATGTCAGAATCACAAAAGACAAGAAATGTCGCTCAAAACGAAGTTAAAGATCATTAAGCGCATTGCGGCTACAGAAAACAAGTGCACTGCAGCAGAATCTGTGGGGCTGGCACATTCAGCTAAATAAATGACAAACACCTTAAATCAATCGGACAAAGTTAAAAAGTCCGGAGAAAACTGCGCTCAAGTCACCGCTTCGAAATGAACTCGCACACTCAATAGCGTAATAAAATTAAAAAAAAAAGTCGCAACAGCCTATACCAAAATCTCCAGCGATAATTCAACGAAAAGCATTGCATTTTGTCTAATCATTTGAAATCACAAGATATTGTAGAAATTATAAAAAACGTTGTTACGTCTCGTTGTTTGTTCAAGAAAATGAAAGCCCGCGCTAGAATTCACGCCGTTAAATGATCGGGTGTCGCTTGTCCAAGCGGCAATGGAATTTTCTGCAAAACGACTCAAAAGTCATCCATTCACGCACTTTTTAAATGAAAGAAAACAAAACTAACAATCAGCACGAGATGCATTTTTTCAAAAGCTTAAAGTTGGTTGTTTTATTCAGGATACATTTGAGTTTTTCTTCCATTATATTGATTGTTATTATTTTCATACACAATTCGTTCATTTCTGTCCATTTTAATTTTACCTCTGAAAGCGAAATGCCTCCTAAAAGAGTCTTCACTCTGAACGTATCTGTTTCGTTAAGTTAGGTATTACTGTATCTCTGGGACTTGCGGTCAGGGGAGGTAGGTGATAAATGAGTCCACTGGTCTGTGCTATAAATTTGTTTTTCTGTATTATTCCAATAACTGATAATTTTTATAGTCAAAATTGCTGAATTTGCATATTTCCTTGTTAAAATACAGGGGAGAAACGCGAGGCGCGGCAGCAACAAGCCTCCCCTCACCTCGGAAGGCTTGACACAAGCAATTGGCGCGTGCCTGTTGCTGTCTCTCTGTATGTCGCTAATATAATGTTTATTAAACACGTTTATTAAACACCCTGACTTTTCACAGTCTGGCTAATATCTTTAATGAATGGAAGTGACATATTTAGTCTTGCTGATCGGACACAAAAACGCAGTGAAAAGGTACAAGGTGAGTGAGGCAGACAGTACCGTGCCATGGCAAGTCTCTTATAGCGACCATTTCAAAGGTACGCCAGAGTAATGCTTGGGCAGTTTAAGGCTTATTCACTCACTTTCAGTTGCCTTCCACTGAATGAAGGATCACAGTGAAGAAGAAGCCCGATGTCACTCCCAGTCCCCCAACCCACGTGACACAGACCGAGCAGATTCATTTGACCGCCCAACAAGACCGCTAGAAGCCTCAGCTCCTGCAGTTGGATTTGGACCATAGAGGGCACCAAATCAGCAACACTTTACAGTTTCACCATTTTCGCCCTGCCAGTTAGACGGGTATTTCTGGCTGGAGCCTCAACACTTTCTGTTGTATGTTCGATCCTTTTACTATATATGGGGCTGGAGAACACCACCATGCCCCTCATCTTTACATTTTTTTTAGTGGTCACAAAACATCACCCCTTTGAGTTTCTTGCCCCTGAAAATCTCCAGATGTTCCTTCTGCCAGTTTCCTCTGAAATGCTAAGTGCCTCCACGGTAAGCGGATTAAACAAATGGATGGATGGATCTTAAACATATCTCTTCAGGTATTCTGCTATCTTCAGCCTGAATCCAACCCTTCCATCCATTTTCTTCAAGGGTCACGAAGAGCTGACCATCTACCTTGGCAGAGTTGGGTGCAAGGCAGGAAGCCATCATGGAGGACACGGCTGACCACTGCAGGCCCCGATTACGTCTTTGAGATGTAAGTGGAAAGCTAGAGAACCTGAACAACAGCTGGGAGAACACGCAAACTTCACACAGAGAGTAATCGGGGAGCTTTTCTATACATTAGTGGGCCCTAAATCCCAGTTTTGTTTCTTTTCAAAGCCTTTGTTTTTATTTTTTGAACTGGTTCCTCAATGACCAAGTCTGGTTGGGCATCTTTGCCTTGCAGGGTGGGCAGCAATCGAAAGTCTTGTGCTGATCGGCAGGGATATGGCAATGAGAGGATCGGCAGAGTGAAAGTCTGACTGACACTCACCCCATGGTGTTAAAGTCGTCGTCGGGGGGCACGTAGTCTTCGTCGTCGCTGGTGAGGCCCAGTTCATTCCCGTAACATTGGTGCACAAAGTGCCACAGTTCTTTGGGGCAAAGGGGCTGCAGGAAAAAAAGGGTCAATTCAGAGTCAAATTCTACAAAACAGAAACTCTGTTCTCGTTGAGGATTCCCTTACTGGGGGGGGGTACCAACCTGAACAAAGACCACTCAGTCAGCTTCAACAGCCAAGTGAGTGTCCAAGTGCACAAGCTGCTGGCTTTAATGGCCGATTGTTATGCCCCCCTAATGCTCCCTCACCCCCCCCCCCCCCCCGATTTAAGGCTTATTCATTCACTTTCAGTTGCCTTCCACTGAATGAAGGATCACAGTGAAGAAGAAGCCCAATGTCACTCCCAGTCCCCCAACCCACGTGACACAGACCGAGCAGATTCATTTCACCGCCCAACAAGACCGCTAGAAGCCTCAGCTCCTGCAGTGCTATTCTTGGATTTGGACCATAGAGGGCACCAAATCAGCAACACTTGACAGTTTCACCATTTTCGCCCTGCCAGTTAGACGGGTATTTCTGGCTGGAGCCTCAACACTTTCTGTTGTATGTTCGATCCTTTTACTATATATGGGGCTGGAGAACACCGCCATGCCCCTGATCTTTAGATTTTTTTTAGGGATCATAAAGCATCACCCCTTTGAGTTTCTTGCCCCTGAAAATCTCCAGATGTTCCTTCTGCCAGTTTCCTCTGAAATGCTAAGCGCCTCCACAGCAAGCGGTTTAAACAAATGGATGGAGGGATCTTAAACATATCTCTTCAGGTGTTCTGCTATCTGCAGCCTGAATACAACCCCTCCCAGACCCAAGACTCCCACCGTCGGACATTCTCTACCTTTTCTAGTAGTGCATTCTGCCAGAGTCTGAACATCATCATGTACGTCCTGTCCCGGGCTCCAAAAGAGGTAAAAAAGTGCTATGGGAAAAAGAGAGGAAAGTAAAAGGAAAATGCTGCCTTTATATATAGTAACCGCAAGAGGGCGCCAGTAAACCCCAAACCACAGACGCAGCAATGCAGCCCACAATATATGAATAAACTAAAGGGATTTACTTCACGAGGCACTTTTAAACACAGTCCTCTCTCCAGTTGTAAGCCACCAAGTCTCAGTACAATAAACCACCAGTTCTTCCCCCTTTCTCTCCTCCGCCGAGAGTTGCCCGCTGCCTTCCACCTCTGACTCAGTTCAAGTGAGGCAGTAGGCTTCCTTTTAAACCCAAGCCAGGTACTCCTTGCAGTCTCCCATCCAGGTTGCCCAGAGCATTTCTAGGTTTTGTAGAAGCCAGGTCAGTCCTTCCCCCAGCAGCTCCCTCTGGTGGTCCCCAAAGACCCCAAGAGGGCTGCATTTCTGGACTCCAAATCCCATGCCACCCTGCTGGTGTCCTGATGGGGTTTCGCTCTTGGGACACTGCCACCTGTCATGTGGGGGAATGAACTGCTCCTGCTGAGCCCGTTCACCTGCTCCTTCCATTATGGCCCCCTGGCCAGGCATGAATCCTTCCTTTATCCCGGGCAGGATGCCAGTCCATCCTCTCTGGCACTTACACTATACATATACTGTATACAACGTGGACACCCAGCTTCACCCGTAAACAGCTCGAGGACTTAGCCAAGCAATCTCCATTGGCAGTCATCCTGAACAGCTCAGTGACTTTCAATGTGACTCTGTCACAGGATGCCACCTTTGCCACAAGTCAGCAGGTGAAAGATCTGCCTTGCTAGGTCATTCCCTTTGGAATGAATGCCATTACTCTGAGGTGGACGCATCAAGAAGCAACAACAGCTCACGTAAATTCACAAGAGTATTGAAATGGCCTCTGGTCTGTGCCACCACTCACAATAGAGTTCCGACCAGCCACCAGGGTGCAACATTGGCACAAGAGCTGGGAATACAAGAAATGGGATTCTATGGTGGAGTGGCTGCGCACCATCACTGACTAAAATACACCAGCCTTGGAGTCGAGAGAAGTAGAAATGTGCTCACTGGCAGTCTGAGGGACCCATCTGGGTATGGTGGGTACCAGGAGAATATGACCTTCTGGACTACACAGTGCCTACTGCAGAGTTTGGTGGAGGGGGGATAATGGCAGGGTTAGGGTGAGCTATTTGTTCCAGTAAACCTTGCAACTGTACCTGCGACTTGTGTCTGGGGTTTGGGGTGTGCCACAACTCCCCCTACTGGTCACAACCCACTGAGTGCTCCAGCAGACATTTTTGAGTGGTCCTGAAGGGCCGCAGTGGCTTCAGGTTTTCATTCTCACCCTGTAGAACAAAGACTTGGGGGATGAGGGGCAGCGGGGGGATTGAAAGCTAGCAATGCAGGCCCAGAAAACTCAAAACCTGGGGACCGTCCCAATGTCAGTACAAAATATAAAAGGCAAGAATGAGGGGCACCACAAACACCCTAACACTATGTACATTTCTCACGCCCACTTAATTTAAATGAGCAAAGGGCAACAAAAAGGGCACCAGTTCACCACAGAATATTTGATAAACATTTCGTTTTATATAGCACCTTTCATAAACAGTGCTCTCCTGTAGGGTGTGTGTCACAGACTGATGAGGACAAAGAGAGGACAGTGTGACAGCCCACCCTGCCACCCCCAGTGTGAAACAGTGTCCTTCGACGTGGTACCACTTACCTTTTCAGTGTCAGTGCAAACTTGGATGGCGTTGGGGATGAGCCGTGCAGTTTTCTCCTTCGTCATCGAGCAGATGTCTTTCAGCCGGACAGTCAGCTGCGTCCAACCATGTGAATGGCAGAGAGAGAGAGAGAGATACATAGTGGCATCAGACCCTGAGCAGACACCCTGGCACACACAGCAGCTCAAGGCAGACACTAAGTGACATGATCCCGTCCCAAACTTGCACCCATCAGGTGAGACCGGGAAATGACGAGAATTGACTGGCTGTCCTCCACAAGACAGGTGGGTCTGTCACCGAACTCGCATGCTCTGCTCAGCTGACCAATAGATGTGACCTGGAGGGGTCACACGTTTAACAGCGGGCACTACATCCTGTGCCTGAGAGTCGATGTCTCAGATGATTCTGCACTTATGGGGGTGTATTGATAAGGGGGATAAGACAGGGAAGAGGAGTTGGGTGGGGGGACATTGAGAATTGTCTGCAACTTAACATCAGGAAAAGCATGGAACTGGTGAGTGACTTTCACAACATCAAAGAGTTCCTATGTCTAGTCACTATTCAAGGAGTGGACGTGGTCCACTGCTACAAGTACTTGGGGGTCCACATTAATGACAGGCTGGACTGGTTTCGGAACATGGGGGAAATACAGGAGAAAGGGGAGAGCAGACTGTTCTTCCCTAGGAGACTGTGCTCCTTTAATGTGGGAAATGACATCCTTCACATCTTCTACAACTCTGTGATGGGCAGTCTGGTGTGTGCTAGGCTGGTGACGTCACTTCAAGAGAGGACCACCGAATCAAAAAGTTAATTATAGGACAAGCTCAGTCATGGGGCACATTCTGGACCCCTGGTGGTTGTAGAGGAGGAGAGAATGAAAACAAAACTGAGTGCAATTAAGAACAATGCTGCACATCCACTCTATCTATCTATCTATCTTATATAGTGACTTTCATATCTATCTATCTATCTATCATATAGTGCCTTTCATATCTATCTATCTATCTATTATATAGTGCCTTTCTTATCTATCTATCTATCTATTATATAGTGCCTTTCACATCTATCTATCTATCTATTATATAGTGCCTTTCTTATCTATCTATCTATTATATAGTGCTTTTCACATCTATCTATCATATAGTGCCTTTCATTCTATCTATCTATTATATAGTGCCTTTCACATCTATCTATCTATTATATAGTGCCTTTCACATCTATCTATCTATCATATAGTGCCTTTCATATCTATCTATCTATCATATAGTGCCTTTCATATCCATCCATTATATAGTGCCTTTAAAATCTATCTATCTATCATATAGTGCCTTTCATTCTATCTATCTATCATATAGTGCATTTCATATCTATCTATTATATAGTGTCTTTCACATCTATCTATCTATTATATAGTGCCTTTCTTATCTATCTATCTATCTGTCTATCTATCATATAGTGCCTTTCACATCTATCTATCTATCTATCTACTTGTGACTTAGATGAAGATTTCCCTTAAGAGTCCGTGCCACTGTACACTGCAGTATTGTCTGAATATTGAGGGTCCCCACTAAGGGCACATTCCCAACCCACCCATCTTGCGCTCTTAACTGTCTATTTTCAGAGTTTCCAGGCTTGACAACAAGGGCAGTGGTGGGTAAATGAAAAGAGAAACCAGAAAGACAATGCAGAGAAGAGTCATTTGAAAGCAGAGCAGCCCCTACCAGCGTTTCCCATCTGAAGATGTTGCTATAGAAACAAATCCAGTTTTCCGAGAGGTAGAGTCGCCCCTGAAGCAGGATGTCTCTTTGCAGGGCACAGGAATAATCTGCCAGTGAGAAAAATAGACGGTTAGTGATGCCACCCAAATCAATTCAAAGCAACCCAAACCCCACTAGCCCAGACTATAGGCGGCTGGTCCAGTCGCACAATCCAATTCCTGCATGAACGCTGGCACAAAAGTGACCTTAAATCGGCACACCACATGGCAGGACACAATGCTACTAGGACATCCGCTGTTGTCAGTTTTTGTTTTTTTTAGTGTTTTAGGACAACTTAACACACACATACATGCAGTCACACACCCCGATGTGCAAACCCCCCTGCAGGCCTTGGTGATCACCCTGATAACCTAAGAAATGAATCGGCGCCCGCACATACAAGTCCAAACTTAAATAGGCTCAGAAATACACAGGAACACTCAAAGCTAGAGAGTCCAGGAAAGTCTTTCCCCACCCCCTTTAGAGATTTTCACAATTTCTTTGATCAGCAGAAAAAGACCCTTTAATGTCAAAGTGTCAAAAGATCACTGCAAAGTCATCTAAATGAATGACAAAAATAAAACACCAAATAACTGATCTCATAAGTATTCACCCCCTTTAATAAGACCCTATAAATCATCACTGGAGCGGCCCATCAGCTTTAGAAGTCCCAGAATTAGTTCAGTGGAGGGAGGTCACCTTTCTGTGCGGGGCTTCACGTCATTGTCATTCAATGCTCCTGGATGTGGAAGGACTAGCCTGTGGTGAGTCTGTGTCAGTGTGGTGGGCTAACTGGCGCAAGAACACGGCAGGTGACTCCATGACAAGCAAAAGACAGGGGATGGAGACCAAAAAAAAAAAAACCATCCAGTTTGAGAGATCAAAAAGACATAGAGAGTGTATGGCAAAGTCGTAAAGACGCCCACCAAAAGTGAGAGATCAGGCAAAAAGAGGAGTAAGGGAGGCCATCAGGGGACCTCTGAAGGAGTGACATGATACAGCAAGCAAATTTAGAGAGACACAGCTTTAATGAGGGAGGGGGAGGGCAAAGGAGAAAGAAACACATGGGACATCTCAGCACACACACACACACACACACAAACAGACACGAGGCTCCACAGTCAGCTGAGACCCAATTTTGTGGTGTGAGGAGAGCAGAACGGAGCTCTGTGGCCATCGGCCTAAACGGGCTGCTCAGGCTCTATGCCTCACTAAAGTGTCACTTCACACCAACTCTGAGGAGAAGGGTCTGGCTGCAGCCACTGTAAGGTGTTGAGCTTCACAGTAAGCGGAAACACGTGACCTCCACAGTAGGCGAATGAATATAGGACTTACCCAATCACCAGCCCTAACCTTAAAAACACTGGGGAAGGCAGCAACAGTGAAATAGCATGCCTAAGCTTAAGATAGTGGGGGAGGGGCATATTCCTTCTTTAGCATATAAAATAACCGTTCGCGGAAATGTCCATCCCGGACAACAATTAACACGAGGCAGGACAGGATCCAACTTAAAAAGCTATTTCTTCCACAAACTAAAAAATCCTTCTAAAAACACACACTATCCAGACACTATCGACACTATCCAGAAAAGAGTACGATGAAAACGGTTTCTTTTAACTAAATGAAGCCAACCCGAACAACCGGACGTACAAGGCAGGATAAAATTAAAAAGACTAAATGGGACTAACTAATATAGGACCTACCCAATCAACAATCCTAACCTTAAAAAACAATGGGGAAGCCAGCAACAGGGAAATAGCACGCCTAAGCTTAAGATAGTAGGGGAGGGGCGTTTTTCCGTCTACTGTGGCGGTCACGTGTTTCCGCTTTCTGTGGAGCTCAACACCTTACAGTGGCTGCAGCCAGATGCTCTTGACTCTGAGGGTGGTCTGTGTGATCCATCACACTGTGCATTAACAATGTTTTATTATTTTCATTTATAACGTGGCCAAGTCCCATCCAGTCGTGACGCATGCTAATGCAGGTGTAAGCAGGACCAGCGCTGCCATTAAGACAAATTTAGGACATTCACCTAAATACTCAACCACACCAGGAAGAAGCATGGCAGTGGCATCAGGCTGTGGAGATGCTTCTCTGCAGCAGGCATTACAAGGCATCAGAGGGTATAATGAATGCAGCAAAAATACGGGGGCAACCTGTGAGGAAAATCAGATGGAGTCTCCGTGAAGAAGACCCCCAGGAATAAGGAATATCTTCAAAAAGAACACGGCGGGGGTCACAAAATGGCAGAGTCAGAGTCCAGATCTCCATCCATCCTTCTGAGAATCTGAGACTGGACTTGACAAAGGCTGATGACCAACGACCAACATGCAAGTGACAGAGCATCAGCGGCTTTACAGAGAGGAAGAAGAAGAAGAAGAACGGGGGGGGAAATGGCCGTGGGCAGGAGTGATGGAAAAGAGAGACCTGAGCACACAGACTTGAGGCTGGCATGGCTGGCATCGATGAAAATACTCACCTGAAGGGAGGGGGCACGTTTATGAGATGAATTATTGTGGGGTCTAAACATAAATATACACTCACATGGGTACACACACACCGCCTCCTACAAACGTTTGCATCAATATGTGCATCAAGACACACACACTGTGACATATGAATAGGCAGAACACACACACAGACTGACACACTCCTAACAGGATCTCGGTGTCCTTTGCCTGGTGTCCTCACACACACACACACACAAACACACACAGGCTGCTCATCCAAACTTCTGATGGTATCCTGGAGGTGCACCTCACCCACAATGAGCCGCTCCGTGTCCGGAAGTTGCTTGAAGAGCTTCCTGAAGTCTTCATTTCGCTGCTTGTAGGTGGGACTCAGAACCTGTCAAAGGAGACCACCAGACATCATCAGGCCTTTAGATGGCCGCCCTGTCTATCATCGTAGGCTGTCACAAGGGGCCACTACTGGCACACGACACAGGTCAAGCTCTGCCCACGCCTGTCCTCAAGACTGCAGAGCATCACCGGCGTGACAATCAGCAGCTAGCAAACTGAAAGACAAGGGGATGACGGAGCCTAAGCAAAGCCAAGCAAAGTAAAGCTGCCCCCTGTATCACCCTGTGTTGCCCTTATGAGCCTGGCAGGCATGCAGTGTGACCCAGAGGGTAAGCTACAGGACTGAAAGTCTCAAGCTGTGGCAGAGGGTCACAGCCCAGAGTCAGCAGAAGAAACCACAAGCAGGGAGAGGGTATCCCCCGTAGGCCTCTAACATGAACAGGACCCTACTCCGGTCATGCAGGGGGCAGAGAATGACGGGGGCTCAAGCATCTACAGACGTGCACTCAGGGTCTGCCATGCTGAGGCCTGCCATGAGCTCAGAACTCAAAGGACGGACAGTTGAAATCATCTGGGTGTCATCGCCATGGAAGCTCATCATCGCTCAGTGGGAACAGACCCCACGGGCAAACAAATCCTGTCGTGTCCCTATGGAGGGCAAACTCATTCCAAAAAGCAAGCAATCCAAGTGTGAGTGTGTGTGTGTGTATAATGGAGTGTCCAATTGTGTGTACTGAGCTAGTAGGCATTTGCATGTTGTCACCCACATGTGTATAGGGGGATCCTTCAAGGCCCTGCTGCCACTCCAGGGGACAAGTGGAGGTGATGTCACTCCCAATCTCATCTTTCCTTCTACAACTCCAAAGGATAAGACAAAGTGAAAACACGATGGGTGACCCACCACATTGCTTTAGCCAGACCCCAAAGACATGACAGGGTCGTGGAGGAGATGCACACCTCAGCGTACACTTCAGAGTGCAGCACAACTGTCATGGCGCACCACGCTGCCCACACCATTCACTGGACTTGATTTCTGTGTGAGGATAGCAAACACATTTGCATTTCCAAAGGTGTGGAATCTGCCGTTCACTTGACACCAAACCTGAAAGTGGTCTGCGTGACCCTTCACACTGCGCAGTTACTATTTTTTATTATTATTTTTTTTAACTTGGGTCAAGTCCTATCCAGTTGTGAAACACGCTAATGCAGGGGTAAGCAGGGCCGGTGAGACAATTAAGGAGAATTAGGGCATTTACCTGGGCGCAGATCATAGGGTGGGGGGGGACCCAGGCGCACATGTTAGCTACTGAACAGTCGCTTGGTGCACTAATAAGCCTGGCACGACAGAAGAGCACTGGGCACTGAGTGTAAGGGGAGGTGCTTTGCTTTAGCCACAAATTCTTGCCTGGACCACCCGCTCTCACTCAACATTATGACATTCTTTCCCTTTCTATGGACTGGTGGACATTCCTGGGCAGCTCGGATCCTCCACTACACGTCTAATGAAGTCCGGAGTTGGGTCTGCCCCCGTGACTGTGAAATGGATTAAGTGGGTATGGGCCTTCCACATCTATCTATTAATCTGTCTATCATATAGTGCCTTCCACATCTATCTATCTATCTTTCTATCATATAGTTCCTTTCTATCTATCTATCTATCATATAGTGCCTTTCACATCTATCTGTTTATCCATCTATCATATAGTGCCTTCCACATCTATCGATCATATAGCGCCTTTCACATCTATCTATCTATCTATCTATCTATCATATTGTGCCTTTCACATCTATCTATCTATCATATAGTGCCTATTTATCTATCTATCATATAGTTCCTTCCACATCTATCTATCTTTCTATCTATCTATCATATAGTGCCTTTTCTATCTATCTATCTATTGTGCCTTTTTATCTATCTATCATATAATTCCTTCCACATCTATCTATCTATCTATCTATCTATCTATCTATCATATAGTGCCTTTTCTATCTATCTATCTATTTATCTGTCTATCATATAGTGCCTTTTTATATCTATCTATCTATCATATATTTTTTAGTTACAGGGCCCCTAAACTATGGACTGGTCTGCCTGCTACTATAAGAGATGCACCTTCGGTCTCAGCCTTTAAATCCCAGCTGAAGCCTCACTACTTCAGTTTAGCACACCCTGACTAGAGCTGATGATTAACTGTACAGACTGCATCTCTGTTGTTAGTCATTAGCACTAAAACATAAGTAACGTGATAGTTACAATTTGTTACTAACCCTCACCCATTCTGTTTTTCTTCTTGGTACTCAAATGTGGCACTTGGTGCCACGGCCCACCTGCCAAGTTGTTCTGCCTGCCTATGGTAAAGTCATCACTGATGGAGGATCGCTGGAATCATGGGAAAGAGGGGTCCTTTCATTGGATTGGCTGGCCCAGCACTGTTTCAGCTGTGAAATGGCCAAATGGGAGAGGCAGCTTGATGGATGAGGTCCCCAGGACTCAAACAAATCCAAATCATATTTTGTGATATCATCCATTGTTAAATTCTGCTACGTACTTCTAAAATTTTTATTTGTATACTGTATTGAGGATTTGTTCTGTTCTGTGTATTGTATTGTATTGTATTGTATTGACCCCCTTCCTTTTGACACCCACTGCATGCCTAACCTACCTGGAAAGGGGTCTCTCTTTGAACTGCCTTTCCCAAGGTTTCTTCTATTTTTTTCCTACAGGGGTTTTTTTGGGAGTTTTCCTTGTCTTCTTAGAGAGTCAAGGCTGGGGGGCTGTCAAGAGGCAGTACCTGTTAAAGCCCATTGCGGCACTCCTTGTGTGATTTTGGGCTATACAAAAATAAATTGTATTGTATTGTATCATATACTGTAGTGCCTTTTCTGTCTATCTATGGAGTTTGACGTTAAGTAAGTGAGCCCCTCCTTGTGTTCTGTGTTTGACTGGTGTCCAGTCCACGGCTGATTCGGGTTACAGTGTGTGTGTGTGTGCGCACTCTGGATGGAGGAGGCCGCTTCATTTAACAGGTCACTTCGACTTCACTTCCTGCTGGTCAGGACCGCGTGGCCTGAAATATGCGGCCCTGGGTGCCATTACTTTAGTGACCCTTAAAGACTCCCACTGCACCCACCACACGCCCGAGCAGCTTGAGGTCCAGCAGGATCCATCTGGAAATATCCAGCAGAGGGGAATCATGGGACAGAGCCAATGTGCAGCACCTAAGACTGGAACCTAACGCTGTGAGGAGATCTAGTGGGGGCATTCGTACGAGGGGACGGATCAGAAGGGAGCACAGCATGCTTACTCTGAGGAGATGCTGTCTTTCATGCTGAGAAGAAAACAAAAAAAAGAGCATAAGAGAATGGGACATACAGTAAAAAGAAAGAGGAGCCGGCCGGGTCTGCAAGGCCTGCTGGGTGGTCACCTTATCTCGTCCATCCTTTATCAAGCCCACCTGGACTGGCTGGCTGAGAATGTAAAGTCGGAAACCAACACCTGGATAAACCTCCAAGTCCTTCACTCTTGCACTCACCAACTACTATCCTTCAATGCCAATTTACAATCACGAGTTAACCCAACAACAATGTGGGGGGGGGACAACATCCAAGGAAAAACCCCATGCTGAGATGGCAAGAGAAACAGGTGGGGGTTCAAACTCAGCATGCCAGACTTGTTAGACAGCACGACCGTTACCTAATACAGAGAAATTAACAGAAAAAAAAAAAAAATGGGTTGACTGAAAACTCCAAAATGGGTGAAGGTGGCAACTTCAATGTGCCCAGCTCTGCACCCCTTTCACAGATGGCTCCTTTTTGCTCTTCCTGATCCTCCCATACTGCATTCCAAATCCCCACAACCCTGAAGGTTCATCCTGTGTAACACTGCCCCCTGTCTTCAAAACGGGTAACGGTCAGCTGAACAGACATGTCCCCTTCTCCTCCTGTATGCCCTCTGCACCTGTGGCATTTCCTGTCAGGGTGCCAACCTAACCGGATGCCACAGTGGCACTTCCTCATTTTAAAACTCCTAAAATAAAAACACTGAAGCCATCAGTACATCTGGCACACCTTTACTTTCTAGTGCCATTCACAGTCTGCCCTTTGAGGCTTGGCTAGGCCTTTCTTTACTCACCTGTCCATGCTGCCCTGACTACACAAAAAACACCCAAACAGGGAATTAACATCAACCTCTCCTGCAACCCAAAAGGTGCCACACCAGACAGGGCTTGCAGCTCACGCTCCTGACTAGGAAAGAGACCATGATGGCATGCAAGAAGGCGACAGAGATACTTACATTGTACCAGCTCTGGCTTTTCTGTAAGGAAACGGAAAAAAATGAGAAAGACATCAGTCAGATGGTCATAGTCAAGGAGGCATCAGTATGAGTGGGCGGGAGTGCCCATATCCATATTAGACTGGCATCGAAGGCTAACTAACATGAAACCACCTCCCTCTCCAGAAAATATGACATACACATTATATGAGTATATATTCATACACACACACACACATATATATATACACACATACATATACTGTATATAATGTATATATTATATATATACACACTATATACACACACGCACATATATATACACACATACATATACTGTATATAATGTATATACTATATATATATATACACTATACACACTATACACACACACATATATATACACACACACATACATACAGTATACTATATATAATGTATATACTATATATACATATACACACTACAAACACACATATAATGTATATACTGTATATACAGTATGTATATACTATATATATACACATGTACACACATTTTTATATATATATATACACACACATATGTACTGTATATAATGTATACACTATATATACACACACACACACACACTGAGATGTATGGCTGGGGCCCATGCCCGGCCGGGACGCCCCTGCAGCATATGTTCCCAATATCTCCCCCCTGGATGCTAGATGGGAGCCTCCCTGGGTTGCAGCAGTGCCTCGGACTCCCACAGGGCTTCATAGGAGTTGGAGTTTGGTGCAGCCCTGTTGGGTTCCTCAGGCGCCGCCAGGGGGTGCTGCAGCAGGAGCTGCTAGCCCCTTTTGGGCACTAGTTTCGCCACAGCCGGAAGTGCAGCCGGATGTCAGCAATCAAGCACCTGGAGCACTTCTGGGTACCTAATAAAAGGAGCCAGCGACCACCACTCGGTAGCCTGAGTTGGGTAGGAGAGGACGAAGCTTAGAGAAGGAGTGGTGATGCCGGAAGAGAGAAGTGCTTATTTGTACACTTGGGACTGTGTTGTGCCTATTGGGATTACGGTGAAGACGTACCCCACAGGTGAAGAACAATAAAAGTTTGAAGGTTTTTATATGTGCTTCCGTGTCCCTCTGTGTCGGGTCAGGCGCCTATATAGCGCCATTGTTACAACGCACACATAATATACTGTATATAATGTATATACTGTATATATATACACAATAGTATAAACACACATATATAATGTATATATATATATACACACACAAACAGTACATATACTGTATATAATGTATATACTATATATATACACACACACACTACACACATATATACAGTAAATATACACACATATATAATGTATATACTGTATATATGTATATACTATACATTTACACACTATATACACACATTTTTATATATATGCACGCACACACACACACACACACACACACACACACACATATATATATATACAGTACTGCTGTACAGCAAAAATGCTGTTTCATGTTTCATGAAGAGAGTTTCATGTCATGGCAAGACAAGATTGAGCACAGCAACAAGACACAAGGCAGTTATACTGCATCAGCAAGGTCTCTCCCAGACAAAGATTTCAAAGCAGACTGGGGTTTCAAGATGTGCTGTTCAAGCTCTTTTGAAGAAGAACAAAGAAACAGGCATCGTTGAGGATCGTAGACGCAGTGGTTGACCAATGAAACCAGTGCAGCAGATGAAAGACACATCAAGCTTATTACCCTTCCAAATCGGAAGATGTCCAGCTGTGCCATCAGCTCAGAACTGGCAGAAACCAGTGGGACCCAGGTACACCCATCTACTGTCCGGAGAAGTCTGGCCAGAAGTGATCTTCATGGAAGAGTTGTAGCCAACAAGCCATGCCTCCAACGTGGAAACAAGGCCAAGCAACAAGTATGCACGGAAACATAGGAACGGGGGTGCCGAAAAATGGCAGCAGGTGCTCTGGACTGATGAGTCAAAGTTTGAAATATTTGGCTGTAGCAGAAGGCAGTTTGTTCGTCGAAGGGCTGGAGAGCGGTACTCATTATTGTCTGCAGGCAACAGTGAAGCATGGTGGAGGTTCCTGGAACGTTTGGGGCTGCATTTCTGCAAATGGAGTTGGAGATTTTGTCAGGATTAATGGTGTTCTCAATGGGACAACGTAGGACAACGACCCCAAACATACAGCCAAAGTCATTAAGAACTATCTTCAGCGTAAAGAAGAACAAGAAGTCCTGGAAGTGATGGTATGGCCTCCACAGAGCCCTGATCTCAACATCATCGAGTGTGTCTGGGATTACATGAAGAGACAGAAGGATGTAAGAAAGCCTACATCCACAGAAGATCTGTGGTTAGTTCTCCAAGATGTTTGGAACAACCTACCAGCCGAGTTCCTTCAAAAACTGTGTGCAAGTGTACCTAGAAGAATTGATGCTATTTTGAAGGCAAAGGGTGGTCACACCAAATATTGATTTGATTTGGATTTCTCTTTTGTTCATTCACTGCATTTTGTTGATTGATGAAAAGAAATGATTTAACACTTCCATTTTTGAAAGCATCCTTTGTTTACAGCATTTTTTCACACCTGCCTAAAACTTTTGCACAGTACTGTATATATATATATATATATATATATATATATATATATATATATATATATATATACACACACACAATATATACACACACACAATATATACACACACACACACTGGCTTGCTTAGGCCAGGAAAGCCCCATCTTGCACCAATCCAGAGGCACAAAGTCTTCTTTTATGGTCATCTGTCTGCAGAAGGGCGGCGTCTCTATATGCCCAGGGTGACCAAGGAGGAGTGAAGTGGCACAGGTGGGCACACATCTAAAGCCTACTGCTTAACTACCGAAGTCGCTTTGGGAAACTATGGAACAGACACCCTGAAACAGCACCCAGGCAAGTCCTTAAACGGAGTGGGCAGAACTGTTTGGGACATTGTTACCTGAAATGGGGGTCTCAGTGAGACTTGAGGTTTCTCATAAGCTCTTCTTATAGGGGGTGGGCCCAAGTGAAGCTCTGGTCTATTAGGTCTCCAGGCGATGTAAGTCAGCACCCAAATGGGCTTTGATGTTTGAGCTTGACAGTCCATCACATGAATGTGAACAGCTGTGGAAGCCCCTCTGTCAGCTGCTGATGCCCCTCTGACGGCTAGTACAAGCAGCTCATGCCAACACCTGGATTTTCTGTGGAGTGGTTTTTAAAGAATGTTTAGGCGTCCCCTAAAAGTCCAAATTGGCCGTTGGCCACATAAAGCCCCTTCTTCTGAAGTCAACTGTTGTAGTAGTTACCACAAAAGGCGCTATAAAAACAACAGCTTACATGGCTGGCACAACCAGACCTAAAGAAGACCATTTTGGCGCAGCCCGAAAGTCTGAAGGGAGTGAAACTGAGCTGTAGACGCCATGCAGCTCATAAAAGCCCATGACTTGGAGTCTACAGTTACAGTGGTCACCACCAAAGGGGCTGTAAAAAGCCCAGCTATCCCGTTTACATGTCTGGCATGTCTCAGCCAAAAGCAGAGTTTGTGTTTAGGTGTGCCCTGCACGTCCCGAGGGAGTGAACTGAAACCTTCTGTTAGAGAGCCCACCACAAAGGAGCTACAAAAGCAGGCTGCTTCCATTTCTGGCTCACCCAGGCCTAAGCAGCAGAACATTTAGGCCGTGCCTGGTAAACCTACAGGGGCTGGGGGGCCACGTAGAGCGCCATCTCCTGGTGGCTGTGCTTATTCGCCTGCCATTGATGTTCATCTTAAACCTCATTAGGAGCTACCGGCTCAGCCAGGCACTCCTGTATCAGGCCTTTATCCTGATGAAATGGAGACCCCCTGAAGTGACTTGGGCGGGCGCTCATTTTTTTATTTTTTAACTGAGAGGTGCACTGATTTGACAGCAGGTTAGCAAAAACATAAGCGGTGTGGACAGTCTATAGGCTCGGGTGAAAGGACAGGAGGCCCAGGGTTAAGGATGCTTACTTTGATCAGGTTTAGTCTGTCATACTGAAAAAAAGGCGAAAGAAATTAATAAGACAACACAAAGAAAGAAAGAAAGAAAGAAAGAAAGAAAGAAAGAAAGAAAGAAAGGTATTAAATGGAGTACAATACAAAAAAATGAAATTAAAAGAAGGTATGAGTAAAGGTAAAGAAAGAAAGAAAGAAAGAAAGAAAGAAAGAAAGAAAGAAAGAAAGAAGGGTATTAAATGGAGTACAATACAAAAAATGAAATTAAAAAAAGATATGAGTAAAGGGAAAGAAAGAAAGAAAGAAAGAAAGAAAGAAAGAAAGAAAGAAAGAA
>JANRMT010062802.1:22755285-22780688 GCA_026402145.1 Polypterus bichir lapradei
GAAAGAAAGAAAGAAAGAAAGAAAGAAAGAAAGAAAGAAAGAAAGAAAGAAAGAAAGAAAGAGTAAAGGAGTGCTATTAAACGGAGTACAACACAAAAAAAAATAAAAGTAGGGATGAGTAATGGGAAAGAAAGAGAAAATAAAGGAGGGTATTAAATGGAGTACAATACAAAAAATGAAATTAAAAGAAGGGATCAGTAAAGGGAAAGAAAGAAAGAAAGAAAGAAAGAAAGAAAGAAAGAAAGAAAGAAAGAAAGAAAGAAAGAAAGAAAGAAAGAAAAAGAACTGCAGGGGATGGCTATTTATTCCTCAAATAGAGAATAGTCCTTGCACCTGACTGGCTGTTACCGATGTCCCAGTGACACTGACACCAAGTGAAAGTGACCGAAGCTCAAAGGGGGCTGCTACGCAGATGCTAATATCCACAATTGGAAATTCCACCAAATCACAGTAATGGAAAATACTGGAAACAGCAGTAAATTCCGCTATCAGAAAATTGAAAGGAAAAGTGAGAAATACAAGCCGGGTGGACACAAGCGTGTGACACTCTTCAATCAGAACTTGGTGACAGCAGAAATGTGGGATCATTTGATGGACACCAAAATGTGACAGAACACCAATCCCAACCCACTGGATTCTTTGCTCATTTCATTGCTCTTTCAGGTGGTTTGTCATTGCAGCCCAAGTTGGAATTCAAATGGGACTTTGTCAGGCTTTCCATTTTTCAAGGCTCCCCTGCAGCTGGCACTAAATGAATGATGGAATGCCAGCTCATTGCGGAGGCAACTTGTCCAGCAGAGTTGAGCTGCAGACCTCCAGAACTGTTGAGAAGCAAATCAAATTGCACACATCCCATGACACTTAGCGTCCCTCCTGTTACACGTCAACATGATGTCACATGATGTCCTCAGCATTTTGTGTCTATCTCAACACACAATGGTGTATGTTGCATTTCGACTTCATAACACATCCTAACTCTGTGGTGAATACTAGGGTTGTGTGACTTACGAGTAATGATGCCCATCGAGCAGATGGTGTTGTAGTGGGCACATCATGTACTAGGACTACTTCTCAGGTAGCAACCTGGTCAAATAGTGCTGCAGGGTTTTCAGATTTTCTGCTCCGTAAACCATGTGACATAAATGTGCAATCCAATTGGCCGTTGAGCGAACTTTCCGAACCATATCACTCTGGGGGTCTGCAGCTGGATCCTTCTCAATTGCTCAGCGTCATTTCCTCTGGAAGTCTCCACCTTCGTCCTCGAATCCCGTTCGAGCACTTCCCCAGCCTCTCTGCTGTCAATCAAACATTTGGCTCCGCCCCACCTGTGACACATTCACAGTGCCACACCTTCTGTTACAACACTTCACCACAAACCCAGAAACAAGCACTGAGTGATTTAGAAAAACCATTAAAGTTTCTACTAATTTATTTTCAGCCACATCCTAACACCCCACCACCAAATATTTAGGGGGTCCATTAAGGGATTTCAGACTCCCTATTATTTCACATCTTGTTTTCAACAGTTCAGGCATTATGGGTTTTAAATTCTGATCAGCATCATTGAACGCCTCCATTATGCCTCCCTATACCTCCTTTGGCACTGCGCAGTCCTCCATTGCCCATATCACCAATTTCTGTCGGTCTTTGCTTATTGGCACCCATCAGCAGCCCCCTTTGCTGGTCCAGTGGGTGTCAAAAGACTAGGAGTGGCCAGAAGACGGTCGCCAGCAGCCACAGGGGTGGTGACATCACAAGACACAGGACAGTTGGCACAGACACACGTGGGGAGGCACAGCACATCGGCGGTGGGAGACATCAGGGGTGGTAAAATGACTGAGGAGAAGAAGGAATGAAAAAAATGGGCAAACAAAAAAAAATATACATGTGTCTCTTACTTTGGACAGGCGCTTGTGAGACTGGCATGCAGAAGAGAAAACAGAAAACAGAGAAACGCACAGGCACACTTTAAATGAATCAAAATCAGAGCGCAAAGACCAATTCAAAGAAAGGAATCATGAGAGTGCAGCTGAGCAAAAGGCCAATGACGTGAGTGACCACTGGAGGACGACAGAGGGCAGTTTTGGAGGTGGCCGAACCCTTCATCTCCTGTACTTGTTCCGGCTCTCTCATTCCCTCCAGGTTGTCCTGATGTTCACTCCCTTTACTCCTCCCTTCCCTCCTGGCTCAAAAGGACCACTACCTCGTTTCAGGATACCCCCTCCAAAGTCTAGTACCACCACCACCAAAAAAACAGCCCGGGGACGAGGCTCACCTTGGAGTTCTTGGTGCCGGTGCGGCCCGACTGCGCTGAAGTGTAACTGCGCTGGACACCTTGCTCGGGGGTCGAAGGGGACTTGTCCGACGAGTGGTCCGAGCCTTTCTCCACCATGTTCTCGCCTTCAGCGCTCTGGGGGGTGGGCGATCGTGAGCGCTTGCGGAGGACAGGCGAGCAGGCAGGCGTGCTCCGGTTCGAGTTACTGGCAGTGCTGAGGGAAGACATAAAAAAAACACAAAGAAATAAGAGAGAGAAAAAGAGGAGAAGTTACAAATCTGGGAGAGGAACTCACAAAACAGCAGGCTCACCCAGCACCACTGACTTTCAGCAAGGCGCTCATCCAGGTGGGGCTACAGCTGGGCACAGAGGGAACCTTCCAGACCTTATAGTGCCTTATCATGCAGGTCTACATGGAAACTTGGCAGACATTTTATGCTGCTGTCTCCTGATAAGAGTAACACCGGGATAGGGGATGCCAGGACTGACCCTGGGCACACCTGAGACCATGGCAGAAATGAGCACGATGGCAAAAATGGAGGGTGTTATGGCTAATGCCAGCCTCATTGCCATGACATGAAGTCCTGGAGCCCCTTCAGTGACCCATTAAACCGGGGGGCCAAGAGGCGCTACTGGGGATCGCTTTGCCCACAGCCCTCACACAATGTAATGCCCCCCTCGCATCATGCCCTTCTTCAGACTAGCCAGTTAACAAGTAATCGCTCTTTTTATTATTCATCATTACTACTGTATCTTGTGGGCACAGGTCTGGTCTGGCACATAGAATTACAGACGGGCACTTTTCAAATTCAAGGCATTTTTGATTCACTGAGTGTACTATGACAATTTCACTGATAAAGTTCAAAGACAATCATTACAATTTAATAATTACAAAATGCACACACATAAAGTATACAGAATACAGCATCACCAGTGCCCTGCTGTATGTACTTATGCTCTTCATTGCTGCTACAACAAATAAGGAGCCACCGGGGACCAAGACAGCCCTTTCTACAAATCCTCTTTACTACTCTCTGGGTTACTATGACAGGCAACTTTACAAACCTAAATGTCGCCATTTCAAACCTACTTATGGATTATACTGGGCTCTTCATAGCTATCTGTCATATAGTGCCTTTCATTATCTGTTTATCGGTTAGTGCATTTCAGGTCTGTCTGTCTATCTATTATATAGTGCCTTACAAATCTATCTATTACTGTATATAGTGCCTTAGACATGTATCTATCAATCCATCTGTCTTATATAGTGACTTTCATATCTATCTATCTATCAATCATATAGTGCCTTTCATTCCTGATCTATTATATTATCCCCTTCATTTCTATCTGTTATACAAAGGCCTTTATTTCAATGTAACTAGCATTCAGCACCTTTCCTATTTATGCCAGATGGTGCCATTCCATAAATATCTATATATTATTTAGTGCCTATTGTTAGAAATTTGTTTTATGTAGTGCCTTCCATGTATCTATTTCTTATGTAAGACTTTTTCTATTATTTTATATACCACCTTTTATTTTTTATCTATCTATTATATAGTGCCTTTCATTATATATCTGTCTTTCATATAGAGGTCTCCATATAAATTTAATTGATATAAAATACATTTCCCATTTACCCCAGATGGCGCCATTCCATACCTATAGTATCTATTATAGAGTGTCATTCTTTACAAAGTGCAGTATTTTATGTGGTGCCCTTCATCAATTTATTTTTAAGGACTTTATTATCTATTATATAGTGCCTTTAATCTTCTATTCAATATATAATATATATAGTGCCTTTGTTATGTATCTATTATATAGGGGCCTCCATATCATTTTAACTAGTATATGACATCTTTTCTATTTATCCCAGATGGTGCTAATCATATATATTTATTATAAAGTGCCTTTCATTATACACCTATTTTATGAAGTACCCTTCATCTATCTCTAGCTATCTGTCTTACATATAAGATTGTGCCAGTCATATATATCTATTATATAGTGCCTCTTACTGTATAATTTATCTATATATTACGTACGATTTATGCATCTCTTTATATACAGTATGTATTACATATCAGATGGTATCATTCCAAACATATCTGTTTTATAGTGCCTATTGTTATTGATTTATCTATTTTGTGTAATGCCCTTCATCTGTTGGTCTATGTATTATATATCAGATGGTGCCATTCGATACGTATCTAGTGCCTTTTATTACAAATCTTATTTATGGTTAGGGTTGGTGCCGCCTTTCCACCTCTGCCCTTCAGATATTTATTTATTATTCACCCTTCATCAATCTCTCTAGCTCTCTATGATATATCAGATGGCGCCATTCCATTCATATCTACAGTATTATATAGTGCCTTTCATTTTATTTTGTGCAGTGCCCTTCACCTATCGGTCTATTTATTACATATCATTCCAAACACGTGTGATGTAGCACCTTCCATTATGTGCTCATCTATTTTGCGTAGCGCCTTTCATTTATCCCTCTGTCCCCCCAGTATATAGCGCCTTTCCTACCCAGTGTGCCCATTCCCATCTCTTTGTCCTAATGCCTACCCACTGCCCCAGGTGAAGCCATTCAGCCCTCATTTTGGTGTAAAGTCTATGCTTTAACTTAGCCGTCGTATCAGAAATGGCTTCCCTTAACTATCGCTCTCGCTCTTGGCGTGCCCCAAGCTGATCACGCAGTTACTCCTGACAGTACCCAGGCCTCTTTCAGTCAAATACCAGCTAATTGCCCACAGAGGGGTCCATGGCCTGTCCCACAGACTTGTGTGTCCTGACTTCTCTGGTGAAACACTTGTAAGAAAAGAAAAAAAAAAACAAACCAAGAGGGGAGGCCCACCGCTAAACAGAGCATTGCGTTGCACTTTTCCTCCTCCGAAATAATCATTAATTTAAAAGCCTGACAAACAAGACGTTTGAAAAACAAGAGGGGGTCTTCAAGTGCAAGCTCCTTTGGTTAACTAATAGCCAAGTCGACCCAATGCCTCATCCAGATGCTTGTTACAAGTCATCAAGGTCTCCATTTCAGCCTCGTCACTTAATGGTTTATCCCACTTGAATGAGGTGGTGGAAATTCCACCAACACTGGGGACAAAGTGATACATAAGAAGATGGCACACAAAAAAATTCGGAACAATATAGAGCAGCATGCACCAATATTCGGGCTCTCTCTGGGGTGCTGCAGTCAGTCCTGGACAGTCCCAGAGCCAGTATAGAACCACCAATTAATATCACACCTCACACACCTTTGAGACAGTGACACAGGGGGAACATGCAAACCCCACAGAGAGACAAGGCCCTGGGTCCATCAGGCAGCAGCGTCCCAGATACGCTGGAACAGCTCACTCTGCCTTGTTACCGTCAGGCAAAAAGCTAAGGAACGTCTGATGGACTCCATTCCAGGATGCCATGTGATGCGTAGGTCACATGGTAATAAATCTCCATCCTCTTCTGGTCACATGACCAGGGAACAGAAGATAAAGAAGAACGTGAACCCTGGACCACTGAGAAAAAGAGAACAAGTGCTCAAGGGACACTCATAAGAGCAGTACAATGACCTCTAAGGACTGGAAAATATAATAATAATAATAATAATAATAATAATAATAAACACATGGACAGGTTAAGATGTGGTCAGAGCAACCCTGGATGAGGACCATAGGGGCGCTCTTGAGCGCACAGGAGTCCAAAATGATAAAAAAAAATGGGGGGGAGGCAACAAAATACGACAAAACAGAAAATAAGAAATGCCTCTGCCCTTTCAGGCCAACGAAGCAGCTGTCACCCCGGTGACTCTGTCACTTGCTCCCATATTTTGGCTCCCTTTCCCTCCTCTGGTCAACTGAGCCTCAACTCTAAGCTTTCTGGACCAAAGGAATCAAGGTGCTGTTATTTTGTGCTCCAAAGTCCTTCTAGGTACCCCACCATAAGCACTTCTGGGGTCCAGGATATCATGATCAATCACTGGTGTTGTATGGGTAAAACTCCCCCTAGTGGCATATTAGCCTCACTGTAGAGGTGTCCTGAAGAGGGAGATGGGTCTAACTGCACAGCGCAATAGGTATGACATTCGTCACCTAATGTCCACAATGTCACCTGACACACACAACGCCACGTGCAGTCATGACCAAAAATTGGAGTCCACCAAACGGGTGTCACTCTCAACATCTGCTGACCAATTCACAACACTCGACTGGAGCAACGCTTCAGTTTCACTTTATTCTAAAACTCATTTTACGGTTTTTCGTCTGCTCTTGTGTTTACTCCACCCCACTCATTAATATTGATGAGTTACCATAACTTCACAGCTTTTCGTCAGCTCTCGTGTTTGTCCCACCCCCACTCATGAATATTGATGAGTTATCATAATGTCACGGCTTTTTGTTTGTGTTTGCTCCATCCCACTCATGAATATTGATGAGTTACCATAGCTTTATGGTTTTTCATTTGATCTTCTGTTTACTCCACCCCACTCATTAATATTGATGAGTTACCAAAACTTCACAGCTTTTCGTCAGCTTTCGTGTTTGTTCCACCCCCACTCATGAATATTGATGAGTTACCATAATGTCACGGCTTTTCGTCTGCTCTTGTGTTTGCTCCACCCCATTCATGAATATTGATGAGTTACCATAACTTCACAGCTTTTTGTTTGTGTTTGCTCCACCCCACTCATGAATATTGATGAGTTACCATAACTTCACAGCTTTTTGTTTGTGTTTGCTCAACCCCATTCATGAATATTGATGAGTTACCATAATGTCACGGCTTTTTGTTTGTGTTTGCTCCATCCCACTCATGAATATTGATGAGTTACCAAAACTTCACGGCTTTTCGTCTGCTCTTGTGTTTGCTCCACCCCACTCATGAATATTGATGAGTTACCACAGAGTTACCATAAAGTGGTAGAGCGCATAGAGATGTTCATACACGTTTGCTGCTTGATGTCATGTTATCCACTAGATGGCAGCAGAACACGGTCCTTCTGCCCTAACACTGTAAAGTGGACCATAACACATCACCTGGAGTCTGACTCGGATTGAACCGGATTGATGTAGGACTCTGAGCCCAAGCCAAGCTCGATGTTAGGCCAAAGAGGTTAATTCCCACTTCATGTAAAGCACCACATCCTAACTGTAAACCAAGATCGACTAAAAGAGGAGCACTAAATTGAAAACTGCACACCAAAACATTCACAGTGAAGCACAACAGAGATGTGTTAAAGAGTATCGACGATCCTGGGCTATGAAATACACGCGGCACTGGCTTGAAAACAATTGTGTGTGCTCTTACTCTCAGGGGTAAACACTTTAATTACAAAAAAAAGTCATGGTCTGTGGTATTCAAATGATGTCCTTTGAAATATTAGAAAATATTTCAAAAAGCAATTACAGTAATCCCTCCTCGATTGCGGGGGTTCCGTTCTAGACGCCCCCGCGATAGGTGAAAATCCGCGAAGTAGAAACCATATGTTTGTATGGTTATTTTTATATATTTTAATCCCTTATAAACTCTCCCACACTGTTAACATTATTAGAGCCCTCTAGACATGAAATAACACCCTTTAGTCAAAAGTTTAAACTGTGCTCCATGACAAGACAGAGATGACAGTTCTTTCTCACAATTAAAAGAATGCAAGCATATCTTCTCTTCAAAGGAGCGCTGTCAGGAGCAGAGAATTTCAGAGTGAGAGAGTGAGAGCGCTCAAAAGCAAACAATCAAAAAATCAATACGTGCTTTTAAGTATGCCGATGCACCACGATAAAGCGGCATTTTGTAGAGGAGCGTCCGTATCCTCTGTGCAAACAGCCCCTCTGCTCACACCCCCTCCGTCAGGCAGAGAGAGTGAGAGAGACAGAGAGAAGCAAACAATCAAGCACCGCGCGGGAAGCATATCTTATATCATTGAGGAGTTTTAGTTAATATGTACTACATGCTCTGATTGGGTAGCTTCTAAGCCATCCGCCAATAGAGTCCCTTGTATGAAATCAACTGGGCAAACAAACTGAGGAAGCATGTACCATAAATTAAAAGACCCATTGTCCGCAGAAAGCCGCGAACCAGCAAAAAATCCGTGATATATATTTAGATGTGCTTACATTTAAAATCCGCGATAGAGTGAAGCCGTGAAAGTCGAAGCGCGATATAGCGAGGGATTACTGTATAAAAAAAAAAAAAAAAACAGCAAAGGAGCACAATGGAGTACCTCCAAACACAAACAAGGCCAGCCTGCAATCCAGCACTTGGAAAAAAAAGAAGGAACAGAATCAAAAAGTAGGAGGGGGAGGTGGGGAGCATGCACTGCTGTGCCCACCACACGACAAACCACCAGGATTGGGACCCGAGCGCAGCACCAAAAATAGCAGGAAATTCCAAAAAAAAAAAAAAAAAAGTCCTTCCCAACAAATCACAAACACAGAGAGCACCATCGTTGGAGTGGGGGGACCTCAGCAACCCAGAACAACAGAGAAGCTGAGGATGGGGCCCCGCTCCCCGAGACACCAAATATAACATACGGGGCAAAACAACAGAAGAAAACAAACAAAGAAAACAATATTCAAGAAGTAGGATACATAAAGTGAAAAAAGACAAGCAAGATCAAGAACAATATCGGCAAAACAACACTGCAGACGCCGGCCTTGACCACACATTAGGACCCTTTTAAAGGCGACGCCATCCTTTCCACATGTAGAGAAGCCATCCCAGAATGAAAAGGCTCTTTGTCAAGAAGTGGAATTACAGCAACCTTCTTAATGTGCTAACCAAAACCGCACCAAGGCACAGCGCTACCTTAACTCACCACAAACACCTTAAATCTCACAAAAGGGGCGGGGCTACCGGAGGAGCCAATAAAAAGGCAGCTCAGAGATCAGCGTTTGCAGACGCAACACTCAGTGAGCACTTTGCCCAGCCATCTCTGCCACTTGTATGCCCACCACCCACCACTGTGAGACTCGCTGGCGACCACACACACCAGGCCAAGGCGTCCAAAGTGCTAGGAGTGCTGTGTGTGCGACACAGCGATCGTGGGGCCACGTTTATGCCAGCTTCTCCAGGTAGTCCTGTGCCCCCCAAGACAGATCTTGACCACCTGAGTAACTAGTCCCTCTCAGTTTCAGAACCTGGTGTGCTACTTTATTATTTCCAACACACGGCACACCACAGTGCACAATACTCAACAAGGAACCACACAATGTATTAAGGAACCAGCATGTTCCATGCCTGGCATTACAGGGATGCCAGCTTGTGGACTGGAGTTAAGATCAGGTAGCCAGCAGGGAGCAGACATTTGGTGAGGACCACAAACCTAACGTTGGCCATCTTTGGGACTCACATTCCCACTTTCTCACTTATTTGTCAAAGGTGAGCCAACAGTAGAGCAGCTGGGCAGAGTGGGTGAGAGACAGGAGGGCACGTGAGACTTGCAAGACAGGGTGGCATCTGGACCACCTGATGGTTATTGTTAGGAAAACACCAACTACTGGAAGATGAAAGGCAGAAAGAGTAGCCTGCGTCTTACAACATGATCAAAACTGAGAAAAAGGAAAAGATGGAGATGTGAGAATGTGAAGGAGACGAGCTAAAGAAGATGAAAACCTGAAACACACCTAACTGGCACTAATGGAGTTTTTAGATTGCTCTTCAGCCCACCAAGGGGATCTCTGATTGTGACAGGGGTGGCCACTATTATAAACCAGAAGCCCCTCATACACTTAGTCGTGACTGATCATGTGATGGCACATCACGGCAAACCCCTGAAGACCACAAAACGACGGGCACATACTGTATGATGTTCAATGTTCAAAACGTGAGAAGAATGTTTTACACAAACAGTCAAATCATCACAACGTCACTATGGTGGACTTCGAAATAAGGTACAAACAGTGAATGGAGAGGGCATGGGAGGGGGACTGGTGATCAGTTCATAATACCAGTCCCAGAAAATCCAAGTAGTGGTGCTGCTCAGCTGACAGGAGCCTGGTGCCAGGCAAGGACAAGCTGGCATCCATGGACAGAAAGGGATCATGCAAAGGACCTGGCGCACAACTTCGCAGAGTGCCGCACCACATCGAGGCACACCGACTCTCGGCAACTCCCTCTGGCCTCCAGGAATGATACCCAATCCGGACCCCCGGTGACACACGTCTTCCAGCTCCGGCCCCAGCCTGTCAGCGCCTGCTGCCTCATCAATAACTAAACAAGTCAACAGCCTCTCTGCGCCCTGCAGCGTCAGCAGGTGCCAAGCTCTCACGTTTCAGTGGCTTCCTGGAAGCTCTTAGTCATCGTCCTCCCTACTGTCACTGGGGTGGGGGACTCACGCTGTCGTGTTGTCATCTTCCGGATCGATAGCACACTTACTTTGAAAGTTGATGCATCATCAGTCAGTCCTCTCGTAAAACCTCTGATTAGCCCTCCTGAGGTGGGCCGACCGACCCTTTGACTGTCCGTCCAACAGCGGTGCTGATTCAGAGTGCAAAATAAACCTGGGACTGAGCGGATTTGAGCCGCCAACCTCCAAACTCTAGGCAGGCAATCAAACTGGGGCAGGGGGGCACTGGCTCATTGTACAAGGAGATGACCATAAGAAACCTGAAACTCTGGACACGGGAGGAGACTCCCTCAAAATCGACCTGGGGGGGCACACTGCTGCCGAGAAACCACAAAGTGATCACCGCAACAGAAACTGTCAGACAAGACTGAATAAATGGTAGGGGCATAAACTAGTGTGGATGAGGAAGAAGAAGATGAAGAGGAAGAAAAAGACAAAAAAGACCACCAGGAAAATGAACAACCAAGAAAGGGAAACGGAGGAGGCCATCAGCACTGAACTGAAAGAAGAAGAAGAAACAGCAGAAAGGAAGAAACGGGAAGCAACACGAATAAAAATAATAACATGCATAAGAAGATAAGCACAATCATCATCGTCATCAAGAAGAAGAAGAAGATGATGACGGCGACTAGGCAGGTAGAGTGGTGTAGTGGGTAAGGCTTCGGGTGTCAAGCATGTCCCCCTCCTGGCACCATGAGACCCTGAACGAGCCGCCCACCTGCCTGTGCTCCACAGTGTAACCTGCTGCTTCTTAAATGATGTCATTTGCTTAGCATAAGGGCACCAAATAATAGTAATAATAAAATAAGCCTCAATAATAATAAAGAATCAACAAAGAGAATTACTACAGTCAATGAATTAATAAAATGTACACCAAAAATTTGTTTTTAAATATAAAGCAAAGCACCAATAGTAAGTGTAACAGTAATAAAAACACAAATCTGTATTTATATAGTGCCTTTCATGGCACGCTTTATTTCTATGCTTTACTGATGATGGCACAACATCCATCCATCCATTGATTTAGTTTTGATTGAGGTGAGGGGGCCCGGAGTGTGGGGTCTATCCTAGAAGTATCAGGTTCAAAGCAGTAGCCCACCACATACCCCAGTGACTCACTCCAACACATAAACACACAACCACTCGGTCTTTTGGGGTCCTAATTTGGGATGTGAGAGGGCATCTGAAGTGTCTAAGGAAAAAGTCAGGCAGGCATGGGGAGAACATGCAAACCCAGCAGAGGCCTGGCGACATGGCCAGGATTTGATCCCAGACGTTCTGGGAAGAGATGCACAAGTACTAACCACTCTGCCACCAGGTTACCCAGCTCTGATGAAGCAAGTTCCAGTTTGCATGCCAAAGAAGTTCGGTCAGTCCCTAAAGCACCCATCCACATTTGTTGACAGCACTCAATGCAGTCCAGGGTTGTGGGGGTCTGAGCCCCACTCGTCATCATCGGACATAAGGCAAGGTACCAGCTTTAATGTCACCAGCGAGCAGTCACTGGTCTCCATCTCACATCATCACATGAAGAAGCTGAAGCAGGAACTGAGAGCCTCAGAGTCGGTCAGCAGCAGCTCACCAAGTTGAGGATGGGAGACATAGAAGGGTGGGACGCTTGGCGATTTCTCCCAGTCCCACTAATCACAGCACCGCCACGCTGCACCAAACCTAAAGAGGGGAAGCAGGGAATGGGGTGGCAAAACCTGAAACAGCACCACCTGCCAAAGGACACCTTGTGCCATTGAAAGGTGGGTGCTGATGTCATTGTGCTATAGACCCTCGGTGTCATCAAGTGTCGGACTCTCTACAGCAAGGGTCTGCACACTTGGCTTGACGGTTCCACAGCTCCTTCTCTTTATCTCTTTTTGCCTTTGTGTTGCTATTTTTTGAACTTGTGAATGGATGGCTGGCAGGCTTTATGACAGCAACAGCAGCCCGTGAGGGTGCCATACGAGTTCAACTCGTGGAATTAAGTGGCACACCTCGGGCAAAGGCCATGGAGTATACAAACGGAAAAGTTAATAGCAAAGAGTAGCAGGCGGACATTTGTAAAAATTTAAATCACACTAAACAGAGCAGAAGTTAAACTTTAATGCACGGCTGACAGGGGGGCACAGAAAAAGCCCACTCAGGCACGTCTCGGGCAGAACTTAAATAAGAAGACATTCAATAATGCGGAGACAAAAATGCTCGTTCCACAAAAATGTAACTGCAGTGTCGTACTTGCTGAACGTGGGGTCTCATGGAGATTTTCTAAATAAAGCTACAGGGGGTCAACTGATAAACCCCTTCGAGACAAACGTCACCAAACTTGAGGAGATAGCTGGTCAATACGGAGGCACGGAGGTCCTGTAGTGATACCATGTGTGTGTGTGTGACCTTCAGACCAAAGTGAGGGCCCAGCAGGATCACACAGAAATGGGAAGCTTCTGGCTCCCTGAAGAGCTCAATGGCGATGCTGAAACCATCTGGGTGGATGGTGGGCAGGGCTGCAGAGTCCTAATGGTCACCTTCAATGATGGAGAGAAGAGCGTCGTGCTTCTAGGGAACTGATGAAGGAGGAGTGGCACAGCAGGTAGGGCTGCTCTCTATTGGACCCCGCATCCCCTGCACATCAATTCTGCATCTCCTTTGGCCTTTCCTTCAAGGTGGTCCCACAGCTCAAAGACATGTGTCAGGTTAACTGGCAGATCTAACCAGGCCTTGTGCCAGTGAGCTGCCCCAGTGATGGACTGGCACCTTGCCCGTTTTGGATTGTTGGCACTGAACAGAAGTAAATTAGACAGGTTTGTGAATGGGTGGGCAGCAGCAGCAGCAGCAGCATAGTTCCATCAATATGCAGAGCACCACTTTTGGTCTTTGTAAGCCAGTAGGCTGTGCGCCCTTACATGTAACCTGCTTATGAGCGCTAAACGACCCTTGTCCAGGTAGCAGCTTTTGGTCGTCTTCTGCCTTTGTGATGGACCCTCTTCATTATAAACGCTAACCCTAATCCTGAGCCTACCCCTAACCCACAATCCCTACCCCATTACATATTTGCCAGGTGTGGGCAACTTCCAGCAGAGCCGTCCATGTTATTTCTGGACTGTGCCCAAATAACACCCTCCCCTGTTCTCATGGCTTCTGCAGAGAGTAGTCTTTGGTCACTCTCGCCACATATCGATTCGACAAACGTCAGCATTTTAAAACTGCCTGCCTGGGTGGTCTTTCACATGTTTGTGTCCATCTTCATGACCAGTTTCAACCTGTCAGCTGGTTTGTGTGGCTATTCTTTTATAAAATAACGTGCTTGTAATCAACTTCACAGATCAGAGTGGCACACTTAAAACCTGCAATCGCGTGGCTACATTTCTGTTCAGAATGTAAATGGCTGAACTCAGTCCTTAGGAGGGGTGTCCACATACATTTGGCCACAAACTACTAGATCTTCATCTTAATAAAAGGAGAAGTGTCCATCTGTGTGTCCATCTGGTTGTTATGTCCTTGTCATTTTCATTTTTTTAGCATTTGTCATTCCAACAGACGGCACATCACCAACATTAGCACTGCTTTTATGAATCCCATACCAAATGGCGTTTCACAGAGACATAGGCATTGCATGGTGCAAATGTTTCTGGACGTGTGGATGGATGGAGGCCGATGTTCACAACGGAGTATAAGACACAGTACAAGGTGGACGGCTGAACAGTGTCAGAGATTCTGCCCTCCCCGTGCCACACACGAGTTAAGGTGACATTGGGAGCTGAGCACATGGCTCATTTCATGGGACCCTAGGGCATCTTCTGCCTGGCATGGATGGCACCTTGATCTGTAGAGACACTGATGCACTGGCTCCATTTAGCTGAGGGCCACTCGGTTCCTAATTCATAGAAAGAGCATAAACTGTGACACAATCTGCAAGTTCTCACATCACATGATCCGTGTCTTAAATTATGTATGACGTTAAATACGTTCTTTGTGTTTAATGCTGATGCCTCACAGCTGGGGGACTCGAGTTTGAATCCCGACTTGACCTGACCTTTTCCATATGGAGTCTTTGTGTGTCTTCCCTCCAGGTTTTCCGTTGGTGTGCCCACCAACATCCCAGACATGTGATGTTTAAACTGCTTTGGGAGTAAATCTACCAGAACATCAATGAGTGAGGAGTGTAATGTTTGTCAAACGGTTTCAATGCTCATTCTTTATGATTTGCGATATTACGGCCTGCATTGGAAACACACTCTCTGTCCTTCTTTGGCTTTTGACAGTGTGATGGATGGCTGGGAGGACCAGGGGGAGCAGATAGACACAGTGCACTGCCTCCCCCCAGAGTGCTGGGTGGCACCTCTGATCCCTGCTGGGCTTCGTGGGAGTTGGAGTACGGCACATCCCTGTTGGGTTCCATGGCGGCCACCAGGAGGAGCTGCAGAGCCTTTCTTTGGGCTCTCACCACACCTGGGAGTGATTCCAGATGTTCCCCAATGAGCCACCTGGCGCACTTCAAAGGAGCCCACTGCCTTCATTCAGGGAGGAAGAGGATGAAGAGTGGAGGTGGAAGGGAAGGCAGAGGAAGAAAAGAGAGAAGACATTTGTGTTTATTTGTGCTTTAGACTGTGTGCACTGTGCTGGGCAGGTGGGAATCCAAAACTAGGGAAGCATTTCCCACATTTTAATAAAAGCCTTGTGTGCTGCTGGACTTGTGCCTGTGTCTGTTGTGGCAGGTGTTTGGGGAGCAGGAGTGCCCCCTGGTGGTCACAACAGTTTAGCCATGTGGGTTATCAATGGCGAGAGGTGCATCCCCATTACCACTTACCCACAGGCATTAATAATAACAATGCATTTTATTTATAGCGCCTTTCCCATGCTCAATTAGCATTAACAGGATGGCAACTTGAGCATGCGTTGGAGCCTTCATCAGCATGCCTGACTGACAGCCTGTAGCTGGCGTGGCATCTGGAGATACTCAAGCTCTTGTGACAAATGGGGACACGTGTGAGAGCCTGTGACCAGACGGACCATCGCACAATCCCATCTAAAGGAGTTGACACTTTGAAGGACTGGCATGCTAATCAACACAAAGAATTCCAAGAGGCGAGTATCTTATTCCTAACTTACGGAAACATGACTGAGTATAAACCTGCAAACTGTGGCGTGTGAAGTAAGGATGTGACGTTTGTTTCCTTCTACAGGTTAGATGAATGCATTGAGACCAGGCTCTGCCATTACTTTTACCAGTTGGTCATTCAGGGGGAAACACTCCATCAAATTTTAATTTTTATTTTATTGCCTGCGATTTTTAAAATGATATTTCATCACATTTAATATTTATATAATGTAAGGTGCTATAAAGTTTCAGCGCTCAAATGCCTCAACAATTGCGCGACCCCTTAGGGTTCTTGTATACTTTGCAACATCGAACCCCCACTGACCCAGACTGATCAGACCCCGACTTGCGTCGCAGACCCCCTACTCACCCACCACAGCCATCTTGAGGCCCTCTCGGCAGCCACGGCCGCTGAGCTGATGGCTGATCTCTCTAAAGGCCCTTTGTTGTCAAGCGGTGTGTAAACGCTGCGGAGAGATCGGCCAGAAAAGCCCCTGCAGCCCACCTCGGCCGGGTGTCCTGTGAAGAGTGAAACTCTTAACTTCCACGTGTGTTCAGTAACATGCAACATGTCCTCACTCTTGATTCCTGCCTACCCACCACCGTTATGTGGGTCAGGCTGGGCTTATCAGGCTGGGGAAACGAGTTCAGGTGCCTCTGAGGGTGTGGAGGAAGAAAAGGAAAGGCGCAGGAAAAACAAAAAAAGAGTAAGGAGTCCAATGGTCAGCTTTACATCTGTGACCTCATGATGTCACGCATTGTGCACTTTGGATTGACCACAGCAATGAAGAGGCTAGGAAACAGAAGAGTTATAAAACAAAAAAACGCACTGGACAGACTTGACATTATCAAGCCCATCTTTCTTCTTACCAATGAGGATATTCCAAAAAGTCCAAGTCAAGGAACAGAAGGCAAAGTCATATATGCTAAGAAAACAGGAAGGTAAAAAGCACTGAGAAGTTACAAATTCTGGAAAACTTGGACAGACCGGCTAAGAGTCCGATGGTCAGCTTAACATCTGTGACCTCGTGATGTTGCGCACTGAGCACTTCACATTGACCGCAGCCCAAGAAATTGAACAGCCGGAATTTCCACTTTAATCCTAAAACAGTCCTTTTCAATGTGTCCCTAACTTTTTTTCTCTGTCGTATATTCTGATTCTGATAAAAAAAGACGGCACAGAAGACGGTATGTGAGACTTTTAAAATGTATCGTGTCATTACGATGGGGAATATGCGATGCTTGAATATAAAAGCACCACGAATGCATTTGTATGTTGGCATTTTGCTTAACTAAATCGAACCATTCATCAAACGCCGAAGCAGGCACATCGATGCTGTAGGATCCACAAAGCGACTTTCTGTCACATGTAGGTAGTAAACAGAGACCCTGACGTCACAGTCCGACTTATCACACTGCACTCTTTGCTTGTACTTCAACTCGGTCACGCATTGCGTTCATTTCTGAGGACCTGCTCAGCGGACACTGAAATGAACATCGGGTAACGTGTGGCAGCCATGATTCATGCGTGTATAACGAGTATAAACGAGCCCTTAGACCCCCCACCTCACAGCATTGGTACTAACACTTAGTGATGGGAGGTCCGGCTCTTTTCAAAGATTCGGTTCCCTTAGAAGAGTTGGCTCTTACCGTTCACTTAGTATCACTCACAACTATTTTAGCCTAATTTAGAAATTATGAATGGTTTGTGTGTTGGTAAGCAAGTTTTATTCATTGTTTTTGTAAAAGCCTTATTTTTATGAACTTTTTTTTTGTTATCCAATAATACACAGTTACTATTGTTTAACATTTTAATCAAACTTTTAATTGAACAACTGAACAAAGAACCACAGCAACCACAGCAAACAAATCAAATAAATAAAGGCCGAAGTCTTAACATTGTGACACTTTAGATAAAAGTCCCAGATGCCTCAGCTTGGATGCGCTTGCATTTAAATCCGTCTCCCCGTCTCTCTGTCACCCTGTGTCCCTGGCCTGTACCTCTACACTCGCTGTCTCCGGAGCATCTGCCCCCCCCCCCCCACCTTCTTTCATATATGGCACTCTTGTGGTGGAGGTCTGTGTGTATGCGTATATCTACGTGTGCGTGTGTGTGTGTGTGTGTGTGTGTTAATCTTAAAGGGGCGAGAGGAGACCAACCTGCTGAGTTTACATATTCCTGGAGAAAGTAATTAAGGGCAAGAAAAGTGGGAATACCACGAGAATACGGGGTCTGGAGGCTTTCTCACTCCACTGTGCGTACTGTCCCACTATTAGTTAAGCTGTAATGGCATCCGTTTCCTGTCACGGGTTGGTATAATAAACTAAGCGTGAACAGTTATCACCGCACAAGGACCCCCACATGTCTTTACTTACTTGCCAGTTGTCACACACGTGAAGATTGGAGAGCTAAAGGGCTCGATGGAAGGTAATTCCATACCAGACCAGGGGGTGGTGACGTGCACTGATCCTTTCTGTCTTTCTACTGCAGACATGTTACGGGAAATTCAGTCTGGCCTACATGACGTCCCTTCCGGTCACAAGTCCAATGGCGTGCCTTTCTGGTCCAGGTGACTCCACTTTCCGGTCATAAGCCCGATAATGTTACTTCTGGTCCAGATGCCATCGCTTCGGGTCACGAGCCTGATGAGGTCAATTCCGGTCCAGAGCCCGATGACATCACTTCCAGTCCATAGGATGCCACTTTCCGGTCACAAGCCTGATGATGTCACTTCCGGTCCAGACGCCACTGCTTCCGGTCATGAGCCCGATTACTTCACTTTCGGTCACGAGCCTGATGACGTCACTTCCAGCCCAGAGGATGCCACTTCTAGTCCAGACGATGCCACTTTCTGGTCAGGAGCCCAATGATATCACTTCCAGTCCAGAGGATGCCACTTTCTGGTCACAAGCCCGATGACATCACTTCCGGCCCAGAGGATGCCACTTCCAGTCCAACGATGCCACTTTCCGGTCACGAGCCCGATGATGTCACTTCCAGTCCAGAGGATGCCACTTTTGGTCACGAGCCTGATGACATCACTTCAGGCCCAGAGAATGCCAATTCCGGTCACTTATACCTCACTTCCTCTGCCACACTTTAAAAGTTCACCATCTGAACCTCACCCGTCAGTTCGGTTTTGGACTCTGTTCTGTACACACTTGAACACCAAATCAGTCATTTTTCAGCCAGGATCAATTATACGGGTGGCTGCCCCAAACCTTTTTTGGTTCTCTTGTCTCCTCTTTTGACCCCAGTATATAAGGAGTGGGCCAAGTTCTTCAGGTCACACCAGAAAGGAAGTGTCACCAGGCGCCCACTTTGCTTCTTCTCCGCGGCACTGTGTGGGTCATTTGAGGTTTCTTGCTTGACAGGTTGAACTGTACAAGAGAATAAATATTAACAGATCCATTATGAAACCTCAGGTCTGACTTTTTCCATAACAAAGACCCCTGGGGAAACTTAACATCGCAATCTGACATTAATTTGAATGGGTTAGGGAAATAGGAAGTGACAAATTTGGGGGGAGCTTGGTTGGTTGCTGTAATGGCCTTTCCCTATCAAGGCATGTATGCTGTTCTAAAGCCACACTGGGTTTCAAGACTCCATGCCCCCTGAAATGCCACTCACGCCGTTGTCTTGCCGCGTCATTAAAGTTGACATTTCTTTGGCTCAGTTGGATGTCATGATAGATGTGACAAAGTAGGCTTTACCGGTATCCCACAAGGCTGAGGCGGTACACAGCTTGGCCAATTAGAAAGCCCACCGAGGGACCTGGATGTCTGAAGTCCCCAGGGAGACTTTCCTTTTCCTGATGAGGCTGGCACGGCAGGCTACCTTTGAACACGAAGGTGGATGCCAGAGAGTGGGCTGGCATCCTCGACTATGCTGAGTCTCACACTGAGGAAGACGACAAGAAAATTCTTGACAGCTGGGGGATGTGGTGGGGGGGAGGGCTATGAAGTTTGCATATGTTTGATAAATGTCACCCTACTTATCAGAGGACCTCCATGGCAAAAGCTGCTCGCAGTAACACAGCCATTAGAAGGGGGAAGGGGGAAGTGAAGGGGCTGCACTCTGACACACAGAGGCCAACGCTGACGCTGGCAGGCCAGTCTAGTGCAGCAGCTGAATCCCAGTGATAGTGATGCTGATTCACTAGGGGGGCGCGAGTGGTCATGAGCTGGCTGGCTGCTCAACAAATGTACGTCACAGACTGATCAGCTCCGGTGTGCTCGCAAGTTGCACTTGGAATCGACTATAGCCGGTTCCGGCGATTTAAGGGTTAAGGTCAAAGGCAGTCTGTTTTCCTAAATCACAGTACCTTTTATTTGGACTGACCACTAATTCAGGAGATGCCACAGGTTATTGATTACTTTAAAACCGGGGCATCTGAGACAACAAGTTGCTAAATGGGTTTACAGCCTGGGAAAGGAAGACATGCCAGTAGGTACTAAGCAACATCAAAACTTTTTACTGTCACGTGAATTCATTCATCATATTGACAGCCAGCCAATCAGAATATCTAACAATCACATCTTACAAACAACCCTATTATTATCTTATATATAAACGTCTATGTGTGGAAGTGTGTCTGTCTGTCTGTCTTTTCGGCCTGGAAGTGAGAGGTGGAGTCGGGGTAAGTGCTCCACCTCTGAGGAAACAGAAAGGTCACTTAACCGCTAATAACACAAGCAAGACCAGCACGTCAGCAAAACAAAATCTAAGAAGGAACGCAAAGTTGCTTGACCGCTAACATCGGCAAAATGGTATCCCTTTTACTTTTCCTCCCATCGCTAACACACAAGCGACGTTAGCACGTCAGCAAAACGAATCTGCCTAGGAGAGAGATGCCCAGAGTAGTTCCTTTCAATTACCTGACATCTCTACATTTCATTTATTTTTCTGAACGATTTCAATAGTTTCTACAGCATGGGCTTACACGGCTAGTTTGATAATAAATATGCTTCATCTGAAAACAAAAGCAGAAGAGAACAGAGTGACATCAACATGCGGCCGCTTCCATCTGATCGTCGGCAAAGCATCTCATGAACAACTTTGAGTGCGAGATCACAAGCCACCTGCAACATTTATCCTTGTCATCTTTAATTTTGTAAGCTTTTTCTAAAGACTACATATCTCCAGACTTTGCTATCCACATTTTCTTTTATGCTTTTCTCTACTGGTATTATTATTATCTCTTATATATATATTTCTCTTCTGGTTCGTCCTGCTTCCTCTTCAAAACCGGTCACGTCACATCACCGCACTATAGCTAGCCTGACCGCGTGACCTTTCACTTCGGCAGTGACGTGACACCAATGGGGTCATGAGAGGGGAGCTGGGAACGCGGTAGTCCGAAGGAGGAATAGAAATTGAGACAAGCGGCGTGGGGGTGTATGCGAGGCCACAGCCAGCGTGGGAAAGGGTTTGGAAGAGGAGGAATAGGAATCGAGAAATGCCATGTGGGCTGTGTTTGGTGGGGGATGGGAGATGACCGGGTTTAAAGAGGAAGCAGGACAAACCAGAAGAGAAATATATATAAGAGATTATATATATGATATTATTGAGTGCAAACTGATTGCTATCCAAAATTCTGAAACAATCTTCATTTCCAGAATCTCTCTCCTTCCTTCCTTCCGACACCAATCTCCCTTTTAAATTTAAACGCACACAATTCCCACTCAGACTCGCCTTCTCCATGACAATCAACAAATCCCAAGGACAAATGTTTGCAAAGATTTGCGTTAATCAGCCATGGTCAGTTGTACGTGGCTTTTTCTAGGGTTAGATCTTTCGACTCATTATCTGTCGTCTCCAGCAAAACACCTATTCACAACTGCATCTTTCAAGAAGTATTTCTTTTTTCTTGATTTCTAAATTACTTTTTCATCGTTTCCCGTTCCTATTCTTACACCGCCGTATGCTACGGTGGGCGTTGGCTAGTTATTATTATTGTAATAAATACCACACAGCTTTTAACTTTCTATGCTTTGTCTTCATGTCTATAGAGTGATTGAAGTAATACGGTAGATTTTTTTTAACACCTGGTTCAGTCAGAGGTTTGCTATTACCTGTGTGCTGCGAGGTTTATTAAAGCTGAGGGTGAGAGCTCCACCCAATAGTAGGGAACGGTACATAAAGTAAGGCATTCTTGGCTGATAAATGGACTATAGTCAAGGATGCAGAGCCTTCACATGTCTGAATATATTCTTGGAGACCAAAAGTCTGAGATATTATTAAAACATCGTATGTTGTTCGTGCCGATAATAAGCAAGTCTCTTGAAGTGCTGAAAGAGTGACAGGCCATGTTATTCCTAAGGCACTTGTGTGGTTTAAAGTGCTAGAGGTTAACCAGCTGTGTGTGTGTCATTCATAGGGCACTGTGTGTGTCTGTGTGTATGTTATCCTAAAGTGCAACAGCAGACCGACCCGGTGATGAACCTGAGGAGTACACTTACCCCTAGGTAAAGAATAAGTAGTGGGAGATATCATGATAATACAAAGATACAGGACAAATTGAATACATTATTGAAAACATTCATGCAGAGTAGTTACAGGCAAGGGCCTCATAAAATGTACACAGTCCAAAAAAACAAAAAGGTAGAAAGAAAAAGGTTGAAGAATTGGTCCGAGGGGTCTATAGCAGCCAAAACCTGCGCTGAAGATATCACAAAATGTAGGAGACACCCTGCCTTAAAAAGACTGAAAACAAAATCCTTTAAGACAGCCAACAGCATGGGGGGGGGGATGGTTTTAGTGAAACTTTGCAATGCGCACAACAGCGCCACCTATCCTCCTCACTGACTTGAGACCTTTTAGACAAAGGGCAAAGGGCTCATACCATTCTGATAGTGGAGGGGTGGTCTACCCCCTTATCCTCCCCTTGTTCCTACACATAAATGATCTTCCCTACATTTCACACACCCCCAGAGATTATTTCTAAACTCTTACACAACAACAAAACATAAACACCACAAACAGGTAAAATCAAACACCTACCATCTCCACACTGCGACTGCTTTCCCCATTTTCCCGTGTTGATTCTCTCAACTGTTGCAGAATCAGCATAAAGGGAGGACGCAGCCACCTCAAAACTGCCCCGTCAAACGACCACTAACGCGGCTAAAGAAGAGGACTCTGCCCGGCCAGTAAATGAAGGCGTTGTATAAAATCTAACAATCTGATTGTTACTGGAATGGCGCCCTAACGTGAAGCGCCTTGTGGTGATTCGTTTACCATTCAGCAGTGCACCTGTCGACTCCAGGCTGGGTTATATTTGGTGAAATACCGCTGGCTACTGATTCTTCCAGTTCACCGTAGTTGGCAAAGGAGCCGGTGATGGTCCTACTACCGTCATCTCTTCACAAAATGACCTGAATCTCCATCTTAAGGTGACCCCCAGTATTTGAGCCTCTCTGGAGATGACCCTCACCATTGTGTCACCTAGCAAAATGACCTGCATCACCCTCTCTGATTGATCTTCAACATCATGGTCCATTAGTCAGTGTGGCACAGTGGTTAAGGCTTTTGGACTTTTTTGGACAAATCCCACTACTGACACCTGTGTGACCCTGAGCCAGTCACTTGACCTGCCTGTGGGCTCCAATTACATAACCAAAAAAGGTAACCAATTGCATCATAAATGTTGTAAGTCAACTTGGATAATGGCGTTAGACTAATAAGTAAATATAAAATTTGGACAATCTCAAAATGTTACTTTCCATATGTGGCGGACGGCCACAGCCCTTACCTAGCTGGGATGCTCTGAGGATGGAAGGACCAGGGGAGAGAGTATTTTCAAGGCTGTTTCTCCCCCAGGACAGGGGACAGACAGCAGACCCCTTTGGCTTGTAGCAGTGCCACGGGCTGTGAGCATGGAAGCTGTGGTGGCTACCAGGGGGTGCCTAGACTTTAACAGGGCACTATTTGGCAGCATTTCTGCCACACCCGGGAAGTGCTGGAAGAAGCTTTTTGGGCACCTGGACTCCTTCTGGGTGCCCTGTAAAAGAAGCCAGTCACCACCACTTAACAGGAGGAAGAGGATGAAGCTTGTGTGGAGGAGTGGAGGACTAGCTAAAGGAAGGGACTGTGCTTTGTCTTGTGCCGTGGAGTGCAAATTGTAAATAAATCATGTGCTGTGTGGACTAAAACCTATGTCCTGTCTGTCTGTGTCGGGGTTAGGGTGGCTGTATGCTTCACACAAAATGATATGGGGCATCCTCATAGAAGATGACCCATACCATCCAAACTCTCACAAACCACGTAACACCAGTGCAAAAGGACTTTCAGCATCAGAGCCACCTCAGCCACACCTCCTGTCACAAAATGACTTGAACTGCCACCTCCACATGACCTGCAACGTCTTTCAAGGTGGCCCTTGAATTCCTTCGACCTGAATATCTGTCACAACATGACATCCATCTTTATATCCTCTCTGAAGGTGACCCTCAAGGTTGCGTCGTCCATCCCGATCTTAAAATGACTTTCGACACTATAGCCTTTCTCAAAATGACGTGCCCCATCATTACCTCACTGAGGATGACCCTCACCATCAGCTACCTTCAGACCACCAGCTCAGAATGACTTTCCGCTTTGTATCCTCTCTTGATGGTGAACCACACAGTAATCTTCTCTACCCCAAGCCTGACTTTCAACATTATGGCCTCTCTCAAGATGACCTTCCCCATCATTATCTCTTGTAAAATGACCTAAAGATGATCCTCATCCTCTTTCCTTTCACAAGATGGTTTTCAATAGCATTCCCCCACCTGACAAGTCCTTCCCACCTCACAATGACCATCAACCTCACCACCTCTCCCTAGATGACATCTCATTTGACAGTGACCATCCTATTAACAAGAATGTCTGCCATGATTATCTTTTCTGGCCTCTCCACTAGCCCTTCATCACCCTGTGTAACAGTGGGATCTCAGCCAGGCTGTCCACACACACATGGATCGAACGTGTCCAGTCCTCACATGACATCTAATCTGGAGCCAAACACTCGCTCCATTAAACACCACCAGATCCTTCTTTAAATAATGTGATGAGCCAATCAGGGGGGGGATGAGGGCCCACCTTCCACATTTTGAGAATAGCCTTGTCCTGTCAATAATATATTAAGCAAGTGTTTGACTGGGCAAATCAGTAGGAAGGGGTCACCCTTCAGTATTATAAGGACCCTCTCCCTACAGTTTGACACGTGCAATTGAAGGTGAATGCTATCAGTTGATGGTGGATTTACTGGTAACTTGGACCCCTCCCTTGACTCTGTCTCAACTTAGTCCCCTGACACAGTGACAGTGCCGAGAAGGACACAACACAATTTCAATGTCAGTCTCACAAGGCAGACACTAAATTACATCACCCAGCTTCTAAGACTGCAGGACCGGTCAAACAGACTTACTAGGTTCAGGTCATTTCCCCGCACAACAGGTGGCACTGTTCCTCAGGGCTGAAGCTGATTAGGGCACCTGCAGAGTGGCATGGGAACTGGAGTCTGGAAATGCAGCCCTGTGGTGAACACCCTGATGGTCAACCCAGTCCTTCTATTATGGCTTCTTGGCCAGGTACGAATTATGAATCCTTCCTTTATCCCAACCAGGATGACCATCCTTCCTTCCTGGCAACTACATTATTTATATATATATATATATATATATATATATATATATATATATAT
>JANRMT010062802.1:22780788-22793382 GCA_026402145.1 Polypterus bichir lapradei
CATGAAGGAAGGACCGGAGAAGAGAGCATACTCAGGGCATTATCTCCCCTGGGACACTAGAGGGCAGCCCCCTGGGTTGCTGTGGCACCACAGATTCCTGCGGAGCACACTGGGAGTTCACTGAACTCCTGTTGGGTTCCATGAGTGCTGCCAGGGTGAGCTATGGAGGCTGCAGAGCCCTACTAATGGGCCACCTGGAGTGCTCCTGGGTGCAGCTTCATAGGAGCCCACTACTGCAGGAGGGAGAGAGACGACGCTTGCCAGATGAGGAGTGGAAGAGCGAGAGAGAAAGAGAAAGAGAGAAAGAGAAGAGGGAGAAAGAAAGTGGTGTGTGCTGTAAAGTGCTGTGCTGCTGAGGGGAACAACTGAGAGACATATCCCCCTTGAAAACAAATATGTGTTGTGCTGAAGCTTGTGCCAGGTGTCTGTCTGTGTCAGGTTTGGGTGGCTGGTGTGCCCATAAGTATCTGCCAAACAATACAAAGAGTACATGACACATGTTTTGCCCTTATTGGAGCTTGTCAGGTGTACACACTTTTGCATCCCATTATGCGGATCGAACCTCAGACTGGATATTTTAGACAATTCCAGCTTCTACATTCACAGAGATCAATCCCTGGATTTCACTTCTAGGCGTGGCAGAGAATGCATTACTCTCATTCTGGTCTTATGTCCTCACATACTGTACCTAGCCAGCCCCCTCCCATAATCCTCTTGTTGGTAATGTGAATTATACATTTACGTTTACTTACTTAGCAAATACTTTCATCCAAAGCGACTTACAAAGAAGGTCAATATAATCGATTAAACCTCACTCTGATGGGGGGCTGTTCAGGAACAGACGTGACAGGACAAAGTTACACAGTTGACCGTCTCAAGCCGAGAGCTTCAACTAAACAGAACAACACAAGACAAATTGCTCTTTTATTAGCTACTAAGAATGTAGCACCGTGGCCACCATGAAGATCTTTACAAAATCTGAGAGGCCAGAGGCTGCACCTTTGGTTTCTTAGCACCTCTTATTGGAAATACAGAAGAACTCGGAGGGCCGACTTGATGACACTATGGACCCAGCAATGGACTGGCACGGCTTTCCAAGGTTGGTTTCTGCTTTGCATCCCCTGGTATGGAGTTAGGGTCTGGTCCCACACAATTCTGGTTTGGTTTGCTCAGATTTAAAAATGTTATGTTACGGTAATAATCAATGTAAAGATGTACAGACAGGACTTGGGTCACGAATGGGTTCTGTTTTAGTTGACGTTAGTAACCCAATTTTGTATTTTTGCACCAAAAATGTCTGTTAAAGGAACGATTGGCAAAAAGTCTGTCCTGGACATTAAAAGTGTAAAATTTTTAAACTGCAGACTGACAGACCCTTAAAGCAATTTACCTAACTAATTCACACTGAAAGCATCCTTTCTTGTGGCCTAATATTTTATAAAACCAAATACATTTGAAAATTCGTTCTGCATTGTCCCAGTGATTTATAACCTTTCCGCTATGACCAGTGATCACCCAAGGGGGAGAAATCCCCCCCAAAAACTGACCCAATGGATGTCAGTCGGCATTAATTCTGGGTGGTGAAGACATAAAATTGGGTCGCGAGGAAGCAAAGTTTAAGAACCGCTGCTCTGGACTTTATGGCATCTTCTGTATTGTATAAGCAAAGAAGACAGAAAAAAGGGGAAATAAAAATAAGCCTACTGCATGTCTAATGGATGGAGCAGAAAGATCTTCATCTTGCACGTCTGAGCTCTTGTTTAATTTTAAGTCCTTGCTTCGGAAAGCCGATGAGAGGTTGATGACTTAATGCTTGCGAGGGCGCAGCTTTAGCATCTCCCGCTATTTTGCCCTATTTGCTATAAAAACGCCGATCGGGACAAACATTGTTTATTTATTTATTAGGTGCGTGGCTGAAAACATGATTAATCTGTAACTTTCGGAAAGTTTATTTGGACAACGCAGATATTTCCTTTGTGTTATCGTTACTTACTAATAATTTATGTGTGAAACGGGAGAGGCGCACGGAGCGCCGTGGGCGGCATGAGGAGTAGGAGGGGCAATGGGCGTGGCACTTTAAGGACGTGGCGGCTTGGTTATCGTTGAAAGTTTAGCACATTAGAAACATTTAAAGGGCCATTACACGCGCACAACCCCGAGGAATGGGCAATCCACTTCATAAATAAATAAATAAATATAAATAAATAAAATGAGCTGCAGAATGCAAGCATGCGTGCAGCTCAAGCGCTTCGTGTATGTAATCTATAGGCCTCCTTCTACTGACAGAGGCTTGCAGGTTCTGTCCAGGGTCCTGATCTCACTCTCGCTGTCCGTCATTAATCAGTCCCGTTGTGTTGTATTGTATCGTTTCAGCAACAGGCCCAACTTAAAATGGTGCTATAAAACGGAACGGTTAAGGCAAGGTGTTTATCGATAAAATAATCATACTAACTGCGCCATATCTCTTTTTGGTGACTCAAGACTGAGGTATGAGCAGAAGCAACACCTGCCAAACTTATATTTAGTGACGATGGGCATTCTCTCACTGCGGGGACTTTGTTGTCAGGAACCAATGAGTTCCTGTGCGATGTTAGGTAGCCCTGGGCCACATGTGCTCTCTGGCCACTTTCGTGTGTTCCTGCACCACACGAACTGTAACCATTATGCCAAAAACGTGACATGCAAAAAAGAGTGATGTGGTGTGAAGTGAGGTGCGTTCACTGGGGACCCTCCTGCCTTACTGCTTCGATGTGATATGCATGGTGTGGCACACCTGGGGGGCGTCTACCAGGAGTGATGTGGTGCAAAGCGATGCGAATTTAGGATTTCACAGGAGACACTCCCAACCTTTTTCCTTCAATGTGATCTAAATGGCATGGCACATTTGGGGGGCGTCTATGAGGACTGATGTGGTGCAAAGTGATGTGAATTTAGGATTTCACAGGGGACACTCCCAACTTATTGTCTGGATGTGATATATGGTGTGGGCACCTATGGGCATCTATGAGGAGTAATGTGGTGTGAAGTGAGGTGCGTTCTGAAGGAAACTCCCACCTTATCTCTTCAATGTGATATGCATGGCACAGCACACTTGGGGGGCGTCTATGAGGACTGATGTGGTGCAAAGTTCAGCACTCCATCTTCACCGATAACCCTCCAAAGTCCAAATTACTAACATGCTTGTAAGACGATGGCAGTGCTTATGGTCAACTAGTCAATATACAATTCATCACCCAAACCGCACCCATGGTAGTTCCTGGTTCAACAAAAAGTACAATCCCTGGAGTAGGAACTAAAAAAAGTACTAGAAACTACAAATGGGCTGAGTTCTTGTGGTGGGAATACAAAAAAAAATAAAAAGTTCTTGAATTTCCAAAAGGTCCATGGTTCCTAAAAAAGGTTCATATTATGTGAAGGCACATGATGTACACAGTGTGCCCATTGCCCCAACTCAAACACCACATACGAAACTCCCACACTGACTGAACATTACTAGTAAATTCTCACCACTTAAATGCCATGGTAATTGCTGCGAACACTCCAGCACTCGTGAAGAAAGAGCTCCAGCAGAACATGAAGTCCGGTAGTCGAAAGGAGGGTGAAGTCCTGGACTTAACATCACCAGATGTAGCCTCAATCCCCCACAAGACCCCACATCTGTGGTTTCTATTGTAAAACTAGCAGTACACTGTCAGAAAACTACAAACTGACTGGGGTGATACTTGGTGAAGCCCATATCACATTATGTGACTTCTTGTCATTGGGTATGTCAGACTTGCCAACTGAAGTTGCTGATCTTGTCGCCGGACCACACGAGTTTAAATATCAAGGGCATGTCACATTTAGTGACTGCTGCCGACCTTCCATCCAGGTAAACCCGCCCCTTTTTTCTGATAGCCAATAGCGTGCTGCCTGACAGAGGTGGCGCTGTATAAAGAGTTAACAAGATGCAATATCTGGCTCCTTGTTTTACCCATTATATTATGGCACATAAAACACGAGACATGACACAGACAACCTTCTCTTCTGTTTGTGGGGCCCTAAACTCCCACATCCCCCCTTAATTCCTCATGGCTGGCAGTCTACTGTATTTCCAGAACAGCCCCCATTGGTTGTGAAGCTCTCACGGCTAAAGACAAAATCAGACCTGTTAGATTTAGCAGGAGCGAGTCACTGGGTATGTCAGACTACCCAAAAAAGACATAAATCATTTGCAACGAGTGCAGAATGCAGCTGCTAGAATCCTAACCAGGAAATGAAAATCCGAGCACATTTCTCCAGTTTTGATGTCACAACACTGGTTACCTGTGTCATTCAGGATTGACTTTAAAATTCTGCTTATGGTTTATAAAGCCTTAAATAATCTCGCCCCATCTTATATATCGGAATGTCTGACACCTTATATTCCAAATCATAACCTCAGATCCTCAAATGAGTGTCTCCTTAGAATTCCAAGAACAAAACTTAAAAGTGGTTAGGCGGCCTTCTGCTGTTATGCACCTAAAATCTGGAATAGCCTGCCAATGGGAATTTGCCGGGCTGATATGGTGGAGCACTTTAAAAAACTGCTGAAAACACATTACTTTAACATGGCCTTCTCATAACTTCACTGTAATCAAAATCCTGATACTCTTTATATCCAGCTCATTATAACTATTCATGGTGGCTCTGTACTAACCTCTACTCTCTCTTCTGTTTCCTTTTCCGGTGTCCTTTTGGTGGTGGCGCAAACTCAAAGCACCGTGATGTTCCAACAATGATGGATGGATTAAAAGCCAGAAATCTGTATGACCATCAACATCAAGTGACTCCGTGAGAACCCTAACTACAAAGAGGACTATTTCATTTATGTTAGGTAGAATGTCCAGAGGGGACTGGGCGGTCCCGTGGCCTGGAACCCCTGCAGATTTTATTTATTTTTTTCTCCAGCCGTCTGGAGTTTTTTTTCTGTTTTTTCTGTCCACCCTGGCCATCGGACCTTACTCCTTTTCTATGTTAACTAATGTTGTCTTATTTTAATTTATTTTGTCTTTATTTTTCTTTTCTTCATTATGTAAAGCGCTTTGAGCTACTTTTTGTATGAAAATGTGCTATATAAATAAATGTTGTTGTTGTTGTTGACTACATGACTGCCGCCCACACGCTAAGGTTATGTGAATGAAGGCTACAATTGAAAATTGCTGGAAAAGTCGTCAGATGTGACATAAAGAAAGTGAGATGAAAGCTTACAGTACTTCAGAATTAGTCACAGATGGGATAAGGACAAGCAAGCACCGTTATCAGCAACACAGAGTCATCAAAACACTTGCTACCCCTTGAAAGCCTTTAGACTCAACTCATTTTTGGCCAAAGCAGTACCCATCCACTTGAAGGGGATTAGAGGCTGTCCCACCAACAGACAATTCGGGGCGGACTCATACCCAACACCAACAACCCGGCCAACTTGGGAGTGGACAGCGCACCCAAACCTGCACATCTATGGGTTGGAGGGAGAAACTGGAATGCCAGGAACAAAACTTTACAACCACAGTTCCACCTTGACGACTGCAAAAATATCACATCAGGGTGTGAAGAGAAAACCCAACAAAGGCACTTTGGGCACCTACAGAGACCTCAAATTTCAAAACAAAAAAATAAAATAAAATGAGCCCAAGGGCATAATATGAAAAGGAGACCCTCCTCTTGGTGGAGACGATTTCTAAAAACTGAACTCTAATATGACACAATCTGACGACAAATTCCAAAGTGGTGACAGAACATCTCATGCATGGGACTCCATAATTTAGAAAACAGACCCACAAATCTGCTGGCACGCGTTTCCTTTCTGTAGTTCGGCTTCCCCATAACTCCTTCACTATCCTGTATAGACATCGCTCCTTCGCCTCTCTTCTCCAGCCATTTTTTTTTTTTGTTTGTCACTTTGCACCTTCTCTCCAGTCTCATCCATGTACATCTTCCTCAGTTGTACTCTTTCTTCTCATACCTTCTTTGAAGTGAGTCTGGGTCTCCTCCATGTATCTCTAGTTTCATACGCAGAGCCAATTTTCCTTGTACCTTCTCTCCACACATTTTGGGCCTCCTCCACGTGCCTCTTTTCTCATCACTATAGCGGCCTGTCCAAGATATGTCTCTACTATACCACAGTAAGTATGCCCACCTCAGAACACCGGGGCTCCTCAAAATGTTTCCACTTTCTAAATCCACCAGTCCATTTTCCTTCTACCTTCCCGATACGTCTGGGGCCTCATGTACAAATGGTGCGTATGCACAGAAGTGTTGCGTAAGAATGTTTCCACGTTCAAATCGCGATGTATAAAACATAAACTTGGAGTAAAGCCACGCACATTTCCACGGTACCTCATACCCTGTCGTACGCAAGTTCTCCGCTCGGTTTTGCAGACTGGCGGGACCCAGCGTCAAAGCAATGCTACTGTTCCTGTGTGGTTTATCTTTCTTTTTCAGATCCATGTCTCTGACGCAGCTTTATAAATACACTAAAATTAACCGTATATTGTTTATTAATTTAATGCATCTGATTGTAATTAACCTGTAACAATGTAATGGTCCAGGGAATGGCCAAAATATTCCAAATACCATAGCTGCTTTAGCGTTGTTACTCTCACTGCACCTTCTTCTTCTTTCAGCTGCTCCCGTTAGGGGTTGCCACAGCAGATCATCTTTTTCCATATTACTCTCACTGCACCACTCGGAGCAGCTGATCGGAAAGAGAATTATCGGTATACAGCATCAAGCACACGCTGCCTCAGCCATGCTTCCTATTTGAACTGTTTCTCACACGGCAAACGCTTCACACCTTTCCTGTACGGACCTCACGGTTCAGAAAGAGTTTCATCCCAAGAGCTCTAAACGCACTCAATCAGTCCATCAAGTGCTCCTTATAGAACTGTTTGTACTTATAAGTAGAATTACCTCCCTGTAAACTTGCACTACAGTTATAATATTGCATAACCTGAGCCACTTTATAAAGCGCGTATTTACATATGATGACGATATTATTAAGATGAAATGCAGCAAAATATGTTTATTATATTATACAGATAAAACTTTAACTTCATTTAATTAATCTATATTGTTAATAATTAAACATGTGAGGACACGGTGTCGCTGCGCTAGCAAGGATCTGGCGCTCTGCTCAAGATTGTTCCTGCCTAGCACTGTGTGCTTCACTGGGACTGGCATGAAGGATGGAATAATTAAACATGTACTACGAAGATATTTCAATGTTCCTTAAAAGTTTTTAAGAATTGGCATTATTCAGCGCATTACAGCGCTGTTTGTGTGGTGATTGGTTACTCGGAGAAAGAAAAGGAAGGACAGGAATTGGAGGTTAGTACGTTTAAAAGAGACAGTACTGCAAGAGCGGCCTTAGGCATGTGCAAACTGTGCACCTGCACAGGGCTGCCAAATCCAAGTGGGCGCCACTCCAATATATATATAGAATATAAAACAGAAAGAGAAAATAACGACACAGCTAAAAATGCAGAGGCAAACTTCGGCAAAAGTTAAACGCTTGTGTCATGAGCACGAGGCGGCCATGCAGTGTCCGCAACGGACGTGGCCATCCGCCGTGCATAAGATACCATATTGACATTGGCGGGCGAAGGAGCCACCGATTCTTTCTCTGCCCAGGGTCGCCACGAGCCTAGAGCCACCTATGAGTACTGCTGCAATAATTATTTCATCGAAGGTTGCGCACAATCACTGTGCCACAGTGTTCCCATGTTTAACTCCTATCATTATGAAAATGATATCACGTATGCATCTCAGTATTTTAGTTATTCAGAGAGCTGTAATATAACGAATGTAATGGATTCTGTGTCCTGTCGGAGGAAGAGAAAGCCCAGAAGCACGTAGTGATTCACACACGTAGAGCACATAGAAGAACACGTACAAAACAAAGCATTTAACGTGCTACTTTAATTACGATGTGATTTGAGAAACTAGTAAACTAAACGATTTTAAGATGAAGGTTATGATGTTCTACTTTAATGACAAAATAAATTATGTGATTAAAGTGGAAATTTCGAGATTAAAGTTGACATTTCGTGCTTTTTTCCCCACTGTGTGCCATTTTTTTTCTCTGTACCCTAATAAGCTTTCATATGACACTCAGAAGGTGGGCTACAACTCGCCTTCTCACGGCGACTTTGATATCTGACAACTTCTTTTTTTTATTTCCGGCACTGTGTGACTTTGTGAACTTGAACTTTCGAGTTTCTCCAACACGCTATGTCACTCGATCAGCTTCCTTTTTTTGTTTATACCACTGTTTAAACCAACAAATAGTACATTTTCCTTTGCCTCCACTTGGTATTCGCTGAAATTCTTCCATTTTCCCATTGTCTTTTCACAGAACACTGAGCTTAAGGGCTATTTATATTGATTTACATATTCAAAGAGGCGTAATTCTGGGAGGAGTTGGGGCGGGACAGCAGGCGCGTGTACGAGCGTTACTTTTCACGCTGACTGGGATTTATGTAGCGGAAGAACGTGGAAGTGGGCGAGCGCACAGATTTATGCATCTGGATTTTTCTGTGCATGAGCACATTTCGGCTTTTGTGCTTACGTCATGTTATAGTGCGAGTTCTACGCATGGCGTTATGCATGAGGCCCCTGGTCATCTCTGTGCACCTCTTCTTTAATCACTACAGCCCACCCACCATGCTTCTCTTCTCTTCTGTTCTCCAGCTAGTGTGGTCCTTTCTCTTGCTATCTACCTTGACATGAGTTTTTGTCTCCTCCAGGTATCTCCACTCTAATGGAAGTACACACTGACCATTGTCCTTGTTCCTTCTCTCCAGTCACTTTGGGCCCACAGCCCCTTTCTAATCGCTATATTCCATCTCACATGAGACCCTTCTGTATTAAGTGTGCAGGTGTCCCCTAAACGTCTCGACGTTCCATGTCCAGCAGTCTTGTGCAGCTTCTCTCCAATCACTTTAGCCCACTTTTCTAATCCCTCAGTCTCTCTTTGGTCCTCAGTTTGCAGTTCCACCCATTTTTCTCCAGTCACATTAGGTCTCCTTTAAACATCTCGACCTTCCTTGTCCACCAGTCTATCATCCTTGTACCTTCTCTCCAGTCACTTCAGGTGTCCTCAGTGAATCTCTTTTTTTTTAAATCACTTATGATCCATCCACCATGCTTTCATTCTATTATCAGTTTTCTCTCCAGTCACATTAGGTCTCCTCTAAACGTCTCAACTTTCCGTGTCCACCAGTCCACTGTCCTTGTACCTCTTCTCCTTGTCCTTTTGGTCTCCTCCATGTACTTTTCTAGTCATTCCATCACGATTCTCTTCTCTTCTCCAGTCTCCTCTTTGTGCCTTCCATTAAGTGACTTGGGGTCTCCTCCACATGCCTCCCCTCCCATAATTGAGACTGACCTCTCCTTGCACCTTCTCTCTGGTCCCTTTTTCCTTCTCCACTTCGGTCAGTCCTCTCACAGCCTCCTGTCCAGGCAGTCTGGGTTGCCGGTTTCTCTCGTAAGTCGTCTCCATCCCATCCCACTGAACTTCTTCCAGTCAGTTTTGTTTCCGTCATACCGCCTGTATGATGAAGTCTTATAATCACAAAGTGTGCAACCTCAGGACCACCCCTGGACCCCACAGGAGCACAGCGAGTGTGGGCTCCGACAGCGAGGACGCCCAACTTAGGAGCTGTGGGTTTTGTTTGTAAATGTGAATAAAAGCTAAACATGCCCAGCAGCTCAGCCTGATTAGTGAAGCTCATGGGACACACCAACATGAGCACTGACATGTGTGCACGCGTGTACAAACACCAACACATTCAGTGATCAAACAGGTGACCACACACTGCCAGAAACACTTTCAAGCTGGCACTCCCTCACTGGCAATCAAACATGTGCCCACATAAATACCCATATCCATACGTACACACTCAGTGTGGACACATCAAAATGCACACCACACACAAATGAGGACGCCCATGTTCGAATCAGCACACACATACACTGATAATCACACAGATACACAGAATGTGCACTCATATACAGGCATCACAGTCAGTGTGCACACACACTCACATACACTTACAATTACACACACACACACAAACACCCGCATCCATAAAAACTCAATGTGTTTACAGATATGCACACAATAAAGCATGAATGTGTAACACCTACACCTATAGCCACTCAGTAATTACACACACACACACACACGCACACTGAAACATTTCATAAGTACACCCACGTTCAAGCAGGCGTGCACACCAATGCATAAATGTACACACATCGAGCATGCACAAGCACGTGCACCGACAATGAACACACAGACTAAAACACACGCCTACACTCAAATGCACACACTCATACATGATCGGTGTGTATAGAGATGTGAACACACACACACTGCCAATAAAGCATGAGCATGCAGCTAACACATACACTTACCATACACTAACTTAAGGTATACACACTGGCACAAGCACAAAAACACACACAGAGTCAACATTCATGCACACTCAGCGTGTACACAGACAGGCACACTCTCATGACAATAAAGCATGAGCACGTAACCAGCACATACTGCACACCTGTGCTAACTCTAATGTGCACACCACAAACACACACACTCATAAATGCATTTAATGAGCACCCCCATGGTCAAGCTCTCTCTCACACATACACACACACACAAATACACACTCAATGTGCACACACACATGCACACATATCCACATGGCAGTACACTCAGCGTGTACAGCGTGATAGACACACTCTCACTAGCAAAAGGGCATGAACATGTACCCAGCACGTCCACCTGCACCCACTCACATCGAATGAGCTCCTGCAGGTGTACATACAAATGCAAGCAGCCACACACACGCAATGTGCACAAGCATGTCGGAGCGCTGACACACACACACACACACCCCAATGAATGTAATGAGCTCATCAGCACGGCACGACACACACACAGACGCGCTCTATGAGTACCCCCGTGTCCGCACACCCACACGCGCCGCGCATGAACACACGACCACGCGGGAAGCCCCGTCTTTGGCGCTCACGGACTTCACGCCTGCCAGGTTTGCGTGTCTGCGGTGGGGGAGGGGGTGGTCGCGTCCACCACGGGTCCATATGGCTAATTTTCAACCCAACTCACATCAACGCGCTGCCTGCTGATGCAGAGCCCAGCGGCCCCCATGGCTGAGCTTATGACGCACTCAGAATTGAACCATACTGGCCACGCCGCTTTAAAACAAAAAGAAAGGAAAGAGAAATAAATAATATAAAATGAAACCCCCAAGTCCCCTCGGATGGACGCGGCGCGAACTGAAAACGCAAGCGGGCAGCAAATCTGCGGCGGTCACAGGATAAGAGGGCTGGCAAATTACATGCATATCAAGTGGCAATAATGCAGAAGATTACGCTGGCACGCTGGCACCTGCTCGCTGACGCCTTCCTACACGGGACGCGTGTCAGCCGCCCCCCAACCAACCTCCCCCTCCACCCCCTCGTCGCGGGCCACGCTGCAGCAGCAACAGCAGCAGCTCACACCGCACTAACCTGGTAGCCATTAAGGAGTGATGGAAGGGGATCTGCCGTGCGGAGCTTCATTCATCCAGTGAGGAGGAGGAGGAAGAGGACACGAAGGAAGGGGAAGAAGCATCTGCAGCCCAACGGCCACCCCAGATGAGGCGCCGGTCATCACCGCGCCGGCCAGACCCCTGTCCTTGTCGCGCCCGAGGAGGGCTGCTGCTGTCCTCCTTTATCTTTTTCTTTCTTTCTTTTTATCCTGACCGTTCTCTGGCTCGCCAGTTCACACGCTCGCACGCCGCCGAGACATGCGCGTGCACACAGGCGCGCACACGCACACTCAGTCAGTCAGTCAGTGTGCTCGCTCGGACGGCTGCTTTACATAACACCTCCTGCTCGCTTCGTAAATTATTCATGACTGTCATGAAAGGAGGGGTTGACATCACTGCTTGGCAGGACGCCCTACCTATTTAGTTGCCCCCTTGCCCTTCCGCCAGGCTCTCTTTCCGCTAGCACCCCAATTGTAGGTCTCAGAGACCATATGCAGCCCTGGTTTTGAGCTTTTCTTGAATTCTTCCCCCTTCTGCTACTTTATTTGTTAAATGGCCGTCTGCCTTCTTAAACTTTGCAGGATGGTCTCAGGGGCCGATTTCTCTTTGCAGACTCAAACTGATGCCAGGCAGGTGATTTGAGACAGGGATGGTTAGACAAAGTAAGTGTAAGCGTGAAGACGACCACAGAGAGACCGAGAGTAGCGCCAGCATCAAGTCTAGCGCCCTCTAAAGGATTGGTCACAGTCATGCAATGCAGACTTGAGGCTGAGCCTGAGTGGAAGTAGAGGGGTCTTGGCTCAGGGTGACTTGTGGACGTTGACCTTAAACCAGACCCTTGATCTTAATCTTAATGAAATTAAACCCCTCATGTTTTTTTTTTTCAGCCCTGCGGTGGGCTGGCGCCCTGCCTGGGGTTTGTTTCCTGCCTTGAGCCCTGTGTTGGCTGGGATTGGCTCCAGCAGACTCCCGTGACCTTGTAGTTAGGATATAGTGGGTTGGGAAATGACTGACTGAC
>JANRMT010062802.1:22799196-22815481 GCA_026402145.1 Polypterus bichir lapradei
ATTGCATTTGTCATTCCAACACATGGCTCATCACAAACATTTCAAGTGATAAATTGCATTGCATTTGTCATTCCAAAAGATGAGGCATTACAAACATTAACACTGCTTTTATGAATCCCATAACAAATGGCACATAACAGACACATGTATTACTTGGTAAACTGCAAACATTAACGCTGAAGTCTATGGTGATTACTTAAATTTCAAAATATCGTAGATGGGTAGCACAGCTAGTTCATATTTTATTTCCGCGATATCTGCTTTGCAATCATTCCTTCGTTCTTTGTTTGTACAGATTTAAAGCAAAAGGAGAGGAGAAGTGAAGGTCTAAGTAAGGCACAAACTGGCATGTTGTACCAAAACAATATTATCTTAAAGTTATAAAAAGTATTGACACAGCCTGGCATTTGTCATTCCAGCAGAAGGCACATCACAAACATTTATAATAATGCATTTTATTACTACAAATGCTTGTGATGTGCCATCTGTTGGAATGACAAAAACAATGAATTTTATGATTACTACAGTGCATTACAAAATACATTTCAATAGATGGCATGGTCTGTGTTGATCACTTTGATTTCAATCCAGCTCAGCTGGTATATAAGGCTTTTAAGAGCACAAACAGGCATTACTTTACACCGTCCTCCACAGCAACCTACTCCAAACAGTAAAAAAGCAGTGTAATAATTCAGACTCGCTCATTTGGCACCTTTCACAAAAAAATAAAACTTGAGGCAACCTTGGTTTGTTGCGGCACACCGTATCAAGCCCCCAAATCCTGATTAAATAGAGGAAGCGATTTTAACAAAACAATCAGCTTTCGGTTTGTTCTACACGCTTAGACAATTTCAGAAGTGACGCCTCCTTTGCACAGCTCAGACAAACAGCTTTCCTTTGTATAGCGCCTTTCAAACCAAGCAGCACCGACAGAGTTTACTTTACAGGACACTTTTTTTCATTCAATGTGGGCAAAATCTACAAGCTGCTCAACGGAACAAACAACAAAGTAACACCCAAAGTGGGCTTTGTGCAGATCTTCAGTGAAGACTAATACACAAGGGACGCCACGTGGGCACTGGAGCTGAACCGAGATCTGTACCAGGCCGGGACACCCTTGGTATGGAAGGACAGAGGAAGACAGTTTGTGCAGGGCATTGACTCCCCCAAAACTCTAGGTGGCAGCCCCAACCCCCCCCCGGGTTATGGTAACACCACGGATTCCCAAAGGGCACATTGGGAACTGGAGTTCATTGGTTCAGCCCTGTTGGGTTCTGCGGGTACAACCGGGGAGTGCCGAGTGGACTAGCGAGCCCTGCTTTGTTGGGCCCCAGCCTCACCCAGAAGGACCCCCAAAGCTGCAGTTTTGTGACACTGGAAATACTTCTGGATTTTGTATAACAGGAGCAGCCTGCCTCAACTGGGGGTGTCAGATTGGAGAAGGGGAGGAGGAGGAAGGTGATGAAGCTAGCTGAGAGGAGTGGAGGAAGAGTTACAGAGAGTGGAAGAAACAGTGTGGTTTGGGAAACGCTTACTGTAAGAGTTTCACACAACAGAAACCTCATTGTTTCATTGGAACTTCTGTGGGGGGAATCTGGTGAGCTGCAGCAGAATCTGGCAACGCCCCCTGGGGACCCCAAAGGATACATTCAGCTAAATTCATAAAGCGCCTTTCACAGAAACCGTTTTAGCGTCGCTTCGGCCCCTTCTAAAGTATTCACCACTGGTGACCTGATGGAGTGCCCATCATGATGCATAACAAGGAGCACCCAACAGAAATCGTCAGGCCAAGATTTAGGCTCTCAGGACGGAGAATGTTTTCAGTAAAGAACGATAAAAAAGGAATGACATGTATCTGAATTTATAAAGCGCCTTACGCGTGAAACCAAACCAGCCGAGCTTCAGCACCTTTCATGGCATTCAACACAAAAGCCTCATCACCTCTGACCACACAGAGTCTCCTTCATGATGCGTTCTAAGATGTCCAGAGCAGGAACAGTCAAGCCAAGCTTTGCTTTCGCAGTTCTCTGAGAATAACTTGAATGGAGAGCTTGAAGAACGCCACATACGGTAAGAATGGCATTGAATTGTACAAAAGACCTTTACGGCATTGTGGCGTATTGACAGTTTCATACAAAACCACTTCGCATCCTAAGGCCGACACTGCAAACCGATTGCGCCCTCAGAAAGTCGCAGGTCAGGGTGTGGCGTGTAGGTGGGTGCAGAACTGGCTCAGGCACACAAAGCAGAGGCCGATGGTGTAAGGAACCTCAGCAGAGCCGGCTGACATGAAGAGTGGTGGCCAGCAGGGGGCAGTGCTGGGGCCGCTGCTATTTTTAAAATATATATACACAGTATATATAAATGACTTGGGATAGGAAAATAAGTAACAAGGTGGTCCTGGGTCTTCCCTGGGTGGCATTTGCATGTTCTCGCTGTGTCTGCGTGGGTTTCTTCTGGGGGGTCCAGTGTCCCTCCACAGTCCTGAGACATGTAGGATGGGTGAATTAGTGATGCTAAACTGGACCGTGTGTGTGTTCACCCTGTGATAGACTAGTACCCTGTCCAGGGTTTGTTCTTGCCTCTTCCTATGCCAGAGCTGTTTTAACATATGGGCACTGGCTGGGGGCCCACAATGTTTGTGATGCCAATGTATGTTTCTGTTTTGCTATCAAAACTGAGTGGGTTAGAAAACAATGGATGAGTGCCTTTCATGTCTACCTATCTATTATATAATGCCTTTCATATCCATCTATTATATAGTGCCTTTCATGTCCATAAATTATAAAGTGCCTTTCATATCCATCCATTATATAGTGCCTTTCATGTCCATCTGTCTGTTTTATTTGCAGTAGTACTTGCTAGGGAAGCTAACATAACATTATCATTTATTTATCTTGTTCAGGAACACAGGAGGCCACAGCCTATCCTGGCATCACTGGGATCAAAGCAGGAGCCAACCATGAACAGGGCGCCAGTCCACAACAGGCATATTCAGAGTCACCCGCTAACTGGACCCCCTCACTCGAGCACAAGAGAGCCACGCAGGGATGGCAGAGGCCAAAGTCACGGAGCTGAAGGACTGCAGGCGTTCCTGACCATGGGAACCGTTGCCTAGCGACAAAAGATGCAGCTTGCGGTCAAGGGGCTTGGCTAAGAGGCAGCCTGCATCACGTCTGCTGGCACCGTATACATTATGTGGGGGTCTGTACTACATGCAGCAGGAAGCAGCACATGTCAGAGGTGGCTTAGTTGTAGCACCTACTGTATCTTTATGGCACCTTTTATAAATAATCAGGCAAAGCCATTGTAGCACCCGATTCCAGGGTCAGGTGACCTTTACAGAGGACCCATCGCTCAGACGGGTCCACAGGTGAGGGTGTAGACTGACCACTAAGCTGACTTAGCTCCCACTTTATCACTATGCTCCAGCGCCAGTGCCGCTGCCTCAGTTTTCTACCCTCACTTCCTTACAAGACTTCCAAGAACCTTGAGCTGCTCCATTTAGGCACTCCCTGCCACCTTAGCTGCCAATTCATTCATTCATCGGATATTTTAGAGGCAGTCCTACATCTTGGCATAGCTGCTCTTTACAGGACTCTCCCTGGTCTGATGCCAGTCACCACAAGCAGAAGGTGCCAATGATGTCACCGGGTGATCATTTTCAACAGCCTCTCCATTGTTTGCTTATGCTGAGCTCAGCACCCAAAAGCCTCCTGCGGAACACAAAGCCAGCAAGGAATCCCCGGTGCTGCATGCTGCCCAGCATTCACCCGCTGTCACGGTAACAGGATGAGGAACACGGAGCAGGCTGGCTTCATGAGGGTGGGTCACATGGCCAGTAGGGGCTTCTTAATGTGGATAGCACAACAAAAAGGGAAACGTTATTTGCAGAAGAACACTGCCCACCAGGAAAGGGGGCATAGCCATCAGTGTTACACAAAAACCCATCAACTACAGGAAAGGAGAACAGCAGGAAATGAGGCAAGAGGAAGAGACAGAGATGGGCACAACACCGGGCATCACAGGGTGTCTGTGGGCAATGCCAGTATATCTATTACATAGTGCCTTTTATGTCTATCTATGATATAGTACCTTCCATATCTAATTATTATATAGCGCCTTTCATATCCTTCTATTATATAGTGCCTCTCTTATACATCTATTATATGGTGCCTTTTCAGTCTATCTATGATATAGTGCCTTTCATATCCATCTATTATATAGCATCTTTTCTGTCTATCTATGATATAGTGCTTTTCATACCCATCTATCTATTTCATTTGCAGTAGTACCTGCTAGGAAAGTTAACCTAAGATTATGTCTGTGGGCAACGCCAGTATGATAGCAGTGCAGGGTCGGCCTTTACAGTCATATCTGTGTCAGCATGTGCCAGATTGTGGATAGTGCCAGGCTCTCTTTTTTGTGGACATGTGTGACTGAGTCTTAAGATGGAACGGCAGGTCTATCGATAGTGAACCAAATACGTCAGTATATGTGCGTATGCCCAAAAAGTAACATCCTTGGGCAAGAAGGCCAAAATCCAGATGTTAACTAGAAGTCATAATGGCACAATGCATACAGGCGTGTATACGAGTGTGGCAGGCAAATGGTGAATGAGCAGTGTACACGTGTACATGGACAGAAGGAGCTTCCAGTGTGAGATACTAAATAGGAAGGAGAGTGAACACGTGAGACTTTGTACTAGTAGTTAACAGAGTGCGAGAAGTTGTGCCTTGTGTCTGTACATGTGTATATGTGTGTGCATACAGCACATGCCAGGCTGTGAGTAGGTACTCTGCCAGAGTAAGCCATGTCAAAACTGGAAAGGGCACACATGACTGAGTGCTGGCAGTTACTGTCATGTGTACAGAGAACCTCTGAGTTGTGTATGTACATACTGTATGTGTCAGAGAGTTTGTGAGCATCTACACATGGATTAAAAAAAAGTGGAAAGTGCACGAGTGACAGCGTACTAGACATGGCACTGGTGATTGTCACTTTAAGCACTTTGAGCCCCACCATTTGTATGAAAGTGCTATATACATACATAAAGGTTGCTGTTGTCACTTGTACCAAGTGTAGTGAAATTCTTTCTTGCTGGTCTTCCCAGCATGCAACATAATAATAATAATAATAATAATAATAATAATAAGAAGAAGAAGAAGAAGAAGAAGAAGAAGAAGAAGAAGAAGAAATTTTATTTAAATAGCGCCTTTCCCACGCTCAAGGTGCTTTGTCACCAGTCTACAGTGCCATGCTCAATAAAAACATACTAAACAAGTTCTTCCCAAAGTCAAATCAATTATGTGTGTGTGTTTAAGTACCCAACAGTGAGACACAATGAGTTGGAGCAGGTATGCCTACTTGTAAATTGAGTGGCCACAAGTATGCCCATAGCAGTGGGTGTAACAGACCCATAAGGATTCCTCCTTTGTGTGTGTGTTAGAGAGGACAACCATACTGGCACCTGACATGTGTGTGAGTACATATCAGAGACACCTGTGTGTACATGTAGAGGTATGTGAATGTCTGCCAAACATACCAGTGTGTGCCAAGTGGGCATGCATACCCACCACAGTGTATGTGTAGCAAACACGCCATGAGTGTTTCAGAGAATGTGCCAAAGGGGCCTGCCAGAAAAGGCAGGTAAAGCCCACTAGTGTGGCCAGAGTGTGTGTGGGTGGGTGTGTGTGTGTGTGTGTGTGTGTGTGTGTGTCAGAGCAAGCTGGAATACCCCATCATATAACGCAGCTCTGGATCTGATAGTGGGCACTTGGGGGGACAGGCAATAATGGCGTACAATGAGTGCATGTGAGTATGTGGGCTTATGCTTGAATGTCTGCCCACATCAGAGTGTGCCAAGTGGGCAGGCAGCACCTGGCACTGCATCTGGGAAACAGACCCACAAGTAGACCCTATGAGTAAGCGTCTGAGGTGATATACAGTGCTGCACCTGTGTATGTCTTACTGTAGCTGGGTGGCTGCCAGTGTACGTAGATGTGGCCACGCCAATGTGGGCTCAATGGGCATGCATATCTGGCACTGTGTGTGTTTAACAGACTATGGGCAGGATGGCATGTAATACAGGAGTGTGGACACAAGGGGTCGTCACAGCCTCCAAACCCCAGGCACAAGTCCTGGTTTCACCTAGACTTTTTCAGGGGCGTCTTCATGCCAATCATGTCCTTTCACTCTTCCTCTTCCATTCCTCGTCAGGTGAGTTTTGTCCTCCTCTGGGTGAGACAGAGTGGCTCCTTTTATGCCAGACCCCCTAGGATTTCCGGGGGCACATCCGGGTGAGGCAGAACCTCCCTCTGTCAGCATCCACCCAATGAGAGGGAGGGGGGGACACATGGCCCCGTGTCAGTCTCTCCCTGTCCTTCTGCTATCCGAGCCTCTCTGCAAGAAAAGGGGACAGTGGCCTTCCTGACCATGATGTCTGTCCATCTGATCTGTCCATCCAGAGAAGAGCAGTGGGGACCGATCCTTTCAATTTGGGGTCTCCAGGCAATATGATGACCTCCTAGCCAGCTATGGAAATGCCATTCACCATCAGCCAGGATGCCAGTCCGTTTGTTACAGGGGGCACATATATGAGGACATTTAACAAATACAGTGGGTTCTTGTTAGCATGTGCCAGAGGGGACACCTGTGTGTACTTCATGTATGTGTGGTAAACAGGCAAGTAAAGCCCCACCAGTGTGGGCACACATACCTGCTCCAAGGATGTGCAGTATACCATATCAAAGATGGTGTCAGAGGACACAGTATACCTGCCCAGGGTGATACACATTGAAGACACAGAATGACTCCATGTGAGTACATGTGACAGTGGTGTGTATGTGTCCATGTCTCTAAGGGTGTGCCACATAGGCAAACAATGCCACACCAGCGTGGGCACACATACCCATTCCAAGGATTCATGTACAGTTTGCTATATCAAACTTGATGTCAAAGGGCACAGTAAACCTGACCTGGCACACATACCAGACACACCATGGCTCCGTGTGAGCATATGTCAGGCACATGTGAATGAGGCCAGGAATGTCCGAACCGTGTGCCCCTTTGAGTGTGTGCCATACCCACATCTCCCATGTGACTGCATGTCAAAGGCCAATCAGTGACTTTGTGCCTAGCAGAAGGGACAGGGACATTTGTGTCTGTGAAAGTGGACAGCTATGCCCATACCTGCTATTAAAGCTCATTTACCACAGCTAGCAACTGCTCACCTGTACCCTTTAAATCTGCCAAAACCAAACATTTCACCACCACAATGACTTTCTTAAAAGTTATTCCAAAACCCAACAGGCCATCCATGGTAGACGTAATATTGCTGATCGGATTCCCATCAGGGCCCCAGGTCTGCCATTTGAACGCCAATCTCAGTGAAGCCCCTCAGACTGGCATGCAGTTGCCAGGGTGTGAACGGTACACCAGCTGCATTTTTTTTTTCTTTTTTATTGCCAGGGTCCAGGCCTAGTTGCGCGCCCGGCCGAGTCAGAGACCACCGAGTGACTGAGCCTTCATCTCCCCCCTCCTCCACCACCCCACCGCCGCCGTCGCTCTCTTACCAGGCAAGCTTGAAGCCCTTCATTAGTGCAGGAAGGGTCCGGCTGCAGCTGCTGCATCCTCTCCCCATTCAAGATGGCCAGGCATCCCATGACATGTCGGGTGGGAGTGACGGCAGGTAAATCCCAACTGGCCCTGGTACCCCATGCGAAGGGTCGCATCAAGGCAGGAGGGAGATGGAGGGGGGCTGCTGGTGCTAGCGGTGGGTGCCGCGTTTAGCTGTGGCTCCCTGCTGGCGCACCGCTAGATCTGCGCACACGTCCACAGCCCTGCAGCAGCTGCTCGTCTGAGCGCCTTCTCTCCACCGGCGCGCACTGAGCATGCTCGGCTGGCAGCGCGTGCGCGCGCTCGCGCACCCGCACACACGGACAGACACACGCACACGCGCACGCGCTAGCTCGCTAGTTCGCTAGCTCTCTCGGCGGTCCCGGCTTCCGCTGCCGCATTGAGCATACCAAAGAGCCAGTCGTCAGACATCATGATCACACACGCGCCCTCCGGCCCTCGCGGGCCCTTTCTCTTTTGTTTTTGTTTTTTTGTCCATTTGGTCCAAACAGCTTGGGGGTGGGGTGAGGGACTTCGGGGAAGCGCTGACGTGGGAGGAGAGAGAGAAAGAGAGAGAGAGACTCGTGTCAGCTTCAATCAGCCAAGGCAGCTGGGACTTTAATCTCTTAATACACAAGCCACTGGGGTCAGGAGGGCCGCCGTGTCCATCACATCTTTCATAATCTGGTGAGCTCGAGGGGTCCATATGTGGTAGTTGAACCCTCACAGGGTCTAAATTGTCCTGTGCCTGGTCCATCTGGGGAGGTCTGGCAGCCATGTCCGACTTGAACAACGTGCCCACGTTGCTCCCATACCACTGGATTTCCAGTTGGGTCAGCAGCCCAGTTCTGTCCTAAAGCAGTCCACCCACTTCTCATAGGTCACTGTAAGGGAACTGTATAAGACCACTTAGATAAGTGGATCCACCTCCCCACAGCCAAATGAGTTCCTATTATAAAGCCCCTCATCTAGCGCCTTTCGTCTTTGATATAGCACCCCACTTTCACATTAGCAAGAATAAATAGAACTGAATTTTACAGATCGGTCCACAACTTAAAGGTCACTCTATGTGTGGACTGACCTGGCAGCCCTAGGGTTCAGTGGGAGATTATCAGGTGGACATTGTAATGGAAAAGGCACTGGACACCTGATAATCTCCTCATGGCATGGTGGGCATGTGACTACACCCTTGTACCCGCTGGTTCTTAAAACACAAAAATGAAGTCAGAACACATCGTAGAGCGTGTGGACCAGAGGGGGCGCTTTAGCTCCCCAAACCCAACACAGACAGGCTCAGACACTGGTATAAAAAGCACTAAAGAGTTTTATATTTGTGGGGAAAGCTTCCCCTGTAAGTGTTCCTCACCACACAACCACAAGTACAATAACAGAATGAAACACACAGCAATCAAACACTCCGTCTTCTTCTTCTCACTCTTTCTCTCTCTGTGCCTCCTTTGCTCGCAACTCTGGCTCCTGGGATGACGCCAGTGGCCTTCTTTTATCCTATACCCAGGAGTACTTCCAGTGGGCAGTTGGCATGGTCTGGCAGCACTTCTGGGCGAGATGGAAGCTCAGTGAAGCGAGGCTCTGCAGTCCCCTCAGTGCCCCCTATAGCATTAACTCATGAGCCCAACAGGACTGAACCACCAAACTCCAACTCCCAGCATGCCCTGTGGGAATGTGAGGTAGCTCTGTAACCCAGGGGGACTGCCACTTACCGATGCCCAGTGCACACTCTCTCCCCTAGTCCTTCAATTATGAAGGCGTCTCGGCCAATCACCAAAAATACACTAAGTGGTCGGTTGATGTGAATAGAGCTCAGTGGATAGAGACCACTGGTCCCAGTGAGATTGTCCAAGACCTTGAGGGAACTCAATTGAGACCAACAGAGTTCAGGTCATGAAGACTATTGGTGTTAGACAGGTGCAGCTCCGAATGTCCAGGTCAGTGTAAGTGAAGATTACATGAAGGTGTTGCTATTGGGCAATGACCACAAATTTACATGCGTGAGGCTCTCAGTCTGGAGTGACCAGGAGCTCAACATGAAAAGCGAGTGGAGATCAATATTGTGGGAGCTCAGCTCAAACTGACCAGCAGTTTGCAGCTCAGCACATCCAGGAGGTCAGCATCAGTCCACATTACATACAGCAACTTTACTGCTCACTGACTTACTGTGGTCACTATGAGATCACTCATCCAAAACTAGAATCTATATGACAGGAGCCCTCCTCCAAATGACAATCAGTCAGTGTTAGATGGGCCAAAGCTCAGACCACCCAGGAGGTCAGTGCAAGGGTATCTCCACTCAAGGCGAGTGCATTGACCAGAAATTTAAGTGTCAGAGGCACAAAGTCAAGACTGATCGAGAGGTCCACGGTAAACCACATTTTTGTACATTAATGATGGTCAGTAGAATAGGAGATGACCTGCAGGTCTGGAGAGGTGACCGGCAGGTTTATAACTAAGGAGCTAAGTATCAGATGTTATGAAGGGAGCAGCTTGTGTCCAAGTGACCGGGAGGTCACCTTCACGGGGGATTACATTCAACAGGAATGACCAGGAGGTCAGCATGACAAAAACAAATAAAATTATTAACAGGTCACCAGCAAAAAATGGACATCAGAATGACCAGAAGATCAAAATAAATGAATGACCAGAAATTTAAGCATGAGGTGCAACTTGGATAACTTGTGGGAAAAGTCAGTGGAGATCAATAGGATTTCAGCTAAAAGTGACCAGCGGTTACACAGACACAGCTCAGAATGTCCAGAGGTCAGCAAAAAGTGAAGATCAACAATGATCACCACTGGCCACTCACCAATGACCAGTGCAAAAGTCAGGCAAGCAACAACGCCCAGGACGCCAACATCTTTAAGGAGAAATCTGCAATAATAGGAGCTCTGCTTATAGTGACCACTGGTCAGTGCTAGAGGGCCGCAGCTCAGGACGTCCAGGTGGTAGACTAAGAGTGATGCACCGATTCAAGCACCAAGTCAAGAGTGACCAGGAAGACAAAATGAGATCCCTTAACCGTAAATTAAATGGAAGTTAACATCAAAGAGGGTCAGCTGAGAGTGACCAGCGATTTCAGAGAGGTGCCACTCAGGGTGTTAAATTGTAAGAAGCTTAGTACGAAATGTTACCAAGGAAGCAGCTCAGGTCAAAGTGTCCAGAAGGTCAGTCCTAGGGGGTGGGGATCTAGAGGTCAGTCCTCGGGGTGGCAGGGTCAGTCAGACTAAACCATATAAAGTGATTAGTGGAGATCAGAATGACCAGACGGACATCAGCAGGGGTTGCCCAGGTCACCAGTTTTGCTCACGCAAGACACACAAGACCACCCATTTCAATGCTGGAGTGGCCTGGATGGCCATTAGTGCTGCTGGACATGAGATTTGGGTGGATCTGAATGGACACTGGTCCAGAAATGGCGTGCTGGTTTGAGAGCTGGTAGTGATAACATGGTTAGGAAGTTACATGGAGGACATTGTGACCAAGGGCTGGATACAGAATGACCAGTGCTTGGTCAAGAGTGACCAGGGGGCCACACTGATGAGTCTCGGTGCTGCTGACACATTACTCAGTTATTGTAGAGACCTTCAGGCTGAAGCGAATTGTGACACCAGCAATCCACGTATGGTCGACAGTTGTGTCCTCAAGTTCTTGTGATTTGGTGGCGCTGGTCAGCAGAACTTATGAAAACAGAGGGCTAGTTTGAGATCTGGGGGGTGATAAAAATGAGGTGGACTGAAATAGAAGGGTAGGACCAAAAAACTCTAAAGGACCACCTCCACCTTTATTGACTGACCCATCTTAACACGGACCACCACAGGGAAGGTGTAACCCAGTAATGCAAAAGATGGGTGGGGCCAATTGTAGAGGTGGGGTCAAGGAGGTGGAGTCCTGAGCTAGACCTAACGACAGAAACCAGGAAGTCCTAAGGATAAACATGAGAGCTATTTGGCTTGAGGTGACATGGAGGACATTGTGGCTGGGCTCGGAATGACCAAGAGGGACCAGGAGCCACCCTGATGATTCTTGCTTCTGCCAGCAAAGATTCAGGCATGACAGGCACCATGAGGCCATGTGTGGTGGACAGTTGTGTTCCTAAGTGCAGTGGACATATGCCTCAAAAAAAAGCCATGGCCAGTGCCAAGCTCCCAGAGTTTTAAAAATGACTCGGTAATGGAGAAGGTTTAGTCTTCTCCATTCTTTCTTGGTGTAGCCATGGGATTGTTTTACATTTGAAGATGACCAGTGCTGCATAAGCATGATGACCAGTCCCAAACAAACCCAAATGAAGGGGATGCAGGAAGAGCCAGGGCCAAGATGGCAAGCCACTCTCCTTAGGTCCAACTGCCTGAGCAGAATGTTAAACAGGACAGTGAGGACTTGGCAGTGTGGAGTGGACCAGGTCAAATCTCATGGGCAGTGATGCCAGCCCAGAGGGTCGAGGATGCCATGATGTGGCTGGCCACTGACCTCCACATGAAGTGTCGGTGAATCTAGCTTTTGAAAGGATCCATCACTTGTCCTGCTGGCATCTTCAGTGTGGCAGGCTATGCCAACTGCAGGACGCTGATGCTCGTCCCTCCCACACTCTCTCTCTCACTCTGCCTCTGGTTTGCTGTAGTGACCAGTGGCTGTGGTCACCCTTTGCTTGGTGAAGGAATTCCTGATCATACTTGCATTCTAAGGAGCTTGACGTTTAATATAGCGCCTTTGAAAAGTAGAATGTGTACACATATCAAAAATCCAAAGACTGGGCAGTGTATGCTGCAGGCTTATTTATAGGTGCCATTGTCAGATGTCCACCTTAAAATAGCACCTTTCATCCTGGTCTGAGGGCACAAAACACGATATTTCAGCCCACATCATACATCCAGCACGAGGGCAAGTATGTACTGAAGACTTCTTCCTTCCTTCCTGGCATTGTCAGATGTCCGCCTTTATATAGCGCCTTTCACCAGTAGAACATCTCATTCTAATCCGCATACACAAAACAGGATATTTCAGCACACATCAAAAATCAAGTAGCAGGGCAGTTTACGCCACAGACTTCATTGCTGGTGGCATTGCGAGGTGCCTGATTGCCTCCCATTGCAGGAGTGTGCCAAGTGCATGACCCCTTTTTCATGTCTTTTTACTTTCTACCCAGCACAGTGCCTCTGCATTTTTTTTTCCTGCTGTCCCCTCTCATATGCAGTCATTAAGATGTTGCTTGAGGACCCCGTTAAGTGTTGCACTGCCCCCTTATTAATTGGACCCGAATGAAAGTGCCAGTTAATGTACTGTATAAAGGTTGTATTTCTAGCAAACTCCAACATAAGGACCCCCAAAAAGAAGGTGCTACAAAACTGTGTGGTGACAAGTGGCCAGAAGTGGGTCACATGACCCTCCCTGCGGTGCTGGCCAAACGCAGCCCAGGAGGTGGTCTGCCCATTTGAGCGCGCTCTCCAAGTGCTAATGTGATCCGACAAGCTTTGTGTTCGTTGCCCATCCGCCACACATAAACCCTTCAGGCGGTGGGCACTGCTGGGAACCCAGAGGGTCACATGGGCTGAGATTATCAATGACACGGCAGCATGGGCACTGTGGCAGAGTGCTGCCCTTTGCTCTGGCTGCCTCTGGCGCCTTACACTGCTGTGTCTTCACAGTGGTCTGTCAATTATTTATGGTTTTTATATCGTGTTTGGACACTATAGGGCTGATTGAGGGGGATTGGGGGTTCTCTCCTTGAGGGCGAGGGGTCAACCAACAAACCAACAAACAGTGGCAGGAATTGGCCTGTCAGATCCCAGTGCTTGGACTCGGCTCACTGCTGCATGTTCTACTGGTGCTCATGTGAGGCTCACCAAGGACCATGCCAGCGGGCAATTGCACTAGCTGGCACCCTTCAGGTGTGCCAGTCTGGTGTGTGTGTGTGTGTGTGGCTGTTTGGGGGGGTCCACCGCTCCCCATAGCCTAGAATTTGGGATGTGAGGTGATACAACCGATGGATACGTTGATGCATTGAAAAATTCAAACTGAGACATTGAGCAGGGCTGGTGGGGAGAGTCTTCACAAAGCTGATGAAAGTCCTAGTTTGAGTTCACACTCCTGTGCTTGTTAGTAGGTACAGTAAATGTTGTAGTCATCATTATCATCTGAGAATTAGCTTAAGGTTGACTTTGTATTATATATAAATGTACTGTATGTATTTATACTTATACCATCATTCACACACACACACACACAAAGGTATGCACATATAAGCATGGGCCCACACGCATACTCACATATGCACGCGTGCATGCACGCACGCGCACACACACACACACACACACACACACATCTTCACAACAGCATCCATACACAAAAATGCACACACAGACTTACGAACGTATACACACTCAAATGCGTGCGGGTGTGCGTACACACACACACAAGCACACATCCTCACAACAACATCCACACACACAAATGCACACACAAACGTGCATAGATGCACACTCTCTCAAATGCACACACATACGCTCACATACATGCATGCACACACACAAGCACACGGATACACAAATGCACACACACACAAACACACACACACATGCATGCACATACATACATGGACACACGCATACACACACACAAATGCATATACATAGATACACACACACACCCATTCACAAATGCACACACACACATGCACACACATACATACACACACACCCACTTATTGCACACACGCCCCCACCCGCTGTCTCTCCCGATGTTTCCAAAGCTCCAAACTTGAGACCTGCAGGTCAGCCCACACCACCACCCCTCCAGCCTTGTGTCTCAGGTTCAAGCGGTTGGCCCGCCATACAGAGAGGCTCTCATCCCCGTATTTTCCTCAATGGCTGCTATTCTTCTCTCCCCATTCCTGCCATCTGCTGCTTAAGCACATTTTCTTTTATTTTTTTTTTCCGCGTCTGTGACACGGGGTCTCTCCCTGGCACCTACAATCAGGACATTACTAAAGAGATGTGGACGCTGGCTGGCAGTTGCAGTTTTGTTATGTAATCCTCAGAGAGAGAGAGAGAGAGAGGCAGGCAAGAGAGCAGGCTGGACAGGCCGGGGAGCCGCCATGATGTGTGCCGGGCACCACAACACCACAAAACTCAAAAACAGGGGGGTTTCCAAACCTCAGGAAAAAGGAAAAGGGGAGCAAAAAAAAAAAAAAAAAGAGAAACACATCAAGAACTACACAGAGCTTCTTATTTAAAGGAAAGATGTATGAACAAAGCTAATATGCAAAAAGGCAAACATGAATTTGAAAAGGTAGGCCGCAATAAGTCAGCAAATTCAAAAATATAAGCAAGAAATCAGATCAATCCAGAAGCAGAGAATCCTAAAAGTGCAACTGCAAAATTCAAGAAGACAGATGAGAACTAATGCTGCAGAAAGCCTCTGGGGGTCTGCTGAGCTTTTACATAGCACTGGGTGGGCAGCTGCTCTGTCAGGTGTAATACTGTATATAGTGCATAAAGTACAGGAGAGGAGAAATTAATAACAATAAACAGAAACTTAAAATATTCATGTAGAAAATATACAAAGGAAACACAAACATCTACATATAAATATGCTGCATTTGGCACAACCAGATGAAGTTCGTAATGCGCCATCTGCTGAAATTAATTTTGTAATGCATGTAGTAATGAAATGCATAGCTGTTTTCATTCCAACAGATGGCAAATGGCAAACATTAGCATTGCTGCCGACAATCCTGAGAGCAAAAGGCACATAAATGAGGCACACGTATAACTATAACTTAAAGGAATGCTCCACCTAAATACATTAAAGCTTTAATGGTGCGTATCCCATGTGGTTTGTAGTGATGGCCATGAACAATGCTTAATCTCATTTTATCTTTAGTTTTAGACTAATTATTTAGGCTCACCTCCCTCTGATTTAGGTAAATTTAAATTTGAGGTTGACTTCCTGGCCTGTCAGTCAGTGTTAAGATGTGAGACTGCACTGAACTTAATGAAGTAATGAGCTCACCTCGACATCCTTAATTTTTAACGGGGAGACTCTGAGCTCTGCTCACTGGCCATATATGTGGCATCTGCAAGTGCTGACTAGTTATCTGAACTCACTTCCATGTCCTTAATCTGAGTCCACTCTGAGCTCTACTCACTGGCCTTTTACTCAGTATCTACAGAGTGCTGATGAGCGCTCAGAGCTTGTCTCAATGACCTTAGTTTTCAACAGGGAAACTCTGAGTTGTACACGCTGGCCTTTTATCTGATATCTACACAGTGTTGCCTAGCTATCTGAGCTCACCTCTCCATCCTTAGTCTCCAACAAGGAGACTCTGAGCTCTACTCGCTGGCCTTTTACTCAGTATATACACAGTGTTGCCTAGCTATCTAAGCTTACCCCTCCATCCTTAGTCTCCAACAGGGAGACTCTGAGTTCTACTCACTGGCCTTTTATGTGGTATCTACAAGTGTTGACTAATTATCCGAACTCACCTCTGTGTCCTTAATCTTCAATAGTGAGACTCTGAGCTCTACTCGCTGGCCTTTTACTCAGTATCTACACAGTGCTGATGAGCTATCAGAGCTCGCTTTCATGTCCTTATTCTTCAACAGGGAGACTCTGAGTTCTACTTGCTGGCCTTTTATGTGATATCTACAGTACACAG
>JANRMT010062802.1:22829031-22857596 GCA_026402145.1 Polypterus bichir lapradei
GACTGGCACCCCATCAAGAGCTGGTTCTGGCTTAGTGGACTGGCACCACATTGAGAGCTGGTTCTGGCTTAGTGAAATAGCACCCCATTTAGAGGTGCATCTGTCTTGGTGGATTGGCACCACATCCAGAGCTGGTTACCATGAAAGTGGACCAGGTGGGCCTCAGAAGGTTATATTATCATTTTTAGATCTTCTTGTCCACGACAGCACCAGTTTCTCCATTTCCAGCTTGATTCAACATCATTTCCAAGCCCGCACATCAAACAGTGTGCCTCCATGTTATTTAAGGAAGAGCAGCATCTCAAATGTATTTAGAAATAAAGGGGGTGGGGGGGCTTCCTTACCAATAAAACAATGAAGGGAACAGCTGCTTTTGATCCTTTTGCAGCTGATAGAGTTTTGTTGCCCTTTCAGTTGTGATGATCTTGTGTAGTTCCCAGTTTCTGCCATTTGCCATACACTGTAACCTGTAGACCACTCAGTTGATTTAAAGATCTTAACAATCCTGGCACCGAGCTGGCAGTACAATACGCCTTTGCCAGAAGCTCCATTCAGCTTGCCACATGCTTTGTGACCTTGAAATGCTCATTAGGGGGGTCCCTTGACCTGTAGAACACCAACGGATCTTTCCGATGTATAAATCTCTCTCTCCGCAGACCCCTGAAACACCTTTATTTTAAGGGGTGTCTGTCGTTCTGCAACATATTTAAATTGAATGTAATGCTGGACATTACTCTGAAAATAAAGCATCTGAAGAAATCCGCGCAAATTGCATATAATTTGTGTCAATCTAACCGTGGGAATGAGCAAACTGAATTCTATTAATTTGCCTGAAAAGATCTCAACTACAACGCGCTTTATACGTTTGGGAAAATGAAGAACTCAAAAGCCCAATTTTCAAACATGTTCTTCTTCATGGAGCCACTAGATGGCAGCAGAGCATGCGGGACACTTGCCTCTTCTTTCAGGTGCACTCACATCAAACGGAACGGGCGTATCGACGTTTTATTTTAAAATGCATTTTCGAATTTTCTTAAACTACAGAAACATTCGACGTGACGTCCACTACTTATTCGCTTACTCAGTTAAATATACCTTGCAAGAAGTTATTTCGTTTTCCTCTTTTACACACGTTTCATAGCCGCGTATCCATGCCAGCTATCCGAAGGACACCGGGAGAGGCATGTTGTGGGAAAGTTATATTTCGGACAAAATTAAATAAATGAAATAATACGCAAATAAATAAAATTATCGACAATGTGACATTAAATAAGAACAACATGATACATGAGATTAAATAATTAATTTAGTTAGGAAGCATGCGCTTTGGGCGGCACAGTGGCGCAGTGGTAGGAGACCCGGGTTCGCTTCTGCGTGGAGTTTGCATGTTCTCCCCGTGTCTGCGTGGGTACTCCGGTTTCCTCCCACAGTTCAAAGACATGCAGTTAGGTGGATTGGCGATTCTAAATTGTCCCTAGTGTGTGTTTGGTGTGTGGGTATGTGTGTCCTGCGGTGGGTTGGCGCCCTGCCCGGGATTGGTTCCTGCCTTGCGCCCTGTGTTGGCTGGGATTGGCTCTGTGTTCGGATTCAACGGGTTGGAAAATGAATGGATGGATGGCATGCGCTTTTGTTGCATGCACTTATTTAATCATGACTTTATTTCAGTGGCACCCCACGCATACCTTCAAAATTAAACTGTCGTTTGCACCCGTCAGGCTTTAGCCTCTTGTTTATAATGTGTGCCAGTTTTTCCAGAAGTAAGCATACAATACTTTAAAAAACAGCACGTGTTTCGTACGATTTGAATGTAGGACAGGATAACTGACATGCGGATCAGGTGACACAAGTAACGTGAGATTTCTTTCTTTCTCAGATGTTTCTCACATCGTTTGTCGTTGTAGTGCTCCCCTCATTATTGGCTTGTATTATACCATCAACAATTTAATCTCCATTCTGCAGAAACACATAGGATTAAAAATGTTTCTCTGGGATAAGTAACATATCTTTTTATACAGTTTTGGGTGGAGTATTCCTTTAACAGGAATGAAACTGAAGCATTGTGGTTGTTGGTGTTAGTAAAGGAGTTAAACACGTGTAACCTGCTCTTATTAGGGTCCAAATCAGAAGTGAACATCCTGTGAACAGAAGAGACTTTCTCAAGCTAAAAACCGAATGTTCTCCGCATTAACACAAAGAGCCGCATGACCACGCCCCATCATGTCACATGCACGATGTAAGACACGCCCCTTTTGCAGAGTGTGTTGTCACAGCGAGCAAACAGTGAAATGATGACGACTCACCGGCACGCGACCAAATAAAAGAACAAAATCCTAAAATGTTTCGATAATTCGGGTCCCTCTTGTCCCGTGTACAGAGGGCAGTGAAATTCTTTCGTGTATGTGCTAATGCCCGGGTATGTACGTGCCCCCCCACTCCAAAGAACAGAAAGCATAATTAAGGACACCGTTACATGTTCAGACACAGTGTCTCGATATCCAACAACTGAGCAGTATGTTAGTATGGCGGCAATCACGGAAATGTCCCCCAATCTTCATGCATCACCTCCTCAGACCCCCCTACAGGACTATTCATTTTCCTTTTGTTTTAATAAAAGATGAGGAAATATGGCAGGACAATCCAAAAGGAGGCCTATTATGACTGCATGTGGGTATGATGGGCCTGTGTCCCCCCAAGGGTTTGCTCCAGCCATCAAACATTCAAGCCAGTGCTGGGAAATCACCTGGCATCACTGGCACTGTCTTTACGTGGGTTGAGTCTTATCTCTTGGACGGACTCTACTGTGTGTCTTGGAAAGTAGAGATGACAGGGGGACACCAGGCAAAAACAAGGGTGCTGCCATGATCAATGCTAGGCCCTCTCCTCTTCTCTCCATTCACCTCTTCACTATGCCTTATGATTCAGTGCCATGGTTTGTCGTACCAGTGCTATGCCAATGATACACAGCTGTACCTGTTGTTTCCTTCACCACACAGTATCGGCTACCATCCGATACCAGATACCAGATATTGCAACCTGGATAACGGAGCACCAATTCCAGCTCAGCCTGGCAAAGCGGGACCCCTCCTGCTATTCCCTCTTGTCCATCTATTCAGCACGCCATCTCAACATATGTCAAGTCTGAACACAACCTTGTGGTGGTGATCCCACTGTCCATCACTGACCACACTGTAACTGTCTCTCAGTTTAAAAGAATCTCTGTGTATAACAAGAGGCCATACGGTCTGTGCAGCGGTGCAGGATTTGGTCTCAGACTACAGCAGCAGGAGTACCAGCAGGTGTCACCAAGTCAATGCAGATGATTGAAAATGCAGAGGAATGGCTGGCGTTTAACCAGTTGAGGTGGGCACATGTCACTCCTCTTTCAGATCAACACATTGGCAACCTGTAGTAGCTCATGTTAAGTCCAAATCCTTGACGCTTGCCTATAGAGTAGTCAACAGGTCAGCACCTCTACTCTACCTAAGGAGACACTTAGGAGGTCCTGGGCTCCTTCTCGACCACTCAGCTCTGCTGATGAAAGACGTCTGGTGATGGGACCTCTGGAGTGGCATCAAATCTCAATCCAGACTCTTTTCACGTGGAGCTGGTGGAACGAGCTGGTCTCCTCCATCTGCACTGCCGAGCCCCTCGATGTGTTTAAGGAGCATCTGAAGACTCTTCTTCTGTGAACTTCTGTCTAACTGATGGCTTTTTAGAACGGAGGAAGTGTACCGAGTCGGCATTTTGCTCTGAGCGCCTCACTAGTGATGATCAATTTGTGACCTGGTCCTGTCACACTTGTTCCCTAACAGACCCCCAGACTGACATTTACTCGATTATGCTGACCTCTTCTGTAAGTTGCTTTGGATAAAAAATGTCTGTCAAGCAAGACAATGTGAATGGGGAAGAATGTGCAAGCTCCACACTGGTCGGGATTTGGACGCAGTCTTCTGGAAAGTCTGATGCGGCCACACATATCTGTGCCCCCCGCTTAACTTATATGAATCCATAATGATTAGGCACACAAAGCAATGAAGTCCTCAGTGCTACCTGCTTTAACCCAACGCTGCATTTGCAAGCCTAACAATCCACCAGTACTGAGAGGGCACACAACCCCCTGACCACCGCAGGAATGACAACCACCGAGATGCAAACCCCAGTGGCTTTCTTTATTTCTGCCGGGACATCTAAATTACAGTCTACAACTGCAGCATGCATCGCCTCCTGGTGGTCTATCCTTGCTCTACACCTGCCATTCTCCCCCTCTCCTGTGCTTCTTGGCAGCCCAAAGAACGCCACCCTGGCTGTCAAGACTCAATTCAGCTTCTTCCACTTTTGCCCTCTCTTAAGTCACCTGAAGCGGTTCAAATGGTTTCTCTTAACTGGAGAATAAAGAGAACACGAGAAGACTCACTGACACCCCCTGCAGGTGGACCAAGCACTTCAGTTTTCAAGTGTGGGGTGAACAGCTGCGGGGGTGTTGAAATCTATTTCTGATAACATTGGGTTCCAGGAAGGAACCGACAGGGTGCCAGCCCACCACAGGGCACATTCAGGCACACATCCACTCCTTCCCATACCCTGCCAATTTAGTGTAAAGCTAACCTGCATACATCAAGGACATGCCAAACTAACCAGACAATAAATGCCAATGTCCCAGAGAGCTAACCACTGTGTCACCATACTGCCCATGTTCAGATCCCTTTTCTTAATGTAAGGGGGGTGCGTAGGCTTTGACTGTTCTGGTGATGTGCACCGCTGTTCCTGTGCACCTGCAGAAGGACTCTGTAAAAATTAACTAGGAAATGATTCACCAGGCTTCAGCTTCATTTTTCATAATCAAACCTGAACAGCAGGCACCATACTTCACTGCCACACAACGGGCCGTCATCAGCCTTTAGGAATGTTTGAGTCAGGACTTTCGCAGTGCTGCTTTTTTTGACTAAAAAGCCCATTTCACTCTCATCTAATTTTTTTTTTTGGAAAACTATAAGCCTTTACCCTTCAGCTTAGCCCTTCTTCCAATTATGGAAGGGCAGGTTGGACTTGATGCTTTCTCCTTCTAGGGCTTTTCTCTGTGTAAATCACACATAGCAATAAACTTTAAATACCATTATTATTATAAACCTCAATTACTATCAGGTGGGGTGGGGGATGGGGGGCAGAGAAATCCTCCATATCACATCTACATTCTATAAAAGTGCATGATGTCCCATCAGTTCCCCCTTTAAAACAGGAGTGGGGCGGAGGTTTCGGATTCCTCCTTCCACAGTGCCTGCCTGTTTAACTGATCACCTCACAATCCTCTTCATTACTGGGAGGACTGCCTTTTCCTCAGTAACACATTTGTCATGTCATTCTCTAACCCTCTTAAACCAGACAAGGGTTACAGGTATGGGATGATTTTTTATTTTTTTTATTACTGGAGCCTATCCCATCTAGAACAGGGTACAAGGCAGAAATAATCCCCTGGAAAGGGCACAAAGATGTCACCAATTCACCTAACATGCATATCTTTGGACTGAGGCAGGATAGCAGAGCAGCTGAAGAAAACCAACACAGACACAGAGAGAACATGCAGACTCCACACAGAGAGTACCAAGGATGCAAACCCTGGTCTGCTTATTGCAACGCAGCAGCCTACCACTGTGCCACCATGCCACCCCATACAGTTCACTTCCGAGTATGTCACATACCTATAAGGTCATGTACTGTATGAATGGACTTGAACTCCCATGGGTCCCTTATACTTCCCCTCACCCTCAATTTTTGGGTCCAGGGTACCAGCATGTACAATCCTTCTACTATACGGAGGACGCTTCTATTTCTCCCTGCAACACATTTTTGTGCTCCTGAACCTACATTCCCATTTTATGGTGGCTGCCACAGTCTCTACCATCTACACCATCTTTCTATCTAACACATACTGCACCCCACACACCTCTTTATTACTGTCTATTCATCCATAGCACAACTCACACACAGAAATCCACCTCATGTGTTTCTTCAGTTCCACGTCAGATATGGGGGTTTAGTGACTTTGGGGTTCATGTGGTAACAGTGGTTTCACCTTCTACAATTTATCTAATGTGCCCGGCCGGGACGCCTATATAGTGGAAGGACCAGGGGAAAGAGCATATTCAGGACATTACCTCCCCCAGCAACACTAGACGGCAGCCTCCCTGGGTTGCAACAGTGACTCGGACTCCCAAAGGGCTCCTGAGGAATTAGAGTTTGGAGCAGCCCTGCTGGGTTTCATGGGCGCTGCCAGGGGGCTTTGCAGGAACGGCAGAGTCCTGTATGTCACCCAGAAGAAGGTCATCGAGCACCTGGAGCACTTCCGGGTGCCTTATAAAAGGAGCCACCTGTCACTTCTCTAGGAGCCAGAGTCGGGAGAAGGGAAACAAACCTTGCCAGGAAGAGAGGTGGTGGACTGAGAGAAAGGAAGAGAAATAGATAGAAGAGAAAGATGAAAAGAAAGTGCTGCATGCTATGCTCAAGTGTTTACTGGTGTTTGGGACTGTGCTGTACAGGTGGGAAACGGGGGAAGACATTTCCCACGTGGAGAAAGAGAAAAAATAAAACATGCATTCTGAATTGGCGTCCTACGTCGGTCTTTGTCAGGTTTGCGTTGCAGGGGCGCCCTCTACAGGCCACACTGACTTACCAGCCAACAACCCCCTTTAACGTGGGAGTGGTCTTTACTTCAGTGGTTCATTTGTGTTCTACAGAACTTTTGTCCCTTCAGGTTCCTCTTCACCTTTGCCATCTATAATTCAATCCCTGTCTATCGTGCCATTAAGCCCTTAAAGATGGGGGCATGGAGGCAGAAGTGACCCAGGCACTGTCACATTCATATCTATCCATGTTCTTAACACACTTATCCAAGTCACGGGGAAGATGGAGCTCAAGCCAGCATGCATGGGGTGCAAGGCAGGAACAGTCCCCAAGTCACTTACAAAGTGGACTCAAACCCATATCCGGGGAAAATTTACCATCAGCTATCCACCTAACCCACATGCCTTTGTACTTGGGTGGCATTGGCACCTGAACATTACTATTCTTTCACTTGTATTCCTTCACATTTTCTCAAACTGTATTAGCTGGAGCACAGCACACACAGGAAATGCAGGGGATGTCACCTATTATTCAGAAGATAATCCCACTTCTGCCACCAATATACAGACAAGACCATTGGCTGAGGGGCACAGGACTTCTTTCCTACTCCTCTCCCTTATGCCTTCACCCTCATATTGGCATCCCAGCTATAGCTTCGCAGGCCACAATGCACACCTGTGATTCATCAAGATTTAATTTGAATTAGATTTGTATTTTACTGTATACAAGAAGTTAAAACAAGCTGGTATGAGGGGGACTTCTCAAATGAATCAGTTTAGTTTTCTCCTTTATATCATATATACTCTCATTTTAATTAAATGATGTCGTGTTTAGCACTGCCATCTCGCACCTCAAGGGTCCGCAATTCAAATCCTGGCCTATCACTGTCCGAGGAGTTTGCTTCTTCTCCTTCCAGGTTTCTCCTGCTGCTTTGGTTTCCTGCCATAATCCAAGGATGACTACGTCAAGGTGGTGGGAGACTCTAAACTGGCCCGAGAGAAGGTGTGTGTGCCCAATGACAAACTGGCATGCTGTCTGGGTTGGGTCTTGGCTTAGTCCAGTCATTCCATCCTAATATGTCTGCATGGGAACAGATGAGATGAAAAAAAATCATAAGAAATTGAAAGATGGAGGGCAGGACACTCTAGTTCCGGGTGGTCTTTGCATTGGATACCATGAGAGAACATTAGCAGCAGGGGTGCCCAACTTGTCACTAGTTGTCCCATTTTATGTGCCCACGGGGAAGCCCCCTTCAAAATGGACATATCTGTCCTGTAATACAAAATTGTGGGTGGGCATCTGGGCTGATCCTAGAATGGGTGGGCTTTGCATGCTGCTTTCAGTGTTGAAGATTGTCTGTGATGCTCTGTATGTTTCACTTCCTTCCCTAACTGACACACAGTAATCAGCATGGATGCCACTCCATTTCACCAATCACCCCATAATGCCAACCCTCCCCTTCAGACCTAGGGGTCCTCATTCTATATAGTGTCTTTCAGAGTCAGTCTTAATCACAAAGCAATTCAGACAGACATGTAGCCAATGGTCTCTTCTGTGCCTCCCTCACCTCAACTAGTACCGCTAAAAGCACCACCTCAGCACCTTCCAAGAGCCGAGACCCTCACCCGCTCATTCCAGGACGGAATACTCACTTGGTTCTGCGGAAGGAGAGCCTCTTGCGTAGAGTTGACACCCTATGGTGGACCCCTCTTTTGACAGCCACGCTGGCAGAAGTGGGCTCAAACATGTTGGCCCCCAGGCCGCACATGAGGGCCACGCGGCCATCGGTGCACAGTGACGGTGGCATGCAGGATTGACTGTCGCCTACGGCCGAGTCGCTGCGTCTTGTCACTTTGCTGGTAGGTGTGCGGCGTTCCTCACGGTTTCAGCTCATCCCACATCTGCCGGCTCACCTCCTCTGTGCGTTTTCCTCAAGTACACTGCAGAAGCTCCGCCTCCCAACTGCCACCAGCGCCGACCTACATATACAGATGTGTGACTACGTCTTACTAGCGGCTCACTCCCAGAAGGGCGTCAGCGTGTCACATTTTACTCCTAAAAACTCTGGGCTGTGAGCTGCATGCTGTCCGAGAACCTCAGGGAATTAAGGGAAGAAACTAATTGTTTCCTATGCTGGGCATTAGAAGTCTCAGGGGGAGGATGAAACCTGAAGATAACAGCCATTACTTGCTGGAGAGGGGGGAGCTTTACTAGAACACCACACAACTGCAAAGGAGCCTCAAGAAGGGAGTCTAACCTCGGGTCATGCTGGCCATCACTCCTGCACACTTCCCTTTCTCCCTTTACTCCTTTCTACCCTGCCGTGCTTGTTTTACCACCCCTTTTCCTCCTTCTCCTCTTCCACTTCTCCCAGTGCTGCTCAGAGTTGATTCCACATTAATATTATTACCCCCGACTTTTTCCCCTCCCTCTTCTCTGGCACTCCACAACTCTTCCATTTTTCGCTCTTCTCACCTTTGCTGCTTCTTCACTCCACTTCTGTCCTGCCAAGCCCAAGCTCAGCTCTTTACTCCATTCTTGTCTATCGTGGCACCAGAGAAGGGCAACATGTTACACACTGGTAGGACATGCATGCACACCTACCAACTGCAATGACCACTGTGTCTGCTTCTTCACCCCTTACTTAAACTTTGATATTCTGTCTCCTATTCCCCCCAATTTTCCTTTGCTATTGTCCCATTTTTGCACTCCACCTATCTCTAGATCTTCTCCAGTATACCAGTCCCACGCTGCTCCATATTCGTGGCACTTGGCCACTATCATCTCAGCTCTTTCTGTATTTCTTTCTGCACCTTTTTTTTGCCCCATCTCCACCTTCTCCTCTTCATCCATATTGTCTTCAAAATTTGCTCCTTCCCTCTCATTGTGTTCTCCTTCTCTCCCCTGTTTTTTTTCCTTAAGTCCTCTTTCTGCATTCCTCCACTTGCTCCGATTGTTTGTTCCTGTTCGGCTGTCTATGACCTTCTTGCACACTTTACAGATCTGCATCAACCTATGATGGCTGACATCCCATCCATGGTTCTTGCCTTTCATGCCATACTGCCAGGCTAGGCTCAAACTACCACCAGCTCTGTACTGGAACGAGCGTGGATGGGTAAGTGAATGAGTAAATGAGTGCTTCACCCCCTTATCAACATCTCAGGCTCCTCTTCCCTCTCTTGTCCTGCTGCTTTGTAATCCTCTTTGTTATTCTCGTACTCCTCTTTCTCGTTTTCTAAGTTGAACTCATCTTCCTCAGTTTATACTCATTTTTTTTAATCTCACCCTTCCTTTACCAGTGGTGTAATTCCCACCTTCTCTTCTGTCCTCCGTCTCCCTTTTCTTTTCTTACTTGTCCTGCTCTTCTTGTTTTACTTCTCTTACTCCAGCTCCCTCATTTTCTCCTTTTCTCTCCTCTCATTCACTCTAATTCTCTAATTGCTCTCTTTATGTACCTTCACCTCACACTCCTCTTGTTCTTTGCCTTGTCTTTATCTCAACCTGTCACTAGCTCTATTATATTTTATTTTTTCACTTGTCTTACTCCAGCTCCTTCATTTTCATTTTATCTTTCCCCTCCCCTCTCCCCTTTTTTCTCTCCTCTCATTCACTTTAATTACATTCTTACTCTAATTACACTCCTTTTTCTTTTTGGGCATTTCCTCAACACATTCATCTTGTTTTTGTGTTTTTTTTTTTTTTTGGTCTTTTTTGCCTTGGCTCATCTTCCTCCTCTCATTAACATTATTCTCTCTTTCCTTCTTCTTCCTGCTTCTTTTGCTTCATTGATTTACAATCTCTGTTTTCAGCCCCTTCTCCTCCTGTCATTCACCCTAATGCTACTCTCACATGGCATCTTTCCTTTCTGCCTGCTCCTTTTGTATACTTTCACTTTATACTCCTCTTGTTGTTTGTCTTGTCTTATTTCCTCTTGTCACTCACTCTATTCTATTTTATTTTTTTACTCATTTTCACTGAACTTCCTTTGTTTTCACCTTCTCTCCTATCATCTAATTCCACTTTTTTATTTTGTGACTGTTCTCTTTATATACTTTCTCCCTCACACTCCTCTTGTTTTTTGCCTTGTCTTACCACCTCCTATCACTAGCTCTATTTCATTTTTTCACTTGGCTTACTTCCTTCATTTTCACCTTTTCTGTCCCTTCATTCACTCTAATTCCACTCCTTTTTCTTTCTGCCTTTTGTTTTGTGTACTGCCACATCACACTCCTCTCGTTTTCTTTCTTTTTTTAGCCTCACACTCCTATTGTTCTTTTCCTTGGTTTATCTCTTCCCGTTACCAGCTCTACTCTTTTATCTTGCTACTTCTCTTACTCCAAGTACCTCCAATTTCACCTTTCCACTCCCCTCATTCACTTTTATTCCTCTTGTTTTCCTTCCTGCCAGCTCTGTTTGTGTATTTTCTCCTCACACTCCTCTTCTCCTTCGTCTTGTCTTCTCCATCATCATTTCTATTGTGTTTTCTTCCTCCCCCTTCTCATTTAGCTCCATTCCATTCATCTCCTTCTCTGTTCTGAACCTCTTCTCTCCTCTCATTCACCCTAATACTCCTCTCAAATGGCTCCTTTCCCCTCCATTTGGTCCCTTTGTATACTTTCTCCTCACACTCCTCTTGTTCTCCCTTGTCACTAGCTTCACTCTTAATTTTCCTTTTTCCCTCCTTCTTCTCTTATTTCAACTATTCTTTTTCTAGTTCTCTCCATTTTTACTTTTTCCCTCCTCTCGTGCATTCTAATTTCTCTCCTTTTTCTTCCTGTCTTCTCTCTTTGTATATTGTCCCCTCACACTCCTCTTCTTCACTGTGGCTCATCCACCACCAATCTGCTCTTCTTTTTCTTGTCTTTTCTTTCACTCCATTCAAGTCTATCTGATCTGTACTCTCAGCCTCATTTCTCCTCTCAGTCACCCTAATTCTCTGACATGACTCCTCTCCACCCTGCTCCTCTTCCTTTTCACACTCTTCTTTTTGCCTTTGCTTCTGCTATCATTTCTGGGATTCCTTTGCCGAATCCCAATCCCTTTAGTATTCTTTGGGGTTTTATCTTTCCCCATCGCCCCCGTGATGCCTTCACTGATCCTTTCCTCCACATGTAATCTTTTTTTGGTTATTTTCAGCCTTTTCTTAGTTCCTGTGCACTTTATGAGCTCCCCTTTTCATTTCCTCCATACCAGCGGTTAATTCCTACTTGTCTCTTTGCTGCTTTTTTTTTTTTTTTGACCTCTTCTTGTTCCATCCTGGACTCCTCCTGTTCTCTTTTGGTACCAGTTTAAGCAACTTGCACGTCCCACTGTGCCCCCTTTTAATTCTAGTGGTGCCCTCTCTTCCGTTCTCTTGCTCACACTCCTCTTGTTTCTTTTTCTCTCTGCTCTGCTTATTCATCTTTGTTTTTGCACTTGGCCTGTTTGTCTCTTTCCATCCTCTCCTGTCCACCTAAAACCTCAAGTACACATCCATCTCCATCACTTGCTGACCTCGATGGCACCTGCCAGCTGAAGGGCAGGGATGAACGCTCTAGATGCCCTCCTTCCATCGTCACCCACGTGCCAGCGCAGAAACTGATAAACACATCCTAACTCCAAGATAAAAAAGCAATGCAGCACAGAGGCTCTCGTCCACGCTGGCGCATCTCTGCACTTTCCGCCGGCACAGGCAGCACTAAGCCGTGTCCTTGCAGGAGGCCGAGAATAACCCATCGCCCGCGTCGTCACGCATCTGCTGCAGGAGAACTTGCTTGATTGTATCACGTAAGGCAGGAAGACATTACCTGCAGAGGAAACATGACATTCTAAGCCCAGGGACAAGCCTCAAAAGGATCAGCCGCACAGCCTTGTGACGTGCCATCGAAGAAAATGAAAGCGAGGAGGGAAAGAAAAAAAAAAAAAAAAGCCAATCAAAGTAGAAGATGCTGTTGGCCTTTCCGGCTGCACTGCCGCGGCTCAGCTCCAGGTTTTGCTTGCCTGGCCCAAAACTGCACCTGCATCCTGATGACCTTCTCCATATCATGTGTCGCGAAGGCAAAAGAATTTCACTCCGAGAGGGAGGGGGACAGAGAAGGGGGGGGGGAGAAGAGGCCTGAGCACCAGGATGCAGCAATGAAGCCCACCAACACACGGTAAGACCCCTGAAGCCTGAACTACAGTGGGAGTTTTGGTGAGATGCGTGTCCAAGGGGTGAGTGGTGGCCAGCTAGGCCAAATGTATGAGAAACAGATTTGGCGGACATAAGGTTAACAGTGTGGTGGGTTTGTTAAACTCTCACCTGTGCAGAATCATTCACTGAAGATCCTCAGTGGATTAACTTAGCTGACCTCTAGCCAGCAGTCCCCAATAAATTATACATCATCACCAGGCTCCTTAGTCCCTGGAGATCAAGGTGTGGCGCCCAACGCGGCCCTAAACTGGAGGCACAGGTGGCCAGGACTATCGATCAGCTGGAGCTCATTAGGCTAATTGATAGGATCAGGAATCGGGAGCACCAGTGAAGCCTGCTCCCCAGAGATGAGGACCGCCGTCCTTCCTAAATCACCTTGTTTTTCATTCTTTTAATGATAAAACAAACAACAGCTTTAAACCAAGAATGGCAAAGGCTGCCCCAGAGCGGTGTGCCCATGGGACCCCGGGACAAAGTTCACTTTAAACAGTGGAATACTGGGAGCCATTCTGGAACTCAGGTCATGTCACACATTCCGGCTCCACCTGTTGGAAGACCGGGTGTTATCAAGCTTTATCTCTTTAGGGTTAGGGTCTGTCCGATCTCTGGGACCTACTACGGGGCTCCTTGATGGCAGCACTGCTCAGATAACCACACTTTCACACCAACACGGCCTGACTAGGTTGGTACATCTTGACTTCTTTCATCGGGGGTCCATCACATTTCAGTGCCTGTACCCTCAACCAGTCTGATTCTGTAAATTGCTAGTGTTCTGCAGCTTTGCCTCTTTCAGTCTGGTGCCTCAGAATCCTATAGGCAGGCTCCTTAATGGCAGGACCACTCAAACCTCCTCAGTCTACCCATTCATGTAGTCATGGCCTGCCTGTGTCAGTTCTCTGGATCATGAAGCCTTTACCACTTTAGGTGAGGTCCACTTGGATCTCAGTTCCTTATGGTGAGGCTTCTTGACAAGCGCACTGCTCTGATCTGCACCCATCACACACTCACATACAGTACTTATGGCCTGAATATGTCAGCTTCTGGATGTCTGCCTTTACCTCTATAGGTTACATCCTGTCAGATCTCAGTGTCCAACACCATTTCTTCATTCATCGGGGTCCATTACAACCCAGAACATGTTCCCACTCACAGTCTGATTCTGCTAGCTTTACTTTTCTCCAGTCTCGGTATCCTATAGACAGGATCCTGGATTGCAGCAGCCCTCAGACCTCCTCAGTCTACACCTTTAAATACTTATGGCCTGACTATGCCAGTACTCGGTGTCCTGTGCCGTTTACCACTTTAGGTTACAGTAGGTCCATTCTGATCTCAGTTTCCAATAGTGAAGCTTCTTGACACCTGCACCGCTCAGATCTTCACTCTCCATACTCATGGCCTGGCAGTGGCAGCTTCCATTATATGTTGTGTGCCTTTACCTCCTGTGACCACCAGTGGGTGTGCCAGCTCCCTATCACCTGACACAAGCAGATACCAGGCACGAGTCCAGCACCATACACCTTCATTTGAAGTGTGGGAAATGCTTCCTTTTATTTCCCCATCACTGCACCATGTAGAGCACAGTATTAGGCACAATAAACACACTTTTCTTCTTCTGTCTCCTTCTTTTTTCTGCCTCCAATCCAAGCTTCATGTCTGTCTCGACTCTGACTCCTCGAGTGAAGTGAGGTGGCTCTTTTTATGCTGCACTCGGCCATACTTCAGGTGGCTCGTTACGGTGGTCTGGAATCACCCCCAGCTGTGGCAAGGGCCCAAAGTAAGGCTCTACTGCTCCCCCTGGTGGCTGCCACAGAACCAAACAGCGCTGTGCCAGACTCCAACCCCCAGCATGCCCTGCAGGGACCCAGTGTGCCGCTGCAACCAAGGAGGGTTGTTATCTAGTGCTCCGGGAGAAGTAGTGCCCTGTGTACATCTGCTCCTCTGGTCTTTGCATTATGACGGCCTCCTAGGTGGGCTAGGGCACTAGCCCAGGTTATGTCCTGTCAGATCTCAGTGTCCAACACCTTTGCTTCATTCATCAGGGTCCATTACAATCCAGAACATGTTCCCACTCATAGTCTGATTCTGTCAGCTTTACCTCACGTCTTGGTATCCTATAGAGAACATCCTTGCTGGCAGAAGCCCTCAGACCTCCTCAGTCTACACCTTTAGATAATCATGGCCTGACTATGCCAGTACTCGGTGTCCTGTGCCATTTACCACTTTAGGTTAGGTGCACTCTGATCTCAGTTTCCAATAGTGAGGCTCCTTGACAGCCGCACTGCTCAGATCTGCACTCTCCACCCTCTTACATACTCATGGCCTGACTATGTCAGCTTCCATTATGTCGTGCGCCTTTACCTCTTTAGGTTGGGTCCTGACAGATCTCTGCACAAGCAAACTAAACTCCTTGCAGACGGATAATCAAGGATCTTTATTGTCCGTGCCCTCACATACCCATGGCCTGACTATGTCACCTCTACTGTAAGTGTTGTGCATCATTACCCCTTTTAATTTGACCCTGTTGGATCCTAGCATGCTGTAGGCTTGTAGGCTATCCCTATAAGACTTCCATTGTTACCACTTGTGGCCGGCCCGATTCCGTTGGTTCCAGTGTGTCGTGCACCTTTACCTCTTCAGGTCATGTCCCGTCAGATCTCAGCACGTGTATCTAAACTCCTTGCAGACTGATTGTATAAGATCTCCATTGCCCATGCCCTCACATAGACACGACCTGACTATGTCAGTTCCTTGTGTCAAACGCCTTTACTTCTTTCATTGGGGTCCTGTTATATTTCATGACATGCAAACCTTACTCTTATTCTATGTTAATTAATGTTGACTTATTTTGTTTTCTTATTGTGTCTTTTATTTTTCTATTCTTTATTATGTAAAGCACTTTGAGCTACTTTTTGTATGAAAATGTGCCATATAAATAAATAAATGTTGTTGTTGTTGTTAAGGTCCCCTGTTACACTTCCAGAAAGGCCTGATTTCTACCAATCACGAAATCACCAAAGTTTTTGGACCCTTTCCTTAGGGAGTTTTCCTGCCACACATTCATTTGACTCTTGTCCCATTCCACCTCATCCCAAATTGAATGATATCGCCATCGTGTTGGTGGGACCCTCTGGAGATGATGTGTGCTTTGTGACATGGCTCATTATCCATTTGAGAAAAAGTAGACTGTAGCCACCAGGGGAGACATGTGCTCAGCGGTGATGTTTAGGTCCATTGTGACATTCAAAGGCCTAAAATTTACCACAAACACGTCAGCCACACCATCCCACTGCCATCATCACCACCACCAGCCTGCCCAGTTGACGCCCAGCAGGATGGATCCAAGAACCCCGCTTTATGGCAAAATTCAAAACTAATTAGAGCAGGTGACGTTCTCATCACCTTCAATTGTCCAGTTTGAGGAGGACAAGCCCATTGTGAAACAAGTTCAATTTATGAATTAACTGAACAATGACAATAGTTTAGCCGGTCAAACTAAAACATTTTAAAAGGTGGGTACAAAAATAAAAAGGACACACACAGCAGATCTTAGGTAGTCTTTCTGGTCCTCCATTGTCCAGAATTTACAGAGCTGTCCCTTCTCTGTCCTTGTGTCACCCAAACTGTGTGGCTCAGGACAACATCAACAACCTAAGATGACATCCTCAAACCTGATTAATCCAGACCATCTCATTTAGAAGCAAAGAACCAAACTTTGGTGGGTCACTAACTCCAAGTCGTTGAACCCAAGGCATAAAACACTGAGAGTTTCTGAAGAAAACAAAAGAACACAGGGAGAACATGAAGAGCCCACTCGGAAAGTGATCGGGATGGCATTCGAACTCGGGTCCCTGGAGTTGTGAGGTAGCTATGCTAATGTCTGCATCACTGTGCCACTTCACCACCATCTGAGCCCCCCACTGTAGGGCTGCCCTAACGCTCCGCGGGTGACAAAGGCACATTTCTGAGTATTCATGTCCCTCTCATCACACTAACTTTAGAAAGCCACCACAGAAATAAAATCAAATCCTCCAATCAGCTTGTAGTGTTGTGGGTGCCCAGAGCCATCCCAGAACTCTGATTGGATGCTGGTGTAGTGCTCAGCCACTCCCACCCTTCCAGACATCTGTTCTTTAATCTGATTGGATTATAAGATTTACCTAACCCCGCCCTAGTAATTAATCATCTGGAATGCTTTTTAAAAATTACAAACACTGGCTCTGTAAAGTGTCCTGCTGTGAAAGGCACTATACAGGGGGAAATCACAATCTAAGCAGGAAGTGATCCTCTGAAAGTGAAAGACGCTATATAAACATTAAGACACAGAAGACCCACCCAAAAAGTGAAAGATGCCATATAACAAAGACACAGAAGCCCCCTGAAAAGTGAAAGATGCTATATAACCTAATACCCTGAAAAGTGAAAGATGCTACATAAGACCCCAAAATGTGAAAGATGCTACAGTCATGACCGAAATTATCGGCACCCCTGGAATTTTCCCAGAAAATGTACCATTTCTCCAAGAAAATTGTTGCAATTACAACTGTTTTGGTATACACATGTTTATTTCCTTTATGTGCATTGGAACAACACAAAAAACACAGAAAAAAAGCCAAATCTGACATAATTTCACAAAAAACTCAAAAACCGGGCTGGACAAAATTATTGGCACCCTCAACTTAATATTTGGTTGCACACCCTGAAATCAAGCGCTTCCTATAACCATCAACAAGCTTGTTACACCTCTCAACTGGAATTTCTCTCAGGTCTCAAAGGTCTCTCAGATTTGAAGGGCGCCTTCTCCCAACAGCAATTTTGAGATCTCTCCATAAGTGTTCAATCAGATTTAGATCCGGACTCATTGCTGGCCACTTCAGAACTCTCCAGCGCTTTGTCTTCAACCATTTCTGGGTGCTTTTAGAGGTATGTTTGGGGTCATTGTCCTGCTGGAACACCCATGACCTCTGACGCAGACCCAGCTTTCTGACACTGGGTCCTACATTGTGCCCCAATATCTTTTGGTAGTCTTCAGATTTCATGATGCCTTGCACACAGTCAAGGCATCCAGTGCCAGAGGCAGCAAAACATCCCCAAAACATCTTAGAACCTCCACCATGTTTGACTGTAGGAAATGAGTTCTTTTCTTCGTAGGCCTCATTCCGTTTTCTGTAAACAGTAGAATGATTAGCTTTACCAAAAAGCTCTACCTTGGTCTCATCTGTCCACAAGACGTTCACCCAGAAGGATTTTTGCTTCCTCAAGTACATTTTGGCAAACTCCAGTCTGGCTTTTTTAGGTTTCTGTGTCAGCAGTGGGGTCCTCCTGGCTCTCCTGCCATAGCGGTTCATTTCGTTCAGATGTCGACGGATAGTTCGAGCGGATACTGTTACACCCTGAGTCTGCAAAACAGCTTGAATATGTTTTGAAGTTGATTGGGGCTGTTTATCCACCATTCGGACTATCCTTCATTGCAGTCTTTTATCAATTAGTCTCTTCCGTCCACGTCCAGGGAGATTAGCTACAGTGCCATGTGTTGTGAATGTCTTGATTATGTTGCGCACAGTGGACAAATGAAAATGAAGATCTCTGGAGATGGACTTGTAGCCTTGAGATTGTTGATATTTTTCCACAATTTTTGTTCTCAAGTCCTCAGACAATTCTCTGCTCTTCTTTCTGTTCTCCATGCTTAGTTTGGCACACTCAGACACACAACAGAAAGGTTGAGTCACCTTGTCTCCATTTTAACTGGCTTCAGGTGTGATTGCTATATTGAGAGTACCTGTTTCTTACCACAGGTGAGTTCAAACGAGCATCATATGCTTGAAATAAAACGATTTACCCACAATTTTGAAAAGGTGCCAAGAATTTTGTCCGGCCCATTTTTGGAGTTCTGTGTGACATGATGTCAGATTTGGCTTTTTCTCTGTTTTTCTGTGTTGTTCCAATGCACATAAAGGAAATAACCATGTGTATACCAAAACATTTGTAATTGCAACAATTTTCTGGGAAAATTCCAGGGGTGCCAATAATTTCGGCCATGACTGTATATAACATAAAAACACAGAGGCCCCCCGAAAAGTGAAAGATGCTATATAACATAAAGACACAGATGGCACCCCAGAAAGAGAAAGATGCTATATAACATAAGACCCCGAAAAGTGAAAGATGCTGTATAACATAAAAAGACATAGAAGACCCCCCGAAAAGTGAAAGATGCTATACAAAATAAAGACACAGAAGACCTAACCCACCCTCCCACCAAATCCCTGCAGTGACAGCCCACTTTGCTCGTTGCACTTACTTCTCCTCTCGGATAAAGGGGGTCAGGAAGCGGGCCGAGTCGTCATCATGGCTGCTCTGCTGACTGCTCTGCTGGCTGCTGCAAGTGACAGAGAAAGACAGAGAAAAGATAAAAAGCTGAGAAGCGGGTACATGAGTAAATATTTAAAAAAAAATACAAAATCTTTTTATTCTCCCAATTGGCAGCACGATGCCCAGTTGCCATGTCTGTGCCGTTTGTTTCCGGACCATTCTGGCCTGCCTTCTGTTCTCCATGATATGGCTAGTGTGCCCGGAAGCCTTCCCTGCACCATGCCAGTTTCTTCTATATTCTGCCAGCTTGATACAGGATGAATGATTATGCAATGCCTACAAGGTGCCAACTAGTTTCTGTGCCATCTTGCAGGAAGCCTCTTGACATACAAATCCTGACAGTCAGAAAGGCACCCCAATGGCAGTGGGGCTCGGGTGTCCACGTGTGGCACAGAACTGTACACCTTGAGGTTGGCATCTGCCCCTCCCTACGTGACCCTCAAAAAAGCCACAGGCTGGGCTTCAGTATAGAAAGGCGCTATATAAGTAAAGGCATCCCATGTGCAGCCCTTTCTCACTGAGGATACCATCCCAAAACAACATGGTGTTCACCGTAGTCGAGCCTTGCCCCTTTGTCCGTGTCTAAAGCTCTGTTGTATTCCCTTACATTTACCTAACTGGCTGCCACCTTCGTCACACATTTCTTTTGTGTTTTCCATTTGGAGCACAAACAGGTGACGTGACATGCTCAGGGTCACACAGGTGTCATTAGTGGGATTTGAACCCATCACCCTCAGGGTTTAAAGTCCAAAGCTTTAAGCACTACACTACACAGCCTGCCCTTACAACCACCAAACAGGGCAGACCACTTATGGCAGGTGTAGGGAGCTCGTCACCCCTCAGCCACCTTTAGAACTGCATATCTCAGTGGCGCCCCCTGCCTGGTCTGCTCATATTGTAATTGCCACTCAAGGTCCACTTTGCCCCTCCAGAACTTTAATTGGATGCTGGTGTGGTGTTCAGCCACTCCCATCCTCCCAGTCCTCTATTCTTCATTCTGATTGGATCATAAGCTTCACTCCACCCTGCAGCAGTAATTAATCACCTAGAATGGTTTTTCAACACTCGCTCTGCTGTGAAAGGCACTATACAGGGGGAAATCACATTCTAAGCAGGAAAGCAACATTTGGGCACTTCTAGAGGCAACCTAATGAGTACAGCCAGACAGCTGACCCACAACCTCCCAGTCCATCCACCGACTCCCCAGGGTGCTCCAAGAGACCACCAAGCTGACTTCAACCCCCACTCTTAGCACATTCTACTTTAAGGCCTTTTTACTTTACCTCTCAGCCCAGCCACTGACCTACAGGATGTCCTTTGAGACATGTCTCATATCTTGACCAGGACAATGACTTCCCAAGTGTCCACTGAGAGATTTTTGTGCTGACCCACGCTGGTCCTAATCAGTACACAGATTTCCAGAGTGTCACCAAGATCCCGCCCCGGTGGGCCCACAACTCCCCCCCTAGTCCAGGCACTACAAAATTACACAATAAGTATAGCAAATCTTGGACTTTCCAGTGAGAGACCTGACTCTTGAGTCATGAGAGTGACTACCACGGCTTTCAATGAGTCACCACCCTCGTGGTCCCTGACCACTTAGGCAGAACAATGACTATCAGAGTTTCCAGTAAGACACCTTCCCTTTCATCCATGACCTCTTTAGCCAGAACAATGACATCCAGGGTTTTTAAATGAGACACCTCCCTGTTGCATTCAGTTCCCAATTCAGGTGGTTCATCCTGTGGTGGGTGCGGCAACGCATGCTCCCAACCTTCTCCTCCTCTTCCTCCCTGTTGGTCCGGGGCTCCTAGTCAGGATAGTGACTCTCAAAGTTCTCAATAGAACACCTCAGTTTGTTCTATGATCACCTACAGGACAAAGACCCTCCAAAGCTTCATAGGACATAAGGACTTAATGGCCCATATACAAACCTCCAGGGTACCCCTGAAAGAACCTGTTAAACCACAGCCCCGTACTGCTACAATACCTCCAGGGATACCACTAAGTTGGGCCATTGCCATCTAATCTGGACACTGACTCTCAAAGTGCTCATTTAGAAATGCCCCTTCTCTGTCACCACAGGAAAGTGACTCCCAGGGCATCCCAAGATGCCTGCCTATTGACCCCGATATCGAATACCTGGGCACCCACTTAGACATCTCCCTGTTGACCCAGTTGAGGACAGGGCTTTGCAGGCACCTCCCTTTTGCTCCGCGACCAGACACCAACTCTCGACTTGCTGACCGTTGTCCTACTAGTCAGGACATTAACTCTCAAGACACCCCCCCAATTGTTTCAGGGCCTGCTTGGCAGGACAAGAACTGCCCAGATGTCCACAGTGACCTGTCCTTAGTGACCCACGCTCCTGTAGATTCTGTGAGTACGGGTTCAGCCTATGACATTGCAGGTGGTGATTTCCACCATTCAAAAGTCACATACTACCAATTCAATCAGTGACATTGATGCCCAGTGCCAGTGTCGGTGCCAGTGTGAGGTTATTTTGCACCCTAGGCCAAGCTTATCAGTGCACCAACCGACTGTTCAGTAGCTAACCCATATGGCTGGGTCCCCCCTTATGATCTGTGCCCTAGGTGAATGTCTAATTTGCCTTAATGGTGGTGCCAGCCGTGCCTGGTGCACTCAGACCCTTCTCCTGACTGTGTCCCAGAGTCGACTATTATAACATCAAGGAACGATTCTCCAGGTCTTAAAGTTAAGAGCTTCTACATAATCCAGCTAAGCCTGCAGTGATATCTCGCTGGGAGACATGGGGGACGTGGGGGCCGCACAGAGTAAATGACGTCAGCTTTGGAAACGCGCGCTGCGCACGAACACTTTTAATAGCTGCGGACCTCCAGCGCTCCACTCCATTCAGGAGGTCGTCGCTTTATATTACACGTCAGTGATAACGCCTGGTGACACTGTGGTTAAGATTAGGGTCAGGGGAGGGGAGGGTTATCTGACCGCGCTCAGGTACACCAAATGACAAAAACCTGCAATCCAATTGGCTGTCTAGCGGAGCTACTGAATCACATAGCAGTGGAGGTCTCTGCAGCTGGACCCATTTCAATAACCACGTGTATCCCAAATTGTGAATTTCAAGGAGAGGCTGGTTATGTGGGTGCCAGAATGATAAACGAAGGGCTGAATATGTCGCAACAGGTCTCCAAATGTAAGGAAGACATAACAAAAACCATCTGAAATGCTCATCGTATAATAGGTCCCCCGCTCAAGACCCTCGCACTTCCTTCACAGCTTTTGGTCAATGGGTCTGACACTTCAACTTCACTTCATCGTAAAATCAGTAATTGTTAATATTAGATGACAGTGATTGGTCATTTAACGTGCCGATCGCACGGACCGTGACAAGCATAGACATAGAATTACTAGACGCCGCATTACCAGCAGCATCATACGTCAACGTCGCTGCCATATTGCGAGTGGCACTGCTGTGGAGTGAAGTAGTGGATAAACATGCCTCACGCATGTGCTGCTTGGGACTGTGCAAACCGCTGTACTCTCTACACCAGATCCCAAGGGGTTACATTTCGTAGGTAAGGCTGAACAATTGTTCTGGTTATATTTGGCCATTAGAAAATCCTGTTTTATAATCTTAACTTTAGCTACGCCAGGCTAAGCTGGCAAAGCTATGCATTTATGTGCTCAAGTGAGCCTCCAAACAACATTTTGGCTAAACGTATTTAGTCACTAACTATGTAGATTGTTGTTGGCTGTTAACATTTCTGAAACTCTGAAGGTTTCCCAAAGAAATCCACCTCAGGAAGCAGTGGGAGGTAGCCCTATGACAGGATTTTGAGAAAGCTGTCCTGTGATGTGTGTCATGCTAGTTTGGTAACAGATGCTGTACCGACATCATATGATCAAAGCTACCACTTGCCCACATTAAAAAACAAAGGAGGTTTGATGAATCCTTCTGAGGGTCCAGTCAAGGTGGTCAAAGTAGCTGAGCGTGTTATCTGACAGTCGACATTAGGGCAAGCTGTCAGTGTATCTTTGATTAGTCAGTTTGTTTGGGCTGAGATTGGTTCAGATGATATGTTTTTTCTCAAGGAGCTCATTGAGGAAACACAGTTTGAAATTGACAACCATCATTTTATGCTCATGTCTTTAGTTGTGTCTGTCTTCCACAAACTAAGGCTGCACCATATTGCCAGGCTGAATACTCTCAAATTACAGGATCTGAGTGAGTGAGAGGGAGTGTAAGTCTGGAGGAGATCAGTGAGGTAGGGGGAGCTTTAAATGTTAAGAGCAGTATTTAGTATTGTATTGTGTAGTTAACAGGGAGCCAGTGAAGTTGAGAGAGAATCGGTGTAATATGTTCAGTGGATTTAGAACAGCAGGTTATTATCCTGGCAGCAGAATTTTTAACAAGTTGTAAGCAATGGATACATTTTTGTAGGATGCCAGATAGAATAGCATTACTGTAATCTATATGTGCGATGACTCGGGCATTAACCAATACTTCAGTACTGTGTTGCGTAAGAACAGGACAAAGTCTACAAATGTTTCGGAGATGGAATAAGGCAGTCCGAGAAATGTTACTTATATGGGAGGAATTATTTAATAATAATAATAAAATAAGTATTATTATTATTTAATAATTGCCATTATTAGTGTATAATAATTGCATTTAAACGGTTCGCCAAAATCTGTTGTATGTAAACGATGCTCTTTTAAACTTTATTGTTTTTTTTTATCAGAAAACCCGGTTTCCACGTCTACCTGTATTAGTTTAAATGGCACTTTTGCCACTCGCAATATGGCGGAAGCGCTGACGTATCATGTCGACTGGGCAACACAGTGAATGCGGCGTCTATCTATATACTGTATGTCTATGGTGACAAGTGTTAAGTGTGCCTTGAACGCGCGCGCTTTTTGGTGCGGTGTGCGCGCCCGCTTAATGCGTCATCCTCAAGGGTCGTTTAATCAAGAGGACTGACAGAGCATCCTAAATGTCCAGCTTCAATCTGCTGTTCTGAGTTTACTACTTAGTGTCCCCGCCGGAGCAAGCACAATTTCACAGGGTGTTGCCAATTAACTTCCCAGTTCAACCATTTACTCATAAAATCCCGATTTTCCCTTTCAAATGAGCTGCTGATGTCTTTTCCCAAAGGTTACTGACCAGCGAAAACTGTCACACTTGTGCTTACTATTCTTACAAATGCCAAATACTCAGTCACGGTGGCAGAAGAGCAGATGCATCAGCTATTATCATTAATAAATATTGCTCCAGCAGACCCCCGTGATCCCCTGTAGTTAGGATATAGCAGGTTGGATAATGGATGGATGGATGTATTGTAGCTAAATATTGGAAACATAATCTGCAAATGCGGCGTCAGTAACACTCAGAAAACCCTGTTATTCTCAAAGAGGCCACTAGATGGTGCTACCAGATCACTCAAGAGCGCGATCAACACCGACGTACACCACCACCAGAATGCAAAGCGGCTCTTCGCCTTAACGCTGGGCAAACTTGACGGGGAGACGAAATTTAGATGATCTGGGATGAAGTATAAACGGGCAAAACCGTAACCGGACATTACTACAAAAATGGCAGTGGTTTGCACAGTGGCGTCACTAACCCACAGAAATTAAATTATTTCACAAACTATCTTAAAAAGTGGAATTAGAAAGGATTGAGACTCCTCCGCTTTCTGCACACTTTATTGCGTGGTAGATTCCATATTTTAAATGGATAAATCTGCCATTTTTCATAATGACGATTTCATAAAAACTGAAATCCCTCCTTCACTGAAGTATTCAGAGCCTTAATTTGTAGAAGCCACTTCGGCAGCAGTTACAGTTTCAATTTTACTTGTCAAGTCTCTACAAACGCTGCACCCCTGATATAGTACGAGAGATATAGGTTGGGAGCGTGCGCTGTACAAGGATACAGTACATATGAATTGTGGGTAAAGATTCTGTTTTCATGATACTTCCGTTTCTTTGAATTTTTGTGACTATTTTTCTTTAAAGTGTGTCGATTTGTTTAACTAATTTAAAGGAAATGTACATGTTAAGGAGCTATCGTATGAATTTTATAACTACACTGTCACCATCATTGTACGGCATCTGTGTTTTGGCGGTTCAAAAACCAGCATACGAGAGTTTAATCTAATTAGAGAGGAATTTGAATTAAGTAAACGAATGAATAAACCCTGCTAATACGGCCCAGTGCCTATGAATTTTAAGAAATGTCACCCATCACAAGCATATTCTTCCAAGCATGGCCATCTTAACAGCACCCCACCCAAGGCAAAGTAGTGCATTGGGACCCCTGTTTTAATAGCAAAACAGAAACATACACAGGCATCAAAAACATCATGGAACCCCAGCCAGTGCCCATTGTGCCCATACTTTAGGATGGCCCTGGGTTTGGAATTTTATGTTAAGTAAGTGTAGACATCATTGTGTTCTGCATTGCCAGTGCCCATTGTGCCCATACATTAATACAGAACTGGTTCCAAGACAGTTTTGTAAACAGACGCTGTTAAAAGAATTCAAATACCCCCCCCCCCCCCCCACATTCACAGACTGTCAATCCACTGTTTTGTGCCCACACCTTCTATATTTCATTCTTCCCAGTCCTGGGTCTTCTCTCATGTCCCCAGGTTTCAATGTACAGGTCTGGCAGTGAAGAGCCCACTCAAAGCAAAGGGGTTTACAGCTTCACCTAGGGCATCAATAATGCTAGAGGGGGCCCTGGTCCGACAAGTGGTGGGAATTTCCACATTGCGATTGTCAACCTGATGGCGCCGATTGAAACTTCAGCTTTATGTGGAGGAACAAACCTTCAATGATAGGGTGGTGGAATGCCACAGCCTAGCCTGGCATCATTGCTTAGCTGCTCTGGATTGGGTGCCTGGCACATGTACATGACCCTTTAGAGGCACCAACTACCTTATGACAGTGCTTAAAAAAAAGCGTACGGACCACTCAAGAACCAAAGGGAGCAATTCAAAGGATTCCGTTCATTTGTAATAAAATTCCGCATCACCCGCCGTGATGCCAGCATGTCACTCTGTTATTTCTCTCCCTGCTGGCCCCATGGTGAAAGTGTCCCTACATTGTGGTATGCTCCACTTCGGCACCCCCCATCTATAGCTGGGTCTTGTGAGCAAAGTCTGGGCCATCGTGTCCTCGCCCCGGACACCTGCTTGTCATTTTAGACAAGTTACAGTTTAGTGACAGACATGAAAGTGCGCCAGAGATGTGACCACTGCCTGCCTCAATGGGGGCTTGGATTCCATCTCCTCGGAGATCTTTGTCTTTTAATGCCAGTGTTAAAAGATGTCCGGGAACAGCATTTGGAGTATCCAGAACTAAAAGGAGAGCAAGAAGAGGAAGGAATGGACAGGCGGGTGCAGGTGGCACCGTCACACATCTGACTGAATGGCTTTACTGAGCGACGTTTGAGCTAGAAGACCCTCTTTAATTCAAAAGCGATGTAACATATCTGCTCTGGTGCCAGCCTCACAACAAAATCAGGTGGGAAGGAGCCCCCTGTATCCCCCTGTAGCCATGAATGAATGATGGCCACCTATTAATAGGGAAATGGAGCACTGGACACTAGCATTAATGGATAAGGGGGCAGAGGGACTCCGCAGGAGGACCACAGTTAAGACACCCCAGGTGGACAGCAACAGGACCCCCAGGGGACTGGAGGAACTGTGCAGTAGTGGACAGGAGCCATTACAAACTGGGCACAAGATACAACTGAGCTGGAGCTCAATGAAAACTTCTTAACGCACTGGGAGACGCCAGACATGGACGCGGGATGAAACTGCATGCGGAAAAACAGTAGACACGCAGGACTGACCACCTGAAAGAGCTTGAGACATCAGAGAAAGGCATGTGAAGTGGGCATCAGTATGGAGACAAACCAAGGAAGTGGGCACTAGAAGGTGACATGAAACAAATCCACCAACTAGGAAGACACGAGGGCAGAAGACGCAACAGAAGTGGACGGAGGATCAAAGTGCAGGTCACAGACTGGGAGTGGACGGCCACAAGAAGTCGACGGGACGAAAAATGGGCCAAAATAAAAGCTGCAGAGCCCCCTCGGACACGTCAAACAACCCAAAACATGAGGCAAGAAACGCGGGACCGACCTGCTGACAGAAATGGGCACTTCAGAGACATCGATGAGACGGTAAGAAGAGAACACTTCAGGGACAGGGGCCGGCCACAAACAGTAAATCAGAAGAAAGCGAAGGACAGAGAGAGACCCCTGAAGGCAGCAGAGATGTGGAATGGATAGCCAACAGCCCACCCTCTAAGCACGGAGACACTGACCTGGTGGGCAAAGATGGACCGGGGGCAGCGGTAGAAAGACACAAGTCCACAGATGCAGAGGTGGTATGTCCAGGACGTGCAGGGGCTGCCACTTTTACTCCACCTGATGGCCACCCGAGTAGGAAGCTGGGATGCCATTTGGCTCGTCAAACCAGTTGAAAGGATAGTAGATGCCCCCCCACCCCACCTTTACCTTTTGTTCAATGCTACTTCTGCTGTCACTGCGAAAGGCACTTTAGAGTCTTCTTGCCCTGGAAATGACCTACATGCATTTATATCCACTGGTTAGTTGCATCTCTTTTTCCTACACGGTCGGAAAAACACATTTGTCTTAGAGTGACCAAGTGGCTCATGAGATTGTGTCACCCATGCTGCTATTTGTCACCATCACCGAGAGAAACTGTCCTGGGTATGACGTTAAACTGCATCCGGCCCTGCAAGCGGCCCTCCAACTTACAGGGAAATCATGCGGGCTGGTGGCAGGATCCAGCCACCGTAAAAAAAATAAAATGTCACACAGCTTTGACACGACAGACAGGACCCCCTTCTGCTCCCCGTGGGAGTGACTCTGCTGTAGCCGCCCATAGGAAGGCCGCTTGCATTATGAAGGGGTGGTAGGGAAAACCCTCGGGAGCCCCATCCCCCAGATAAGTCAAAAGTGACGGAGAGCCAATGGGCTCAGGAATGTTGGGGATCACAACTGGGGTGGTGCGGAGGCAGCACTCAGGTCCTCCAGGATCCTGAGCTGTTTCGTCGTGTGGTAGGTGCGGCAACGCTCTGTAGCAGTGAATGCACCCCCCCCAACCTAACCTGACCTGACCTGACTGAGAGAACACTCAATGACTGGCTAGTCAGACACATCATGAGAATGACAGACAGCCAGCAGAAAGAGAAGACAACTGAGGAGAATGTGACTGGTGAGAGAGAGAGAGGGGGCGGGGCAGGAGGGAGAGAGAGGCGGGGAATACAATGAAAGGTAGGGAACAGGAAAAGAAGGGGCGGGGAAAAGACATGAAAGGTAAGGAATATGAGGTGAGGGGGAAGGGTGAGGAATAAGATCAGAGATGAGGGGAGTGTGGGGGGGGGG
>JANRMT010062802.1:22857696-22908046 GCA_026402145.1 Polypterus bichir lapradei
GGGGGGGGGCAGTCATTAAAATGAAAGGTAAGGAATAGGAAGATGGGGGTAAAGGAAAATCGCAGAAAGGGGTGGGGAATAAAACAACAGGTAAGAAAGACAGGAGAAGAGGCAGGACAAAGGTGCAGGGGGGGGGTATAGAATCAGGTCAGAGGTGAGCCAGTGTTGGTGGGCAAAGGTGCAGAAGGGGCAGGAAACAAATGAAAGGTAAGGATGGCAACAGAGGGGCAAGGAATCAAGTCAGGGGTGAGACAGGAGGAGGCAGGTATTAAAATGAAAGGTGAGAAATAGGAAGATAACCGGCAAAGTAAAGGCACAGAAGGGGTCAGGTAAAAAAATGAAAGGCAAGAATGGCAAAAAAAATGGGGTGGGAAATAAAATGAAGTCTGAGGAATAGTAGGGGAGGGGTGGGGAATAAAGTCAAATGTGAAAGGAGTGTTGGTGTGGCACGGCGGGGAAGGACAGAAGTAAGAATGGCAGGGAATAAAATCAGAAGTGAGAATGGCGGTTGGGGGGGGGTAGGGAAAAAAGTCGGAGGTGAGGGCGTGTGGGACGAGGGAACGGAAATTAAACGAGAAGGTGAGAATGGCACAGGAAGGGCTGTTGATTAAGTGAAACGTGAGAGGGTAGAATGTCAGGCAAGAGGGAGAGGACAAGGACAGCAAGGACAGGCTTGGGGACAGGAATGAGAGGAGGGATGAGGTGATGACAGTAAAATGAAGTGACAGGATGGGAAGGAAAAAAGGTGATGTAGTGTGAGGGGGGGGGGGGGACCGGAATTAAATAAAAAGGTGGGCATAGAATGACAGGTGAGGGAGGGCACCAGGCAACAGTGTGAAGGATTATGGGGCCAAGGAATAAAAATGAGAGATGGATCCAGGAAGGAGAAAAAGAATAAAGTGAAAGAAATGGTGTTTGGGGCAGGACAGGATAGACAATGAGACAAACTCAGGAATGAAGGTAAGGGATAAAAGAAAAGCTGGGGGATGGAGGGTGAGGAGTAGAGTGAGTGGTGAGGGAGTGTGGGCGGGCTGATTGTGCAGAAGTGGGCGTGGAATAAAGTGTAAGGTGACTAATGGGAGGGGAGGGGAAGGAGTTGGGAGGGGTAGAGATCCAAGTTAAAGGTGCAGTGTAGGTGGAAGGGGTTGAGAAAAAGTAATCCCCACCCCTTTCCTCTCCCTGCTCGCACTCCCTCACCCCCTCAATTTAAAGTGAGATGGAGGAAGAAGGCAGGGGGGGAGCAGAGAACATGCTGAGAGGATGAGGGAGGGCCATAAAGAAAGAAAGAAAGAAAGAAAGAAAGAAAGAAAGAAAGAAAGAAAGAATTTTCCCCTCATAATGTACCTAGTGTTCAAGTCCTTTATCCACAGTACAAGCACACTTAACCGACTTCAGAGTCATGGGATCGCCACCAATCCCGATAGCATCAGGTAGGAAACTCCCTGGACAAGGTGTCATTCCACTGCAGGCCAAACTCACACAGACAATGGCTGGGCACAAGATCTGAACTAGGAATTCAAATGCCCAGGATTCACCAAGTTAGCTCTCTAACTAAAGCTATGTGGTGCTTTTCACAGTGCTCTCCCATCAGTATACTCTTCATTAAAAAATAAATAAAATCTGAAGCTATTGACTGTGTTTTGAAATGAACTTTTTCACAGTATTTTATCAAAAAAAAAAAAAAAAATTAAAATTGTACAGTTATGTAGCGCCTTTGATATGGTATATTATTGGTGAGGCCAGCAGGGGGTGCTGACCCAGTGATCTGAAAGCGGATCCCCATGTGCTGCAAAAATGGCACCGTACTTCAAATGAGACAAACAATCGAGGTCCTGGCTCTCTGTGGTCATAAATGATCCCTAGGTATCATTTGTAAAGAGCAGGGTGTATCCCAATGTCCAGGATAAACTGCCCACCATGGCCTAGATATTTTGGCCCCCTAATCATCCCTTGTCTCTAATGGGCAGTCTCTCAAAACCTAATAGCTAATTTGTGGGGAACAGACTGGCACAAAAATGGCTGCCATCACATCAGCCAGGTGGATGCTACACATCAGTGGTGGCTGAAGTGGCTCCACACTCACTGAAGCACTTTGAGTAGTGAGAAAAGTGCTATATAAATGTAAAGAATTATAATAATAATAATCATCATCATCACCTGGAGCACATCCGGGTGGAACATAAAAGGGACCGGAGTCGGGAGGCAGAGGACAGAGCTTGCGGGAGAGGAGTGGAGGCGGCAGAAGAAAAAGAGAAGAAAGGAAAAGAAAGGACTGAGTAAATGTGAGCTTATTGTGGTGATTGGCGCACTGTGAAAAATAAACTGTTTGTGTTTTGGGACTTCTGTGTGTCCAGCATCTGTCTGTGATCCAGGCTGGCATCTTCCACATTCATTTGTAAATGTTTGTATGCCTTTTGGTCAAGCTCTTCATGTAGGTTATGTTCCACTACAGAGTTCACATTTTAAGTCAGTTTTGGCACTTATTTAAAGTTATGAAAATCATCTTGTGCCATTTACAACGCCATTTTGATACACACTACCGGTCAAAAGTTTAAGAACCTTTCAGCTTTTCCAAGATTTTCTTCAAATTTAATTAGTTGAAATGCAATGAATGACCTAAAATGGTGAAAAGGTAACTGCCAGAGGTTTCAATTTAAAATGTAGGTGGGCAAAAACACAAAAAAATGACATTTCAGAATATTACAAATGGGAATTGAGAGAGAAGGGAACAACAAATAGGTTACAACTTACAGATGTTCTGCAGCAGTTCAATTTGCATAGGTGTCCCAACTTCTGTTGATTACTTAAAAAAACCTGATTTGGAGCAGACTGTGTCACTACACCCTCTGAAGTGCTACTTGGACAACATTCCAGTGATAACAGCAAGAAAACTGCAATTAACAAATGAAATGGAACAGAGCCTTATTACCCACAGACGTGTAGGCCTTTCATTTAGAAGACTTGCAAACTAAAAAATCAAAGTGTCAGTGAGGCCAGTGGTGTCCTACATAATCCAAAACTCTGATAGGAGGAGATCTGGCAGAGTCAAAGTCACCAGCCAATCAGAAGACAAGTTCCTGAGGGTCACCTGATAGGCGCCACACAGCACAGCAGATTCAAGCACAAATTAACAGAGCAGGTGGACATAAAGCAAGTGGTAGATTGTACTGTGAAGAGGAGACTTTGTGCTGCAGGTTTGCCAAGGTGAGTGGCAGTAAGAAAGCCATTCCTTAAATGACAAAATAGGGCCTTAAAATACCCTCTGTAGACTACTGCAGACTGGAAGAACGTCTTATGGATCAATAAGTCACAATATGAACTCTTCAGTTCATCACGCAGGGTGTTTGTACGCCGTCAAGTTGGCGATGCTTCCCCTGTGGGTGACACCACACTTCCTCCTCCATGTTTGACAGTTGGTGATCTGGGGTTCTTCTGCTGGAGGCAGAGTTGGTGACATTGCAAAGAGTGACTGGCATTCTGAATCAAAAGGGTTATCGCAGCTTGGCTGTTATATGAAAAAAAAGTGTAGGCTACTTTAACGAATCCAAAATTGGAATAAAAGTTTGTACACTTAATGATTCCTAGACTTACTATTTGTGTATTTGTTCTGTCTTGATTTCATAAAACCTTAAGACATTAAACTGTATGGTTTTCCATAAAAACCGAGGTGTTATAAAACAGTTTGACCGGTAGTGTAAGACGTGGGAATTTTTGAAGTACCGTTGCTAGGATGCCACTCACGGTTGCTAGGAGGTGTGGCCTCTGAGGTGATGACTTTTGATGTCGTTGGCATGATGAACTTCACCTATCTGAGATTGTGAATAACGCGACTCTTTGCCACAACTTTCATTCTGAAAGTCTTTAACCTCAATCTTTGTTTAACGTTTCGGCCCTTGATGACAACTATTTGGACGGCCCAGTTTTTCACTTTAGGTTTGTTCTTGTTTAGTGGATTCCTGCACTTTCTGCACAATCTTTGTATTGCAGACGTAATTTGAAAAGCAGACATCTGCCATCACTACCCAACACACTACACTCCTATTTAAAAACAAGTGAAAACAGGTTTTCAGAAAGGTTTGTAAATGTATTACAAATCAAAAACTGAAATCACGCCTTCATAGAAGTATGCAGACCTTCAAACCTCTTTGGCAGTAACTGCAGTTGTGAGTCTTCTTGGGAAATCTCTATAAGCTTTGCCCACCTGGATTTGGGTGGTTTTATCCCTACTTGGGACGCCTGATGGCCCCCTATTACAGGATGCTGATAAGCTGACAACTGAAGATGACCATCTTCTAAAACGTCCCAAATGACAGTAGGTCAGCTGGACAGGGCTGGTCAGTCTCGTGACCACAGCAAAACAGAGGGGGTGTAACATGCATCGGTCAAGCAGGATGCCCGGCCGTCCCGTTTCATGTTACCTGCCTTCCTTGTTCATTTTTTTTTTTTTTTTTCGGTTTGGGCTATTTTAGGCTCCTCCTGAGAATGTGACATCTGACCATCACTCAGTCCCATACACAGAACGGTCAATTTCCATTTTTTTAGTCTGATGGGCAAGCAGAGGTGCCAGTCCCACAGTCTGATGCCGTCCAATCAGAGACGGACACACATGCATGTGATGAGGATGTTGCGGCTTCCTTAACTGCAGCAAACCAAAGCTAAATGAATGTGTCTGGTCAGGACCCTACAGGGCACCCTAACGGTCATCCATTTCTGATTTCCGCATTGGCATCAGTGACTCAAAAGCTTGTTCTTAACGTTTAGAAAGGTTAGGGTGGGAGACGGAAAGATGTGTGGACTCAAATGAAACAATGAGCGAAAAAGACAGAGAGTAAGGTGGCGTGGCGTCTTGCCCTTACCCTGGCACTGCCCACCTACCTGCTCTCGCTGCCCGGCTCCTTCTTCTCACGCACCTTGAGCCACTTCTTGAGCAGGAAGCGCTTGCGGCGCGGAGAGGCACTGGGCGTGGAGCAGTTGGACCAGGGAGTGTCCTCATCACTGGATGGCGTGATCTCGATGGAGGGGAGCTGCAGGTACTCCTTGGAGCCCGAAACGTCCCGGATCAGCTCGCCGTTCTCCAGCGTGTCCTTCTCGCTCAGCACGTTCTTCATGCGGCGCATCTTCAAGCGCTTCCGGCGCAGCGTCGGGGTGGACGAGCTGGACCAGACCGCCGTGTTCCCCAGGCCCCCACAGTCTGCCGAGACCTGCACGTGCAGGGAAGGTAGCTGCAGCGTCTCAGTCATGGCCACTTGTTGCATAACGGAAGGGCACCAGATGTGGCAGAAGACAACTGCCAGTCAAAGAGTGGGCTTCACTTTGGTGAGGGTTGGGTGGGTCAGAGGCCTGCCCACTCCATGGCTGCCAAGGGCATATGATCACAAAGTTACCAAGCTGGGGAGCCCCTCAGGTCATCTCTCAGATCCTGGAAGGAAGAAAGGGAGGAAGGGAGGAAGGCCCCTGGATGAGGTAGATCCGCAGCGTGTCCTCTTTCGTCGGCTCCGGGTGGGCTTCTGCTTCGTCTTCACGCACGACACAGCCTGAAGGTTAGAGTAAGGTGATACCATGTGCTTTGGAGGGCAGGCAGGCATGCACACACTCACACACACACACACACACACACACACACAGGCTTGTCACTGAAAGCTCCTGTCATCACTGCTGGACTCCTCATGTGTTAGTGGAGCACACACTCTCGGAGACGCTAGCTGAAGCCAAACTTAAGAGAAGCACACACACAAACACACAAAACAGGAGCATGCAGAAGAGCTGAGAAAGTACACAGGGTGTCATCGGAATCAGCCGGGCTGACAAATCACACACCGGCATAGACATCTTGACAGCATTCTCGCACTGTCACCGGGCACAGCAAAATATATAGAAGGTGTAAATATGAAAAACAATTTAAAAACTCGCCCCACAAATAACCACACAAACACAGACACCGAAGCTCACTTTCATAAAGGAGTTTGATGGGCAGCCCTGTCACTACGCACAAGCACTGGGGACCACACAAAGATTTACAGACACCCGCTACGTCAGAAATGTACAAAATGCCTCATTTGCATAAATAGTGGGAGTGTAAAGGGTGGGGTTAACAATGCATTGTGAGAACAAGGTGCATACGCTATATGTACAGTGCTAGACAACTTCTAGTTTGCATAATCCCGCCTACTACATCACATGGGGCATGCTTTAGAAGACACTGACACTCTATATGCACAGTGCGATACAGCATCCGATTTGTGATTTGCATAACCCCACCTACCACATCACATTGTGCAGGACTGAGAATGCATTATGAGACTGAAGCACTCACTTTAAGCCGAGTCAGGTGTAAATATGTATAAATTGTGGGTGGGATTATGCAAATGAGTGCTGCAGTGAATGACTCATTTGCATAACCCCACATTCCAGATACACACTGAGGAGTGGAGCTGCACCGAGGTGCATACTCTATATGCTACCAGATAACATGGGTCAGAGTTAAGAACACATTAGGAGACTGAAGCGCACATTCTATATGTACAGAGCTAGGCAGAATAACAAAACATTGTGAGGCTAAGGTGCTCCCTCTAAATGCAGTGTTACGCATCGGCTCATCTGCATAACCCCTCCTATCACATATACACTAAAGTTGAGTGGGAGTAGGCGGGGTTACCAATACATTGCGAGACAGAATCATACACGTTGCGAAACTAAAGTGCACACTTTATATGCACAGTGAAATGCAGCATTTAATTTGCATAACCCTGCCTACCAAATTAGATGGGAGGGGGTTTAATAATACATCTCAGAACTTACCTTGGAGACTGAAGTCCACACTCTTTATGCAGAGTGCCAGAAGGCATCTCATCTGCATAACCCATCCTACCACATACACACTAAAGCAAGTGGGATGGGGGTGGGCGTAGTTAACAAAAAAATTGTGAAACTGACATGCACACCCTATATGCATAGTACAATCCAGCATCTCATTTGCATAACCCTTCCTACCAAATAAACAGTGCGGCGTTGATAAAGCATTCCAGTTCTAACCTTGGAAATTGAAGTGCACACTGTGTATGCGCGGTGCTATGCAGCAACTCGTTTGCATAACCCCTCTTAGCACATATAGACTAATGCTGACTGGGAGTGGGTGGGATGAACGGTACATTACGAGACAGAGAGTAAAATATATTTCGAGACTGAAGTGCTAACTCCATATGTGCAGCACTTTGCTCCATTTAATTTCTATAATGCCGCCAATCCACATACACATTAAAGCTGGATGGGAGGTACAGGTAACAGTACAATGTGAGTTCAAGTTGCACACTCTATATGCACAGCACAATGATATAACTTATTTGCATAGCCCCTCCTACCACATATTTTTTAAAGCTGAATGGTAATGGGCGTGGTTAACAGTACATTGCTAAGACAGAGTCACACACTTCCAAATGCACAGTACTGTGCTCCATCCCATTTGTATAACCCCACCCACCACATTAAAGCTGAGAGGGGGTGAGGTTAACCGTACATTGCGAGATCAAGGTGCACACTCTATATGCACAGCACAATGCTCCAACTCATTTACATAGCCCAGCCTACCACATACACATTAAAACTGCGGTGGGCTTGGGTGGGGTTTTCAAAACACTGGGAGTCAGAATCACACATTTCATGTTCCCAGTGTCATGCAGCATTTCATTTGCTTAAGCCCTCCTTCCACATGCGAGTGGAGTGCACAGCGCTATAGAGCATCACTTCCATTTCATAACCCACTAGCCATCCAGCTTACACCTGTGTGGACTTCCTGGCTCTTACTTCATTATTTAAGTTGGCAGCTCCTCACCTGCACCACAGCGCACAGCATCAGGTGATGCCCCCACTATGTCAATTTGTCTGTGACTACAGTATTTTGTTAAATTGTTGCCCAGAAATGTGCTGAAATGCCACCATGGACAGACACAACACACATCTACCATCACCTATCCACGTACACTTTCATATGCCCATAGTTAACAGTCAGCCATGTCCCAGGCCCAAATGCCTGCACTCATAAATGGGCGATTTTGTGACGCATGTGTAACCACATTTCTCTCCTGTTTGGCTCCTAAGTGTGTGTGGCTTACGTGACACTGTGCTGCTCCCCTTGGTGTCACTGTAGCACATCCATTATTCAGAATTGTGTCTTAGTTTCCACTGCTGTGTGTGACCTCTCTTTATGAATGCCAGGGAGCTTCACTGTGCTGACAGTCGATGCCAGAAGTGACAACAGCAGGCAGGAGGACGTAGGCATGGACACTGAGACTAAGAGGGGACTAGGAGACAGGCGACAGGGGTGAGGACCAAAGTGGGCATTCCAAAATGAGACGGGGCTCAGGGGAGTACCACACCCCTTTTCTACTGACCCTTGAGTGCCCTGCAATGAAACCATTGGACTTCAAAGACTCCTCTCTTCACGTAAAGCCCTAAAATCAGGGGCACGGGCTGTAAGGGGGCCATTTCAGCTTTGCCTTCTTGCCCTGTGCTTGCTCGGCTTCACATGTGGCTAACTTTAAAAGTAAGCAGTTCTAGCAAAGAGTCTCCAATGGGTTCAATGCAAGCCATTATTGTGCATCCTGCCGGCGAGGGCACCATGCCAGGAAAGTGGCGCCACAGTTGGCATGGGCAACCAGAGGCTGAGTAGCTTTATATAAAAGCAGAAGAAGAGGAAGGAAAATGAAGGGCGAGTAGAAAATGAAAGCGTCAAGATAACTGTCCGCAGCTAGAAAATGCAATCAAAGCCATTTGAGCCCCCCCAACAGCCAGCCACCACTGTTTAATTAAGTGGCAGACGAGAGAGCCGCTGCTGAGCAAACACAGACCTCGCTCTGTAAACAGCTCGATCACGCGCCCACTGCCCGCGCCCAACAGCACAAATGACTAACGGGCACAGTCAGAGTCTCGCTACAGTCTCCCAACCCCCCAACCCCTACAAGGTGGGAATGAATGAAGTGAAGTGGGAAGTCCAGAGATAACATGTTGGACAAGTGGGGGCCGAGGGTGACGACATGGTGTATGGGGGGCAGCAATTTTCCATGTTGTGACAGGGGTGCACATGTGATACAATAGAAGTGAAAAAAAGGGAAACAGGGGGCAGGGTGGTCTCTGTAACAAAGTGGCCCTAGCAGCCCTTGTGTGTGGAATTAGGGTTGAGCTTAGCTCCGCCTCCATGTGTCCCGTCACTTCCTTTTAAGGTAAGAGAGGGTTAACGTGCTTAGCACGTGAGCCACAAGCGAGTCAGTCAGACTGTGTGGGAGATGGCGGCTTAGAGCTCGTGTGTGTGTGTGTGTGTGTGTGTGTGGGTGTGATGGACGCATTGAGGGTCTACAACTTTACACCAGAGTTGACCATAATAGAGAAAATCACAGCTCTGTCTGTGTCATAAATGTCATGTAACACAACACAGCAAAACCTTCTCCACCTTGCTTCATCTAATGCCATCAGCAAAAGACAGGAACTAACTCCGATTTATCATGGTGTCCAATTAACAAGAACACCCTCAAACCCCCTCAGGGGTCATGGGGGCCAGCACATACTCTAACAATATTGGGCACCCTGCAGTCTTCAGTGTAGGATGGGACGCCAAATCCGTCGCAGAACCTTCTCACCAAAGGTCTCGCTCACACGGACCAAATTTCGTTCATTTCGTCTTGTGACACAGAGGAATGACAAGAGGACAAGGCATATCCTCCTTGGCAGTATTGGCGTCCCTTATACATTCTACAAGTCTGTAATGGCCAATGTATTGTGAGGGGCAGGCCCACTGAATCAACAAGCTGAATAAGAACGCAGGCTCAGTTAGGGAACAAACCCCTGGAGTAAGTAGAGGAGGAGAAAATGAAGACAAAAGTGAGGGCCATGCTGAACGAGGCTGCACTTCTACTCTCTGTGACACACCGACACGGAGGACTTTCAATTATTCAGCTAGAAGGAAACGCTACGGGGAAATCCTTTACGGTCAAACGGCAATGCACCTGCATACTGCATCAATAGGACTTTCTTTTTATCTTTAGTCAAGACAATAGTTTTATTCTTTATTGTAATTCTTCTTTGTATTTCAGGGAGTTTGCTCATATTGTTAAGGTTTATTGAACTTCTGTAAAAAGCTAAACTTCCCTTTTACGTTCAAATAAAGGGCTGTCTATCTACCCCTATTTACCGTATCTACATCTATATCTACTGCATATATGTACGGCATCTATCTGTACCTAAATCTGTACATCTACCTACTGATCCCTATATACTGTATCTATTTTTATATTTCCATATCTAAATGTATATACTGTAGCTATTTATCGATCCCTATATACTGTATCTATATATCTATCTACTGCATATCTATCCATAAACATATACGTAAATTAATACATCTACCAATCAATCCCTATATACTGTATCTATTTTTACAGTGGGATGCAAAAGTTTGGGCAACCTTGTTAATAGTCATTAATTTCCTGTATAAATCGTTGGTTGTTACAATAAAAAATGTCAGTTAAATATATCATATAGGAGACAGACACAGTGATATTTGAGAAGTGAAATGAAGTTTATTGGATTTACAGAAAGTGTGCAATAATTGTTCAAACAAAATCAGGCAGGTGCATAAATTTGGGCACCGTTGCCATTTTATTGATTCTAAAACTTTTAGAACTAATTATTGGAACTCAAATTGGCTTGGTAAGCTCAGTGACCCCTGACCTACATACACAGGTGAATCCTATAATGAGAAAGAGTATTTAAGGGGGTCAATTGTAAGTTTCCCTCCTCCTTTAATTTTCTCTGAAGAGTAGCAACATGGAGGTCACGAAACAACTCTCAAATGACCTGAAGACAAAGATTGTTCACCATCATGGTTTAGGGGACGGATACAGAAAGCTGTCCCAGAGATTTAAGCTGTCTGTTTCCACAGTTAGCAACATATTGAGGAAATGGAAGACCACAGGCTCAGTTCAAGTTAAGGCTCGAAGTGGCAGACCAAGAAAGATTTTGGATAGACAGAAGTGACGAATGGTGAGAACAGTCAGAGTCAACCCACAGACCAGCACCAAAGACCTACAACATCATCTTGCAGCAGATGGAGTCACTGTACATCGTTCAACCATTCGGCGCACTTTACACAAGGAGATGCTGTATGCAAGAGTGATGCAGAGGAAGCCTTTTCTCCGCCCACAGCACAAACAGAGCCGCTTGAGGTATGCTCAAGCACATTTGGACAAGCCAGCTTCATTTTGGAATAAGGTGCTGTGGACTGATGAAACTAAAATTGAGTTATTTGGGCATAACAAGGGGAGTTATGCATGGAGGGAAAAGAACACAGCATTCCAAGAAAAACACCTGCTACCTACAGTAAAATATGGTGGTGGTTCCATCATGTTGTGGGACTGTGTGGCCAGTGCAGGGACTGGGAATCTTGTCAAAGTTGAGGGACGCTTGGATTCCACTCAGTATCAGCACATTCTGGAGACCAATGTCCAGGAATCCGTGACAAAGCTGAAGCTGCGCCGGGGCTGGATCTTTCAACAAGACAACGACCCGAAACACTGCTCAAAATCCACTAAGGCATTCATGCAGAGGAACAAGTACAACGTTCTGGAATGGCCATCTCAGTCCCCAGACCTGAATATAATTGAAAATCTGTGGTGTGAGTTAAAGAGAGCTGTCCATGCTTGGAAGCCATCAAACCTGAATGAACCACAATCCAGACTCTCATTGGAACCTACAGGAAGCGTTTAGAGGCTGTAATTTCTGCAAAAGGTGGATCTACTAAATATTGATTTCATTTCTTTTTTGTGGTGCCCAAATTTATGCACCTGCCTGATTTTGTTTGAACAACTATTGCACACTTTCTGTAAATCCAATAAACTTCATTTCACTTCTCAAATATCACTGTGTGTGTCTCCTATATGATATATTTAACTGACATTTTTTATCGTAACAACCAACTATTTATACAGGAAAATAATGACTATTAACAAGGTTGCCCAAACTTTTCAATCCCACTGTACATCTCCATATCTAATGTGTATATCTAATTTATCAATCCCTATATACTGTATCTATTTATCTATCTACTGCATATCTATCCATATACATATATGCAAATCTATACATTTTTATATTTTCATATCTAATGTGTATATCTATTTATCAATCCCTATATACTGCATCTATCTATCCATATTTATATATATATTTATATATATATATTTATATATATATTTATATATATATATTTATATATATATATATATATATATATATATATATATATATATATACACACACACACACACACACACACATACAGTATCTAACTATATCTAAATCTATTTATCTGCCTATTGATCCCTATACACTATATCAATATTTACATCTAGAGTATATGTTTATCTGTCTGTCCCTATATAGTGTATCTATAGCCATAATTTCTATCTATCTACCTATACACTGTATCTATATGTCTATCTACTGCATATAGGTATCCATATATAGCTAAATCTATACACCTGCTTAGGTCATTAAAGGCCTGGATCTTTGGTTTTAAATCGAGGACCTTCACAAAACCAGACCCTCAGACTCCTCACTCAGTCTCTCAAGAGCCGCTGATCAGAGCCTCCATTGAAGATCGCAGCACCATCAGTGAAGTCCAGATCAGTGAATCTTTCTTCACCAACAGATGCCCCGCCCCCCGCCACTGGACCCTACAACCCTGCCCACCACCCAGTCCATGCAAAGGATGGTCTTTAAAATCATGGCAATTAAAATGAAGGGAATAGAAGTCAATTAACAGCAGAAATCGCTCCTTGTTGAAGACAGTGGCATAAAAGGAAAACCGACAATCACTGCGGCACCCCAGGATCAGAGCTGGACACCCTGGTCTAGATGTTCCATTAGCTAATACAAGGCTGAAAAAGCTACCAAAACACCCTGGAAAAACAGAATAAGGAATAAATAGTAAGCCTATTGTGACAATTTAGATACAACTGAGATGTTCAATTTGTAAGAAGGAAGGTGTCAACCAATTAGTCACATTAGTTTCACGTGTGGTCGTTTTCCCTCCGATCCAATCCAGGCAGGTCCCAGAAGCCCATGGGCCACAGCGCAGCTAATCGTTTCCCTGTAAAGATGACACGCCAGCTGTCCAATTGACATCAGGTGTGCTGCTTCCTCCGTTTGATGTCACACTTATTAATTAGCCACAAGGTTGCGATCATCAAGCCATTTACAGCCCACCTGGCTCCCCGCCCAGGCCATTTGCAGCTCGTTGTTTTAATGAAGGACTGGCACTCTGTTGATGAAAGCATCTTAGGCAGAGGCTAACAGATTGTCTGCCCGTGTGGTGACAGAATCTGCAGCACTTTGGTTTAACTGCTCCCTTGCGGCAGGCCGTGAACCCTAGAGAATTCATCATCTCCTCCCAAATCTGACCTGGACGAATAAATCACGACGCTGCTCGCTACACTTCACCTTTAAAAGCTGCACGCTGTGCCCATAGTTTACAAAAGCACTGAAAGAAGGGGAACTGCCAGCTCAGGCCCTGAAAGGAGAATACAAAATTATGATGTAGCAGCGCTAGAAGGAGTCAAGAGGGGAGCGACCAGGGGGATTGCTGGACTACAGGGGATGAGTTATGGGGAAAGACTGAAGGAGCTGAGCCTTTAAAAGAGATTAAGAGGAGATGTGAGTGAGGTGTTCAAAATGATGAAGGGAATGAGAGCAGTGGACAAACTGTATTTATCTATCCCTATATACAGTATCTACAGTATATCTATCTATCATTCATATCTACTGACCGATCCCTATATAATCTATCTACAGTGTCTAGCTATATCTAAATCAATATATCTACCTATCGATCCCTATATACTGTATCTAATGTTTATATTTATCTATTCCTATATACAGTATCTATGATTCATATCTACTGATCGATCCCTATATAATGTATCTATATATATCTATATCTCTATATCTATATTTATATCTATATCTATATCTATAGAGAGAGAGAGATCTATATTATTATCTATCTATATCTATACTAATAAAAGGCAAAGCCCTCACTGACTCACTCACTCACTCACTCACTCATCACTAATTCTCCAACTTCCTGTGTGGATGGAAGGCTGAAATTTGTCAGGCTTATTCCTTACAGCTACCTTACAAAAGTTGGGCAGGTTTCATTTCGAAATTCTATGCGTAATTGTCATAACTGGAAGATGTTTTTCTCCATTTACTGTAATGGAGTTAAGCTCGAAAGCCGCGGGGAACGGAGTTTCGTGTGACATCATCACGCCTCCCACGTAATCACGCAGTACGTAGAAAACCAGGAAGAGCTCCAAAAAGCGCTGAAGAAAACATGCATTATATAATTGAGAAACCAGCGAAACAATAAGAAGCGAGCGAGTGACATATACAACGATATTCATGAGTGCTGCTACTACGGAAACAAAGCACAGTGTAAACCTAAACTTTAAATTAAGTTCATAGACAGGCTGCCGCTGGCGTTTGTAATTTAGTGCCTGCCCATATAAGGCCGTCCGTCAGCGGCAATCCAATAGAAACACTGCCGCTAAATATTCACGGGTGAAGGACTGTGCTTATACAGAGGAAGATGAGATGGTCAGGGTGGTGTTTGACACAAACTCAGCGAAACTGCGAGAGAAAGTTTTAAGTGCCGGGACTTAGGTAACATTAAATACAGCCATGGACATAGCACGACATGGCACAAGCACAGCTGGGAAACTTCGATGCATGTACACCGAGCGGCTCACGTGAACTGACGCAGTGCACAGACAAAAAGCAACAGTTCCAAAGAGCGCTGAACAAAAACCGAATTACACAAATGAAAAGGCAGCAAAAAAATATGAAGCGTCTGATACATACAAACATATTCATAAGTGCAGCTACTGCGGAAACAAAGCACACGGTGGAAAAAGTCAATGTCCCGCTAAAGGAAGACCGTGTAAAAAAAAAACCTGTGCATGCAGTGTGTCAGGTCTCAGATAAAGAAGAAGACGAGCTGTTTATTGATGCAGTAAGAAACGAATCGATGAATGAAACCTGTCATCTTTACAACAATTGACAAACACGGAATGTAACTTGAACACAACACATCCTACAAATACGAACCTGATTGAAAGAAATAATGATAATCAAATCCTTGATGACAGCAACACTCAATAACACTCACAAAACGAATACTGTATATTGACAGTTATGTTACGTTACTTTTAAAATGTTCCCTTTTCTTTTTCATAACTTCTTTAACACACTACTTCTCCGCTGCGATACGCGGGTATATATATATGTATGTATATACCCCGATCTACATACTCGAATAATGGATACTTTATTCGCCATCAATGATTGTTTTGGTAAAGCCATACTCAGTGTATTCATTAGATGAACGGTAAAAAAGTAAGAGCGAGGGGAGGGTGACTTATTGAGGCATGCAGGCAAAACCACAATAGCACGCAGGCTCGATGTACTGTAGTGCGCGTCAACTCTATCTGAATTGCGCGATCACATTTGAAAAAATATATCTTTTCAAGTTCTATTTAGTCCATATGTGTCAAACTCAAGGGCCGCAGGCCACATCCGGCCCGGCGTGTAATTATATCCGGCCCGCGAGATCATTTTATATACTGTATTATTGTTATTAATGGCCCGGGTATATGAAGCGCTGGTAACACAATAAACTACAGATCCCATAATGCAGCGCTTCAGCTGCCTTGCCGAACACTTACCGCGTTAATCAAGTCTAGCTTATGATGCTGCAAGTTATTGCAAAGCTAGCCTACACGACGCTGAAGAGAAAAGTTGATTCTGAAAATAGAGCCTTTAAAAACCGATGGGAGGCTGAGTATATGTTTACTGACATTGCCGGTAAACCCGTGTGTCTCATTTGTGGAGCTAATGTGGCTGTAATTACAGAATTTAATCTAAGACGGCACTTAGAGACAAAACATCAGGATAACCTGAAAGACCTGAATGCAATGCAGAAGATACAGAAAGCAGAAGAATTAAAGAAGAATCTGACACTTCAGCGGACGTTTTTACCCGTGCACAATCACAAAGTGATTTCAAGTGAAGCTGCTTTTATGGGAGACACAAATGCTCCAGTGCAACTTGCCCCACTTTTCCTGTTGCCAAGTAATGTTGAACCAAGTCGGCACAACAGTGTTCCCAAATACGCACTTTGCTGATAAACTGAGCGCACTGAGTTCGCACGGCGCTTTGGTGACTTTGAAGAACAAAAAAAGAATTTTGAGTTGTTTCGCAACCCATTTGCCGTCGATGTGGAAACTGCACCTGTGCAGATTCAGATGGAGGTGATTGAGCTGCAGTGTAATGGCACACTGAAGGCAAAGTACGATACTGCAGGGCCCGCACAGTTTATTCACTCCATTCCCGCAGAAATGCTCCAGCTCTATCTACATGTGGCTCGAACCTTGTGCATGTTTGGTAGCACATATCTGTGTGAGAAGCTCTTCTCAGTGATGAAGACTAACAAAACAGCACACAGGAGTCGCCTCACTGATGAGCACCTGCAGTCCATCCTGAGAATCTCCACAACACAGAACCTCACACCAAACATAAACGAACTTGTTGCCAAAAAAAGATGCCAGGCGTCCAGCTCTAAAATGACATATGAGCAAAGACAACTGAATGATTTGATTTGTTATTGCTGAAAGGAACACATTTTATTTATATTTCCAGGTTTTGTTATGCAGCATGTTCATATTTGAATTTGTATAATTTTGACAGGATATATTTTTATGGAGAGCAAAATCTTTTGGGATATTTAAAATTGAAGTTTATTTTTTATATAAAATAACATAAGAGTAAAGAAATTTGAATGTTTGTTCTTTTAACGTTTACTTTATTTCTAACTTGTATAATTTAGACAGGATATATTTTTATGGAGAGCAGAATATTATAAGTTATTTAAGGTTTGAGTTGATTTATTCAGGAATAATATTCCTGTCTGTTTTTATTCATATTTATGTTCAAAAAAGTTAAGTTTTAAAAGTTTTAAAGTTTTAAAAGTTTAGTTTTAGTGTGTTCAATAAATGTTTATCCTGTTTGGCCTGCGACCTAAAGTGTGTTTTGGATTTTGGCCCCCTGTGCAATTGAGTTTGACACCCCTGATTTAGTCGACACAAATATCTTTGGTTGGAATGTAAGGCAAATTTACTCTTTACATTTGTATGGTGAACAAAAATTTATGCAATGATGCCTACATTTAACTTCCATTCCTACCAAAGAAGTTTCTGTCGACTAAATAAAAATTCCTTTTATTTAAAATTTAAATAGAACTTGAACAGATACGATAGTTCATAATATCCACGCAGACTTGCACATAAGAGCGGGAGTCATCCATTTTAACAAACAGCGTATTGCACTGATACGAAATAGCCTGCCCATTTAATTATTTAGGAATGGATAAATAAATTAAGATTTTGTACAAATAATGTTTTTCATTTTTCTTCCTTGATGGATTCTGCCACCCCCAGCAACAGTTGCTCGCACCCCAAAGAGTGTATGTGTATATATATGTATATATATATATATTATATATATATATTATATATATATATATATATTCTATATATATATATATATATATATGTGTGTGTGTATATATGTAGATATGTATGTATATGTATGTTTATATATGTGTGTGTGTATGTATATATATATATATATATATATATATGTAATTGTGTGTATATATGTGTGTGTATGTATGTATGTGTATATATGTAGATATATATATATGTATGTATATATGTGTGTGTGTATATATATATGTGTATATGTGTATATGTATAGATATGTATATATACGTATATGTTTATATGTGTGTGTGTATATATATATATATATATATATATATTATATTTATATGACAGCAACACTCATCACTCACAACAGTGACAAAACAATTACATTGAAAATCATGTTACGTTATTTTCAAAATGTTTCCTTTACTTTTTCATTACTTCTTTAACACACTACTTCTCCGCTGCGAAGCGCGGGTATTTTGCTAGTATATATATACAGTATATAATGAAATAATACGCAAGTAAATAAAATTATCAACAATGTTACATTAAATAAGAACAACATGATACATGAGATTAAATAATTAATTTAGTTAGGAAGCATGCGCTTTGGGCGGCACAGTGGCGCAGTGGTAGGAGACCCGGGTTCGCTTCCCGGGTCCTCCCTGCGTGGAGTTTGCATGTTCTCCCCGTGTCTGCGTGGGTTTCCTCCAGGTACTCTGGTTTCCTCCCACAGTCCAAAGACATGCAGGTTAGATGCATTGGCGATTCTAAATTGTACCTAGTGTGTGCTTGGTGTGTGTGCGCGTGTGCCCTGTTATGGGCTGGCGCCCTGCCCAGGGTTTGTTTCCTGCCTTGCGCACTGTGTTGGCTGGGATTGGCTCCAGCAGACCCCCCCAAGACCCTGCAGTTAGGATATAGCGGGTTGGATAATGGAAGGATGGATAGAGATATATAGATAGATAGATACACACACACACACACACACACACATACATAGCCTAGCTATATCTCTATATCTAATGTACATGCTTATCTATCCCTATATACTGTATCTAACAGTATATCTATGATTCATATCTACCTATCTATCCTTATATGGATGTATATCTATGATTTATTTGTAGATTGAAGGAGCTGAGCCTTTAAAGAGGATTAAGAGGTGACACGACTGAAGTGTTTAAAATGATGAAGGGAATGAGTCCAGTGGATCAAGACTGGGACTTTAAAATAAGTTCAACCAGAACACGGGGACACAGTTGGAAACTTGTGAAGGGTTTGCTTAGGAAGATTTACTTCAGACAGACACATGGAATAATTGATCGAGTCATGTGGTAGACAGATGGACTTAAGGCACCTTCAAAACTCAACTTGATGTTATTTCAGAAGAATGAAGTGGACAAGAATGGTGGGCTTGGCTGGGCTCCATGGTCTGTTTTTGTCAAGAATCTCAACCGGAATTCAGATGTTTAGATAATTGATGGATGGATGGACATTGAAACTCACAGGACACTCAGCTGGATTAAGATGCTAAGATGAAGGACAGATGGATGGACAACAAAGCCCTCATGACACTCATCCTGAATTCAGATGGTTAGATAAGGGATGGACGGATGGACACTGAAGCCCTCATGGCACTTAACTAGTTAGTTGAAGGACAGATGGATGGACATCAAAGCCTTCATAGCACTCAACCCCAATTGATATGGTTAGATAATAGATGAATGGACAGACATTGAAGCCCACTGGACACTTAACTGGATTAAGAAGCTTAGATGAAGGACAGATGGATGGACATCAAAGCCCTCGTGACAATCAACCTGAATTCAGACAATAAGATAAGGGATGGATGGATGGATATTGGAGCCCACATGATACTCAACCCGAAATCAAACAATAAGATAAAGGATGGATGGACAAATGGAAATTAAAGCCCCTGTTATACCCAACTGGATTAAAATGGTTAAACAATGTGTGGTTCAGCACTGAAGCCCTCATTACAGCTAACTAAATTTAAAATGGACATTGGAGCCCTTGTGACACCTAACCAGTTTAAGAAGGTTAGATGAAGGACAAATGGATGGACATCTAAGCCCCCATGACACTCATCCTGAATTCAAACAGTGAAAGAATGAATGGATGGGTGGACAAGACAAATGGACACTGAAGCCCTCATAATCCTTAACTGGATTAGGAAGCAAAGATGAAGGGTAGACAGATGGACATTGAAGCTCGCATGGCACGCACCCAAATTAAGATGGCTGGACAATGGATGGTTGGATGGATGGAAATTAAAGCCCTTGTGACAGCCAGCTGGATTAAAATGATGAAATAATTTATAGGTGAGCACTGAAGCCCTCGTTACATTAAACTAATTTAAAAAGGACATTGAAGCACTCATGACACTTAATAAGATTAAGAAAATGAGATGAAGGACAGAGGGATGAGCATCAAGGCCCTCATAACACTCAACATGAATTCAAATAGTTAGATGATGGATGGATGGATGGAAATTAAAGCCCTTGTGACACTCAACCCGAATTCTAAAGGTTAGATTAGTGGATATACGAAGGGGTGGGCATTGAAGCCCTGATGACACTCAACCTGAATTCAGATGGTTAGATAATGATGGAAGGATGGATGGATGGATGGATGGATAGATGGATGGAAATTGAAGCTCTCATAACACTCAGCTGGATTAAGAAGGTTAGATGAAGGAAAGATGGATGGACATCGAAACCCTGATGACACTCGACCTTAATTCTAATGGTGAGATAAGGGATGGGTGGATGGATATTGAAGTCCACATTACACTGAACCAAATTCAGATGGTTAGATAATGGCTGGACGGATGGACAAATAGAAGTTGAAGCCCTTGTGATAACCAATTGCATTAAGATGGTTAAACAATGCAGGAATAAGCATTGAACCTTATTACACTGAATTAATTTAAGATGGTCAGTTGATAGATGGAGGCTGAAACCCTGATAACCATCAGCAGGATAAAGACGACTAGAAAATGGATGGACAAACAGACATTGGACAGAAAGTTGTCCTTCAGCACTTGTCAGTCTGTATTCTATGAAGCCCCACATTAACATCAGTAATCTATCGCTGATATGCCCTATGGCACCCTAACTTTATATAGTGTCTTTAGAGAGTTGTAGACTGGGATGGGCAGACAGTTGAAATTCTAATAAACAAACACACAGCCCAATCATCGGTCTTACAGCACCAGAACTCTGGAGTCGAATCCTAATCCAGTTGCTGCCGTTGTGCGGTTTGCATGTTCTCCCCGTGTCCGTTTGGGTTATCCAAACCCCCCAAACCCCCCCGCCCCCAACCCGTGTTTCCAATATGTGCTCTGAAGGCATATTTTTAACCTACAACTGACCTGGCATGAGTGAAGGTGTCCTGAAATGGACTGGCATCATGCTGGGGGTATAGCCCGTGCTCCTTGGGTTTGTGAAACTAGATAAAGTGAGCTCTACTAATGGATGACCAACAATAAATAGCCAGACACTCAGAGGGTGGGCCGAGTCAACACCCCAAGTCCATCTGTGTCACCAAAGAGAGAGAGAGAGAGGAAGGAAGCTCATTTCCATGTTAAAAAGGTGGCAGTTGCTAGTTTTATTTTGGCCAATATTATATCATCTTGCCCCCAGCACTGGCAAGTGCCACCAGTGCTTTCTGGCTAATTGGCTCAAATGTCAAAGCAGCTCATGGCTTCTTAATGTCACATACTGTCCTTCTCTCAGGTTAAGTGCGTATTAAGGAGATTACCTCCACTTAGTTCTCTTTTGGTGCCCCACACTGTCCCTTCTCAGCAAGAAGTAGAGGTGGGTGGGGTGGAGTGTGGGGTGGGCAGGAAAGGGTACCTTTGCCCAAAATCAAATCTGTACATGCACCTAAACTGCACTGGGAATAAACCTTGTGACAAGACACTCCTGGGCAGCAGGGTGGCACAGTAGGAGGTGCTGCTCTTTAATGGTTCCAGCCCTTCGGGCCCAAATCCTGTCTGGCTTGTTCTCCTCATGCATGTGTGGGTCTCCCTTCTACACACAAAAGATGTGCTTGTTAATTAAAGACCCTAAATCAGCACCATGATAGACTGGCATCCCATTCAGGGTTGGTTCCTGTCTTGCACCCTGGCCTGCCTGAATATTCTCAGCTCACTTGTGACCATGAAACTGGATTAAGTGGGTCTCAGAATGGTATTTTAGGTTAGAACACCTTTATCCCCATTATTTAAAAATAAGAACATGTCCAGAAACAAATTTCATATAGTGCCTTTCACAAGGAGCAGGACAGGTACTCATGGGGGGGAGGGAGGACCCCACCCAAGTCAAGTCGGGGAGCATGCACTGGTACAGCACATTTCCGCACCCACCACACAATGAAACAATTCGGGATCCCTGTTGGCAACCCCCCAGGCAGACACACGGTCCAGTCCCACCCTTCGGAAATAACCATCTATCTGCCACACCCAGGTGTTACGTGGGTGACCCACTGGCCTGGTCCAGCCACTCGGGTCCCCAACATTGAGGATCTTACAAGCCGGATCACCCTAAGGGAAACGCACCACATGGCTGTAGTGCTGCAACTGACGCTCCCTCACAATGCAGGTCATGTGCCACACTCAGGACTCCATGAGCAACACAAGTCAAAGCAGCGGTACCCAAGGATTTTCCGAAGAGACACAGAACTGAAGGAGTCCAGTCTTCATCTCAGGTCACTGGATAGCGTCCATGTCTCACAACCATATAGCAAGACAGGAAGCACCAGGACTCCAAAGACTTGGACCTTCTTACTTTTGCATAGATATCGGGAGCGCCACACACCCCTTTCCAGCGACCTCATGACCCCCCATGCTATCCCAATCCGTCTACTGACTACATAGGAACAGTCACCAGAGACGTGAATGTCATTACCAAGGTAAGTAAACCTCTCTTACCCCACCCAAACTCATATCGAAATGAGAGGAATCCTGCTGAAATCATTCAGAGGGCCTGTCAGCCTGATATAGCTGGTGATGTGTGTACAGTATACTGACGCTGGGTAAAAGTGGTGCCAACTCTGTGCCAAGACAGACTGGCATAAGAAAACGGGCAGCAACAACAATAAATGAAATGAAGAGATTGGTAACACAGCCAGGGGTTCTCGTACACAGAAACAAAAAAATGTGAAATGGATTATAAAACAACTAAGGTAGGGATGAACAAAGGGAGAAACCCAAAGTCCCACATTAACAGAAGAGCAACAAACCTCTACTGCCTCTCTGGGCCTCTCTAACTGGTTCAAGTCCCTGTCTTCCTGGAATACAGGGCCATCTTAACAGCAACATTGACACCCCCCCCCCCCCAACCCCGAAACATACAGAAGCATCAGAAACATTGTGGACCACCAGCCAGTGCCCATACATTAAGATTACCCTGCAGTGAGGGGTGGTTTCTCCACTAGTCCACTGCATTAGCACACCACAGCACCTCTGCCCATTCCTCCAACTGAGGACCCTCCTGATCTCTGCCTGCTCTGGCCATACGGCATCTTTAAACCCACCCCATGTTCCCTCCAGCGCTTACTTCTTGGGTCATGCAGGTCCTACTTCTGCACCAAGGACAATGTGCTAGAGCTCCATCTAGTGGCACCTGCTGTCCATGCACTCCTGAGCTCCAAGGCAGCTTTCCAGTGGGTCCCACTCTACTCTGTGCAAGTCACGTAATTGTGCCCTCTAGTGGCCAGGATGAGAACTTCTGGTGTACAACCAACTCCATAAAAGCAGAGGGCCAAGTGGCCATCTGCTGGGTTGTCTGTGAACTGATTGTGCTGTTCCAGCATGTCAGAACTTTCTGCCATTTGTGTTGGCTCTGCTGTCTGCCACATACACAGGATGGTGCTCACCCTCTTGTTCACTGGCATGATGAATTACTGAGTTCAGTGCCAACTTTTCCTACCCACAGTCTGTTGCCTGCCAAACCATCCATCACATTTGCTAAAGTAGGGCTGACCAGGCAGTGGAATGGAGTGTTTGACATGGACCCCCTGCAGTACCCTTCTCTTCATATGAATTTTCTAGACAGTCCCTTATATTAATTCAGCCACTCTGTGACTCCAGTTTGTACAAGCAGACAGCATGCTGGGGCTGCCCGCCAGTGCACATCCTCAGCACTGCGGGCCTGGCACTCCTTCATGGATCAGTCTCCATGGTGCCTAGTGAGCTCTCGGGGGCCCTCGTGTAATTAGAGGGGCCCTGCACCCACCACTTGATCCCAAAACCACACACAAAGTCCTCAAGGGGCCAAACAGCATCTTGGGATGGCAATCCAGTCTATCGTGCTCACCATACCTGCACTTGCCGTTGAACCACACACTGCCTTGTACCAACTTGGCAGGCATCATCCAAGGACTTTGCTAAAGCAAAAGGCCACCAGAACAAAACAAATTGACAGGGCACAGAATTAGGCCAGCTGCTCCATCCTCAGAGCGCATGCCAGTTAACGGTGGGATTAACCCTGCGAACCCCTCAGACATGCCACTTTAGCTTATTTGCTTTCTTAGTTTATTCATGGTGAGCAGTCTTATGGCGTTGGGGGTACCAATATGGAGAGGGTCTCGGGGCTCAGGAGTTGTGGTCACCAGGATGACAGGAGATTCTTTACTATCTAAAATCATGAAAAATGCACTTTTTGGGTTGCCACCTCCATTACAACCGCCATCTTTGATGATTTTTTTTTCTAACACCATTTTACGTTGGACCAACAGCAACCTACACGCTAAAATTCCATGAATACCAGTTTAGTCGCGTTTGTGTGATTAGCGGACAAACAATCAGACAAGATGCGATCTGAATGTGGAAATGAGGTCCTTAGTGGGCAAAATGGATAAACAACTTCAAACAAAGCCGAAGAGTTCAAAACACAGACAGAGAGGATCACGGCTCGATTTTTAGAGATACACTATGGGCAGTCGCCTGAAGGTGGCACTCCTGAGCCGATACCAGGCCCAAAACCACCAATATGCCCCAATATTAAAAAAGGGGAGTTATTATAAAAAAAGTCACAAAAAAACGCAGTGGGATAAGGTGAAGGGGCAAAGCTAAGACTGGGGGGGGGGGGTAACACAAGAAACCTGCAGCCTCTCTGGGCCTAATCGCACAGGTGGCACCCTATCTGCCTGGTAGGGCGGCTACCCCACCTGCCTACCATTTTGGTACCTTCTGCTCGCTCCTTTTGCCCCCACCCACCCACTTCCTCTTCTCTACTCTGCAACAGCTGAGAGAACTGTCAATTTAGGGTCAGAAGATGAAGCAAACTCAAAAATATGAGCACAGGCCATTAAAAAAAAAAAAAGACAAACTGATGTTTCGCCAAGCCAGAAACGTTAAACCAAAACTCAAAATCGGTGCACAACAATAAAGTTGGAAAGCCACTAGAAAAAAAAAAAACTAAAGAATTCCACATAAAAGGTTAAGAGAGTCCACTGCTTTACCCTTACCTACGTGAGAGCTGAAGTTGTTTCACGTCTTGTGCTAAGGACACCGTTGAGTCTAATAAACTGCCACACACATCTGAGGACCACTTGCACTCCCTAAAGGCTGCAGCTCACCATTCATCAATTCAAGCGTTCTCTGAACCCCCACCACTGACTTTACAGGCCAGCCAGGCCAATGGCAGATTACCTGTCCCACCTAAGGGTCACCAGCTAGGAAGGGGGTTGGGGAGGGGGTAGTAGGCCGGCCCCCGACTAACTTTGAGGTTTCTACCAACTCCTAAGTGGGTGCCCTGTGGCGATCAGCTCCAGCTGTTTGCACACTTTAGGGCATAGCCCCCTCTACTGGTTGCTTACAGCAAAACTGAGTTGCATAATTGAATGGAACTTATGGCGATTTATCACATCTAACATTAAAACGTGCAACCATAAAATAGATTCATAAATCATGAAGTAAATATACACTGAATCACAAAATGAATGTAGAATCAACACAAAGATTTTTTTAATGTAATGGCATCGTTTAAACTTAAACACTGAGCTGAAACCTGACCTTTTAACAAAATGCCACTTGAGCAAGTACAACCTGAACTGGGATGGCTTCTTAAAAGTTAAGTGGAAAAGAAGGCAAAAAGAAAACGAGGCCAATGTATTCCCTCTCAAATGGGAGAAAGTAAAATGAAACGATCGGAACGATCTGCAGTGTTAGAGTGCACTGCTAAAGGCGGACTTTACTGAAATCATAAGCATGTCTCAAATGAGCGGGCATTAAAACTCCTCAATTGTTCAGCGCCAGCGAGGACTTTATACTTTAAAACAAGTGTTTTTCAACTGGTGCGCAATTAGAGCTCCCCAGGTGTGCCCTATAGGACCACCTGTATGAGCTGGCAAAAGGCGTCCGAAGTGCGCACTAAGTGCTGCCTCTGCGAACAGCCGCCAACCTCCAAGCGGCTTTTTCTGATAGCCCCACCTCTTCCGACAATCTAATATAGCACGTCGCCCACCTACAACGTGGTAAGTGCAATCGTGGTGTGCCTTGGGATTTTCTTTGGGTTGCAAAAGGTTGCGCCACCACAGAAAAACGGTTGGAAAACATAACTCTACCTACAGCTTTGCTTCTGGCACGCTAAACAAATATCTCAGTAGCTGCCGTCACGCTTAAAAACCGACACCGCGCATTACTTGGGTGGTTAGGTTGCGTTCTATGCATAAATTAGCGAAGATACGGCAAACTGGAATCATGGGTAGGGATAATCATTACACTTCTGTTTCGTAGACTTTTCTCATTATATTACGGCAGTCAGCACTGTCAGCTACCTGGCAGACTGGCAAGTTGGGTACAGAGCTACTAGCGACTTATTTTGGTTTTAGTACCACTCAAGGAAAATGTGATTTGCACGTATACGATATGACATTGATTCGATCTTTTTACATAAACATCATATGAAAAAGAGACACCGCGTATTTTTTTAACCAGGTATTGCTCCAGGACTGCCATAAATCCCACACCCCCCTCCCCTGCACCTACGTCGATATGTATAAATCAAGAAAATGAGGACCTGCACCATAATGACATGTGGATACGTGTCATTTGAAACTTTGAAATACATTTTTATTTCTCGAAAGTTTAAATACTGTATAAATACGGTACCGAAGGTGTATGTAATTCTTTATTTTCACACTTCATTTTTTTGCTCTGCGCCCACCTGTCGTCTATGGGGGCAACAGAAAGCTTTGGATCCGTCAAAAATTTCGATCTCCGGTTTTCTACGGATCTTGACGTTTTAGGGTCCCCTGAAACATCGCTATATCGATGACGAGTGTGTGTGTGTGTGTGTGTGTGTGGGCGCGTGTGTGCGTGTGTGTGTGTGTGTGTGTGTGTCACAGTTTCTTGAGGACGGTCTAGAGCTACAACGGCTGGATGGGAAAATATCAAAATCGAAACTTAAATCTGTTATGAGATAACGATGTGCTAATTTGTTTTTAAACCATCGTGAAAGTGAAAGAGGCAGCACTCTAGAGGAAGGCTCAGATATAGTAATTCTGAAATTAATTATTAATTCTTCTCGTCAATTGCTATCGTAATGACTTATTCTATGATCAGAAAGATCAGCATCAGAGCAGTAAACAATGACTTCAATGTTAGAGAATAGTTTGAGTAACTTGGTTCCTAAGGCGCAAAACCTACTGACGCTCCCGTCTGAATTATTGTGTTATCGTTTGTTAAGCAAGAGAGAGAGAGAGAGAGTCTGCACTGAAACATCGCGTTGCCGCACATAACGTATGACGAGCCACCTCAGGACCAGAGTGCAGCCGTACAACGGGTGACACCTCAGCACCACACTAGTTCAAATGAAACAGTGCGAGGTTTTTGTTTTTTTTTTAATACAGTGGCTGGATTTCGCCTTGCACGTCGGCGGATCTGCTTGCAGGGCTGGGTGCAGGTTAACGTCATAACCAGGACAGAGCAATCGCAGGTTAAGGGCCTTGCCCAGGGACCCAACGGAGTGGCATCACTTTGCCGTTTACGGGATTCGAACCGGATGCCGGCGCAGATCCATAGCCTCATTGACATCCATAATGCCGCCCTGACCAAAGCACTGTTTGACGCAATCGTCTCGTTGCCGGCCCTGGAGGTGACAATATTTTTTAACGCGTCAAAACAGGTGACATTAATCGCAAAAATGAACGCGCTAACTTTCCCAGGCCTAGTTACTACATAATATAGAACATTCTGTAAGACCAATAAGACAATGCAATGCCCCCTATGAAAGGCACTATTGTATTTGCATGGACACTTCGGTACCGGTGCCAACTTTCACACCTCGGTAGCGGTTATCAAAATGGTACCCAGCGGCTTTGGCCCCCCTGCTGTGCCGCACTTCATATCATATTAACAAAGAGTGGGGGAGTTTGGAGTTTACAGCATAGATTTGAAAATATAAGGGGCTGCTGCGATGGGGACCCTTCCAGGGTTTGTTCCTGCCCTGCGCCCTATGCTAAGTGCCACCAACCCGTGACCCTGCTCTGGATTAAAGGAGGTTATAATGTGAAAGGACATTGGCGATTCGAGCACAAAGCCGCACTAATATTATTTACAGCAAGGAGTCTGCCCCCCTTAGACGACAGAGTGCGATGTGTCTGCTGCGCACATAAAAATGTCCCTCCGGTCTCATTTGAAAGCTGATGCAGTAGTGAAATAAAAATGTTTCTTTTTCGGCACAGGCATAGCGAGCAACGCTGAGAAGGTACAACATAACATGGGCTGCTTTGAAAAGAAAATGTGACAAAGATTTCTATGGAAAGTCCATCCATTATCAGACCTGCCTAATCGGGTTCTAGGTCGTGAGCCTAGCATGGAAGCAGGGGGAAAGTTCTTCATGAACAACGGTGGTCCGTGAACCCCAACGCCGTTGAGAGTACAGCGACCAGGCACTGGAAAACGCCTGTACACATGTGCCACACTGCCTCCCTGCTGGCCGCTGCCGAGAGTTGATTCTACAATACAATAAAATAGAAATAAAAAGAGGATTAACCTTGGAGGTCAATCATCACCCCGAAAACAGATAGCTGACGTCACGTATATGTACCACATTTCAGGTCAATACGTGAAACTGTTTGCGAGCTACAGGTGATTTAAAATCCTGCGATAAGCGAACAACCACAGTATTATAACGATACAAACACTAGCTCGCAAACCGTTTTACCTATTAACTTGAAATGTGGTACACATATATTACGTGACGTCTACTATCCGCTTTCGGGGTGATGATTTTTATTACTCTTTTTATTTTTATTTTATTTTATTGTAGAATCAACTCTCGGCAGCACGCCGCACACACTCAGCAAAAAAAGAAACGTCCCCTGACTTTCAACTGTTTTTACTTTCAGTAGACTTAATGTGTAAATATTTGTATGAACACTAAAAGAGTCAACACCATAAGACATAAACTAAAAATGTTTCACAATGTGTCCCTGAATGAAGGGAGGCTCAAAATCAAAAGTACCAGTCAGTATCTGGTGTGGCCACCAGCTGCTTGAAGTACTGCAGTGCATCTCCTTTTCATGGACTGGACCAGATTTGTCAGTTCTTGCTGTGAGATGTTACCCCACTCTTCCACCAAGGCACCTGCAAGTTCCTGGACATTTCTGGGGGGAATGGCCCTAGCCCTCACCCTGCGATCCAACAGGTCCCAGACGTGCTCAATGGGATTGAGATCTGGGCTCTTCGCTGGCCATGGCAGAACGCTGACATTGCTGTCATGCAGAAACTCACGCACTTTTTGCCACTCCTGTCTGGTCCAGCGAAGGTGGGTTTGTGCCCATAGGCGGTGTTGTTGCTGGTGATGTCTGGTAAGGACCTGCCTTACAACAGGCCTGCAAGCCCTCAGTCCGGCCTCTCTCAGCCTATTGCGGACAGTCTGAGCACTGATGGAGGGATTGTGTGTTCCTGGTGTGACTCGGGCAGTTGTTGTGGCCATCCTGTACCTGTCACGCAGGTGTGATATTCGGATGTACCGATCCTGTGCAGGTGTTGTTACACGTGGTCTTCCACTGCGAGGATGATCAGCTGTCCTTCCTGTCTCCCTGTAGCGCTGTCTTAGGCGTCTCACAGTGTGGACATGGCAATTTATTGCCCTAGCCACATCAGCAGTCCTCGTGCCTCCCTGCAGCATGCCTAATGCACGTTCACGCAGATGAGCAGGGACCCTGGGCATCTTTCTTTGGGTGTTTTTCACAGTCGGTAGACAAGTCTCTTTAGTGTCCTGCGTTTTTAGAACTGTGACCTTAAATGCTTACTTTCTGTAAGCTGTTAAGGTCTTAACGACCATTCCACAGGTGCATGTTAATTAATTGATTATGGTTAATTGAACATGCATGGAAAACATTGTTTAAACAATTTACAATGAAAATCTGTAAAGTTATTTGGATTTTTAAAACATTATTGTTGAAATACACAGTCCTGAAAAAGGGACGTTTCTTTTTTTGCTGAGTATATATATATGGAAGCGAAGGTCTGTGATACGGTTTGCATATTTGCAGTTGGAGATCCACAAAGGGAGTGAATGAGTCACGTATCATAAAGTAGTTTTTATTCCTGAGCTTTCAGCTCCAGCCAGGAGCCTTCATCAGAGGATAATGCTTAGACATACAAGAATCAAATATATCAAAAATTAGGTGTGTTGGGGGGTAGAAGGATTGGTCGCAAAGTTTTATTTATTATAAATATGCTCTTTATAAGTTTGCATATACTGTACTGGGTTTATGTCCAAATGTCTGTTAATGGCGTTTTCGTCTGATAGCCAAGATTCAGCCAGCTCTCTGGCACTTTTAGTACTTGCCTTAAATCTTACTTGTACATTAAATGTATATCCTGTTGATTTTGTATGCGGTATACATGTAGGGCAAGCATCAAAAAGAATCGCAACACGTATACAGGAACATCGCAACTCCGTCAGAATTAAGGAAGGACTCGCGATCACTGATCTATACCTAATTTTCATAAAGCTCATGGTGGCCGCTCACCACGAAAGGTGCAATATACAAACTCCTGTTCTGACTGCGCGAGCTTTGCCTGATATGCAAAGCGATTCATGCACTGGAAGTCTGTGTGAGAATTACACATGAAAGGCGCTCTATAGTGAGAGTGTTGTTCGTGCCCTTGACGGACGACTGGCGGTCTCAACAGTAACACCCGCGAAGCACGGCGCACCCTGACAGCTTTCGCTTTCAGAGTGTGAATGAGGCGCGTCAAAAAAAAGGCGGCTGCGTGTGAAACTCAAGTCCCAAGTGAAGTGCAAAGGAGGGGCGTTCGCTGTGGTTTTCGCGACCTGGTGGACTTTGTGAGCCGTTTCTTCCCGTTTCCGAGCATACATTTGTTTTTTTCCTTTTTTTTTTTTTTTTAAATCCCAGGCACTAGCGGGCTGTGAGTTTGTACACGAGAACACAGTATCAGGACAGAACTTGGAAAAAAAAAATATATATATAATATTATATAGGGGCGCCCTCTGCTGCATGCTCTAGTAAACCAACGGGCCAGTCGGTCCAAACGACGAGCTCTAACTCAGATGGTGAAGCGACAGCAAGGAGCAAATGGCAAAGAGTGGCCCGCTTTCTTTGCCCTCACTCTCAATCCGCTCTTTGTGGTGCCCCCTAACCCACGGGCCCGCCGTCCGAGCGCAGACGACAAGTCAGCAGGCTGGCACGCAAACACGGAGGCCGGCCAACCCCCGCCAACGACTGCTGGCACACTGGCCAGGTTGACGCGACACGCGGCGCCAGTTTTCCTTCTCAAAGCCCCGATTCATGAAGAGGGCGGGCTGTTCCCGATAGAAGAGAGCACCTTGGCAGCAGGCCTCAGCCCTTAGGCTCATACTCAGTAACTGAGTGACAAGATGGCACTATACAGTATACAGTAGGAAAGAAGAAGAAGTGTGATAATTGGCACTGGGAAAGGAACAACTGGATGAAGCCAATTGAAGGCAAAATGTTTCCAGTTTCTCTGCAGGCAGGATGACCAGACCAGTGCCAAACCCTAAAATGATGTCCTCTTCTGTTTTTATTTAATCCATCCTGTCTTCCTGCCCTTCATGTTTCACTCTCCTGACCGTGAAGAAGAAAAAGCGAAGATGATCTTTGGAAACCTGGAAAGTTTTGCATGGTATCAGAGCGTGGAGGAGGGACAGGAAACAGTCACAGATAAACCAAGCAGCTGCCCAAAAAAAAAAAAAAAAAAAAAAAAAAGAATTTCCAGCAGAGAGCCGTCTATTGTGTATGAAAGGTCGTAGCGCCAACTGGAAAGAGCTCTGCCAGTCAGGAATCCAAAGTCATATGGGTATAAAAGAGGGATTTGTAGTGTGGGTGAGCGGCCCCAAGTGACGCAGTGCAATGCAGAATGCCGAGCCCAGCCTGGCATGTCCTCTGTGCAGCACTTCCTTTCCCACACAAAACTGGTGGGGCACAGCTTCCTGCCTCCCTGAAGCTGGGAGGTTTGTGAAATGACGTCCAATCCAGACCCCCCACGCGCACTTGTAAGTACACATCTAAAAGGAAGGTTTTCATTTTAATTTTCATGATAGAAAGAAGAACAAATATGATAGCACTGAAAAAAAGGAAGTGTTTCCCATGTCCATCCTTGGATCATTAAGAAGGAGAAATCCATCCACCTTCCAAACCAGGGTCAAGGACTGGCCAGGTGCATGGCAGGAGCAACCCATGGGTAAGGCGCCCATCCATCATAGAGTGAACACAAACACATTAGAGGCCAATTTAATCAAGTCAGCCCAACTAACCTGCGTGTCTTTGGACATTGGGAGGAACTCCACAAGGACACAGGGAGAACATGCAAACTCCACACAGAGAGGACACGGGATGCAAACCCCGGTCTGCTTATTGCAACGCAGTAGCCTACCACTGTGCCACTCCACACAGTTCACTTCCAAGTATGTCACACACCTGGACATCTGGACACGGGGAGAACATGCAAACTCCACACAGAGAGGACCTGGGATGCAAACCCCAGCCTTCTAGCTTGCCAGGCAGCAGCGCTACCACCATGCCACTCATAACAAGGATAAAGAAATGCAAATACATACATTGTCAGTAAATCTAACTGCACCCTCTGTGGGACTTTCGCTACGCTTTGCACTTTGTTTCTGTGGACTCATGCTATTTGCTACTACTGGGCATACTGCAATATTATGTAGAAATGTTATTTTGTTCTATTTTATTGTGTTTATCTCTGATACCTTTATTACAAAGCTTTGGTGGTTAAGGGGCTACTAATGAGGCTACTTATGAAGTCTGTTTGTTTTATTTTTTGCTTTGCGCCCTTCTCCATCTTAACCTGTAGTCTATGGAGGAGGAGCGGAAGCTTTAAATTCGCCAAAAAATTCAATCTCCGGTTTTCTACGGATCTCAACGTTTTAGGGTCCCCTGAAACATCGATATGTCGATGACGAGTGTGTGTGTTTGTGTGTGTGTGTCACAGTTTCTTGAGGACGCTCTCGGGCTTAAACGGCTGGATGAAAAAAAACACCAAACTCGAAACTCCAGTCTGTTGTGAGGTGACGATGTGCTCATTAGTTTTTGAGCCAAATCGCGCTAAAAGAAAAAGAAGGACCAATCCCTTATTGGGCAAAGTACGTTTTTGTTTTTCTTTTAAATATGTGCTTATTGTTTTTTATGGTTGAATCACAAAACCGGCGTTTGTAAAAGGAAGCCATGATAAAATCACTGAATTCACGGGAAAACCAGGATAGAAAAAAAAAAACGAATCTGTTTTAATTGAATAAAGCGAATAGCAGAAAAAAATGGTCGTTGTTACTTTACTGATGCAAACTGTGTATTGGTGTTTGATCCTGACAATATTTTCGAAGGGTGTATTGATTGGCGTATTTAATTTCAGGTTACACGTTCACTTCTATTAAAATGGGTTGTAAAAAAAAAAAAAAAAAAAACACAGTTATTTACTGCAAAGTTATACTGTACACCTAAAAATATTGTCACCTTCTTTTTTACAGTACAATTCCACAGCTGCCAGTACTTTACTGTAAATTTAACATTATTTTTTTAAGTGTAATTCTGCAATTAGTTATGAATTCTTCACGTCAGTTTCTACCGTAATGACCTATTTGAGATCAGAGAGATCAGCATCCGAGCGGTAAATAATTCCCGAGATATTAGAGAAGAGTTCGGGTAACTTGGAGCGCAAAGCCTACTGACGTTCACGTCTGAATTTTTTTGCATATACGGACAATTATGTAATGTGTGAGCTGTCAATGTAAGAATATTAGATGCGCGATTTTTATAGTTTTTAGGCATCATTTCAGGTAGTGCACCGGAATCTCATTGTATGCGTTATGAAAGACAACAAAGGAATCTTATTTTAAAAGATTAAGAGGCTCCTGAGAACAACTGGCTGGCTTAAATAAGTAAGGCTGCCTGTCAAGTAACACAAAAGCAGAAAATGATATGAATGGAAGGACGTGGACATCGAGAACCCCCAGCGATGGAGGGGCCATGTCGTGGCCAACCTTTAAACTGAAACTACATCTCCTCTGCTGTGGGGTACCTGTCCAGGCATCAACGTGGGAACCAACCCTGGAATTGGGGTATGCACACACTCAATAAGACAGGGGCAATTTAGAAATCACCAACTCGGTAATATCTTGGGGGACCCGGATAAAGAAAAAAATAAAAATAAAATGACGGTGATGAGAAAAACACAAGAGGTTGAACAGCTGAAGAGGTGCCAGTTGAAACACATTGTGGACAGAGAGCAGGACAAGACATTCACATGTCTGATCCCAAACTCGTCCAGCAGTATGGGCGAAGTGAACCCCAAACCACGATTACCATTTGGATCCAAACAGAAGAATGGAGATCCATAACTGGGACCCAGATGTTTGTTCATGTGGGTGTGTGGGTCAGAAGAGAAGTGTGTGTGTGTTAGGGGGGGGCTGCTATTCATCATTTGATAAGGGGGTCGGCTTAATAAGGAGGCAGACAGCCATAAAATAAAACCTACAGTGCCTATAAAAATCCTCCTTCACTGCAAAAAAAAAAAAACCTTCAACAGGACTCATTTTACTTTTATTTAGTAAAAATATCTGCCAATGGGGTAAGCAAAATTTACTTGACAAGAAGCTAAAAATCATAAATACAATTTTTTTGATAAGTCATAATAATAAGTCAATTAATTACAAGGCAGAGTGGTGGCTCTGAGGCTCGAGATCTGCACTGGCACTCGGAAGGTTGCCGGTTCGAATCACATAAATGCCAATAGGGACTCTGCTGTGTTGGGCCCATGAGCAAGGCCCTTAACCTGCAATTGCTGAGCGCTTTGAGTAGTGAGAAAAGTGCTATATAAATGCAAAGAATTATTATTCATACAATAAGGAAAGTGCAGACATCATGCCATGATAAAAACACTTTTCACTTGGTTAGATTTCAATGTTTGCAGTGTTGGTAGTTTTCACATTACATTGTTATACGACATTGAATCACAGATTGAATCTTTGCCACTCACTACCACGAGGAGTAGAGACAAACGTTCCAAGTAAAAACTTCATTTACGGTGCCTTTAAAAAGTATGCACCTCTATTAATGTCAAAGTGAACACAGATCTCTGCAAAGTGCTCTAATGGACAAGTGTCCATGTGTCTGTGTCTCTGTGTCCCCAATCAGTTGCTATGTCTGTGTCCTTCCAACAGATGACACACTACAAATATATCTAGTAACAAAATGCATTGCCTTTGTCATTCCAACAGACGGTGCATCACAAACATTAAGACTGCCTTTGTAAACCCTGTACTGAATGCAATATAAAAGACACAAATGCATTGCATTTGTCATTCCAACAGATGGCACACCAAACATTTGTAACAACGCATTTTACTACAACAAGGGTTTGTGATGAGCCAGATGCATTACATTTTATTACTACATGCATTACACAATACATTTCAACTGATGGTGCACATGTGTTAACATAGGGTTCTACATTGATACCTTATATGTATTTCAGCCCACCTTAGACAGGAAGCACAGCTTGTTACAACTATAAGACACAAACTATCTGATCACATACTGTAAGTATTCACTTCTATTAATGTCAAAGTGAACACAGATCCCTGCAAAATGCACTAATGTAATCCACCCTAACAAAAGGAAAAGCTTCTATGTGTCTGTGTCCACAATCGGTTTTCTCTGTGTCCTTCCAACAGAAAACGTACCATAAACATCTCTAGTAACAAAATCCATTGCCTTTGTCATTCCAACAGATGGTGCATCACAAACATTATGACTGCTTTTACAAATCCCGTACTGAATGCAATATGAAAGATACATATGCATTGTATTTGCATTCCAACAGATGGCACATCAAACATTTGTAACAATGCATTTTACTACTACAAAGGTTTGTAATGTGTCATCTGTTGGAATGACCAGTTCATTAGGTTTTATTACTACATGTATTACACAATACATTCCAAGTGATGGTGCACTGCAAGTGTTAACGCGGAGGTCTGCATTGATTACTGCATTGACGGGTAGCCCAGCTAGTTACAAATATAAAACGCAAACTATTTGATCACCTACTGGGAGTATTCACCTTCTTTAATATGACATCCCTAAATCATCACTGGTGTAGTCCCAGAATCAGTTCAATGGAGGTCACCAGTTTGGAGTCTCATTTAATTGTAGCCTAAATGCTCCTGTATGTGGAAGGACCACCTTGTAGACTAAATTACACAATGAAGACACAAGAACAGTCGGGATGGAGACAAGAAAGCATCCAAGTCAGAGAATATCCAGTTACATCAACCATTAAGAAATGGAAAGAGTTTGGCACAGCCGCAAATCTGCCAAAGCAGGCCATCCACAAAACCTGAGTTATTAGGCAAGAAGGAGATGAGTGAGGGAGGCCATGAGAAGACCACTGAGCAGGGCCACCTTAACATATTGGGCACTGGCCAGGGGGTCCCAGGAGCATAGGGGGCCAAAAGTGTTTCTGATACCTATGTATGCTTCTGTTTTGCTATCAAAACAGGGGCCACAGTGTGCTACTTTGCCTGATTGGGGGGGCTATGATCGCTGTTAAGATGGCCCTGCCTCTGAGAACTCTGAAGGAGTGACAAACTACAGTGGCTCAGATTCTGCAGACAGCAACTGTGCTGAGGTGCTTCACTAGGACAGTGACAAAGAGGGGAAAAAAGAAAACATAGCGTCTCAGTAAGAGTTTGCCACAAGACATGGAGGAGACTCTAAAGTCAGTTGCGAGAGGGTTCTGTGGTCAGAGGAGACTGAAAGTCAGCTTCTTGGCCTTGAACACTCCATCCCACCATGAAGCATAGTGCTGGCAGCGGCAATCTGTGAGGATGCCCACTTGTGAGAGCAGACGGGAAATACAAGATACTGGGAAATCCAGGAGGGAACCTGATGCCATCTTTAAGAAACCTGCACCTTGTAAGGAGATTTGTTATCCAGCAAGACGAGAAGTCCAAGCAGAAAGCCAACAATACACGAGAATGGCTCGGAAACAACAACATGAATGTCCTGGAGTCCAGATCTGAATTTATTGAGAATTCGTGGCTGGACTTGACAATGGCTGTCTACATGTGATCAACATTAAGAGGGCTGAAAAGACGTTTTACAAAGAAGAACTGCTAAACATGGCAGGGTGGAGATGTGCAGAGTTGGTGTAAGGCCTTGTGTCTGCTCCTCACCCATCCTAAGCCGGTTCTGTGGCGTGTTATCCAGGTTAAACTCTCCCTTAACGTCTGTCTGTTCACTCTTTGAAAAGCAGAAGTGGCCACCATGGCATCGTTTGTTTGATTCCTTTTCACAAATTGCCTAAGGGTGTTGAGTCTGCTTTCCCTTTTTCTTTCGCTCTGCTCTCATTCCTTCAACTCGCCTTTCATGACTGTTTTTGAAGCTGTTTTTTTTCCTCTGTCTGCATGGAGTCTGCATGTTCTCCCTGGGCCTCTGTGGGGTTTTCTTTATTTTCAATGTACCCAGCGTCCTAAAGGTCTTCACCTGTAAATTCCACCAAGTCTCACAAAGTTCATGCCAGGATGAATCACAAACTTACTTACTTGCTTTGTGATGGACGCTGCAAAAAAAAAAAAAAAAAAAAAAAAAACGGCACTCCAGCATAACTTCTAGCAAGTTTCATTAGTATAACACCAAATATTTACGTTCCTAAGAACCTGAATACAATGGGCGGGTTGCAACAGTGTTTAGACAGTGCCTTTCACGCCAGCGACATCCTAACACTCTACACCTCTAGCGTTTATTACTTGAAACATTTCAAATTTGCTTTTGTAAGAGAAGGAAAACAAAAATAAACTTTGCACCAATTTATGTGATACTAGCCATCCTCCACGGCTTCGCCTGCATATTAGTGAACAGGACAGTAAGGAAGGCCCCGCCCAGCTCTCTATTCCTGACGTCACTCTTCCCCGTCCCTTCGACCCGCAGCCTCTGTCTCGAATTAGCGTGAAATTATCACTCCTGCAAGCAAACTATGATTCTTAGCACGATGAGAGAAGTCGCAAAATCAACCGGAATGTTCAAGCAAATTCTAGAAAAAAAAAAAGATCTAAATCCCTTAAGTAGTTCTCTCGTTCGCTATTTGAGTGGATGTAAGGTACACGCCCCGAGGCTAACACATGAGTGAGGAGGGACTCGCCCCCTCCCCTAATAAATCGGTACCGCAAGCGGATTATGATACTTAGCGCGATGAGAAAGTCGCAAAATCAACGGAATATTCAAGCAAATTATTGAAAAAGACCCGATGTAAATCTGTTAAGTAGTTCTCTCATAAAAAGCGAACAGCCATACAAACAGGTTTAAAAATCTATAAGGAATTTCGCGCTTGGACCGCGACATTTTTAAAACCGTTTCTTAGCGAGCACCTATGGGCCAAGGGTAACCTCCATTCCAAATTTTAAGTCCCAAGACCTCATGGTTTGGGAGATTCTGTGATTAGTGAGTCGGTAGTATTTGGCTTATTGATTTATATATAATATTATATTCAGACATGCAAAGGCTCTGCATCCTTGACTATAGTCCATTTATCAGCCAAGAATGGATTACTTTATGTACCATTCTCTACTATTAGGTGGAGCTCCCACCCTCAGCCTTAATAAACCTCGCAGCACACAGGTAATGGCAAACCTCCGGCTGGAGAAGTAAATTTTCGCTGCATGCAGAGTTTGCTTTATTTTGTAAGCGTACTTCAGAAGCTTGTCGAGAAATGGCGTGTCGGCTGCGTGTGGGCGGGACCGGTTTTGAAGAGGAGCCGCTGGTAGCAATGGGAGGGGTTTGGAAGAGGATGAATAGGAATCGAGAAATGCTGTGTCGGCTGCGTGTGGGCGGGACCGGTTTTGAAGAGGAGCCGCTGACAGCATGGGGAGGGGTTTGGAAGAGAACGAATAGGAATCGAGTACACGACACGTGTTTCACCCTTATTAGGGCTCATCAGGTGGACACACCTTCGCTTCAAACCATGGATGTCAGCACCTGAGGTGAAGCACCTCTGATGTTGCACCACAGCGGCTGGTTTGCTTACTTGACAGCATGAAGATCGGATTATTACAGGCATAGCTCTGATCACAATCTGATATTTGGGTGGTCACCTACCAGGCAACGCTTGTGGTTGGTTTGCCAATCAGCAAACATTCGCAACGTCCTCTCAGCTGCGATAAGCAGATACGGCTCAAGAAAATGAAAGGAACACTTTTAGAACACATCAGATCTCAATGGGAAATTAAAACCTGCTGGATATCATACTGATATGGTAATGTGTTAGGAACGAAAGGACGCCACATCGTTTCATGTAAAGGAAATTGATCAACTTGCAGAGGGCTGCATTCAAAGACACCCCGAAAATCAAAGTGAAAAAATGATGTAGCAGGCGAGTCCATTTGGACGAAATGTCATTGCAGCAACTCGAAATCATACTCAGTAGTTTGTATGCCCCCCCCCCACCCCATGCTTGTATGCATGCCTGAAAATGTCGGTGGGGTGGGTGGCATGCTCTTAATGAGACGACGGATGGTGTCCTGGAGGAGCTCCTCCCAGATCTGGACCAGGGCATCACTGAGCTCTTGGACAGTCCGAGGCGTCGGATGGACCCAAACATAATGTCCCACCCAGATGTGTTCTATTGGATTGAGGTCAGGCGAGTGATCGTGGGGGCCAGTCAATGCTATCAACTCCTTCATCCTCCAGGATCTGCCTGCATCCTCTCGCCACACGAGGCCGGGCATTGCCGTGAACCAGGAGGAACCCAGGACCCAGGGTGGGTGTGTCTGAATCCTGAAATGTGCATATAGCACCCAGAGGAGCTTCTATGTGTCTCTAGGAATGAGGACTCCAGAAAGCCTTCATGGATGCCAAGCAATGCCCCGCACAATTAGAACTTCATGCCAGTAGCACATCAGGGCAGTGAAATGCTATGGACTGGGATGCTTCCCCATCTCAGGACAGGGGCTTTGAAGGGAAGGCTGTGGAGAAGTTTAGCAGATTTCAAATTCTCGTCACTAATGACCTGAAATGGCCACAACAGCTCTTGGCCATTATGAACATTTTATTTCTGCACACGTCTCAAGACAGGCCAGACAGCTCGATCTATGCTCACCATCTTCAGGTGCTCACAGAAGTGCCTCCTCACTGCATGGCAACAGCTCAGCCTGGGCCTAAAAGGGCACTACTAGGATGGTGAAGTGGGCAAACAGCATTTCCAGTACACACACACACACATCTCACACTGCCTTTGAAAGGCTGGCACTGTTATTTGTTGATCAGTACATTTCATTGCACTCAGGATACGTGATAGTGAGGACCCCTTAAACTACACTCTTACAATAAAAGGTGCCCGAGATGTTCTTTAGAGTGACGGAAAAACAGCCATCCAGTGAAGGTTCTAGAGGTAATCTAGATTTATTTTGATTTCTAACAAGTCCCGTAAATAACCATGAACAGATGGTAACAGATTTGTGAAACAGCACTGGGTTCCCAATTTTAAGTGACCTTTCACTGGATACACTAGCACGAGGTTTCTTGATCTGTTGTATCCTGAGAGGCTACCTACAATACATTAAAGATGTCTGTTATGTCCGCATATAAGGAACCTTTTCAAAGCTCAATGCACATCATGGGCAAAGAACCTTTCAGACAACGAGCTGATTCTTTATCAAGCAAGGGCACTACAAGGAGCTACACAACCCAGTAAAGTGCCACCTTAGAACTAATACTTCAAAGTGAATAAGCATCTCAGCCTCCCTGCAGGGTCACGTTTCTTTTCTGTCCACTCAAGACCTTTGTCACATGCGCCACACAACTCCAAGATGGTTTTTAATCAACTAGCCATAAGGTTACTGAACAACCACTCAAAAGGGCAGGTGGGTAAGCTCTTCTGGAGTTGTATTTACAGTAATGTCACTAGCCAGTGGGCAACATGCAAGGAAGACTGACAGAAATGAAAATTGCCCTCTCAGCCATACAAGTCTCTGGCATCCTCTTCCAGTGCATTGTGCCTGACTGTCCTGAAATAGGCTCCGCCTCCCCATGACCCTGAGAACTGGATCAATCCAGTTAACTAAACGGATAAACAGCTCTACAGGAGAGTGTAAAGCCACCCGATCACCAGGTGAAGAATAGCAGACCCTCCCTAAACAACAAAGGTGACAAAGCGGTTCTTCAGAGAGATGCAACAGGGGAGCCATTTGTGGTGCCCAAAGGTTTGTTTAATTAGATCTGTGACAAGTTCCCAAAATAACCACAAAGAGGTGAGAACAGACTTGTAAAATACCAGCACTCTCGCTGTATACAGTCACACAGAAGAATTTCGGGTCTGTTACACCCTCGCCAGGCCATGGCACATTTGGGGACCTTTCCAATAATTTTCACTTGTAGCCTTCAAACACATAATCTTAATGCCTTGGCGGCAGTTGGTGGTAAATCCCATCATGTAAGGTAACGTTCTCCGTGACTCAGTCCAATTAGTCCACGACTCACCTCGGCAAACTCAAACTTGTTTCAATGAGTGGTCTCCTCTCATTTGTCAAACTTCATATGCTTTTGTGGATGAGATATTGGAACAGCTAAACTACTACCTAAACAAAACGGGCTCGACGAACTGAACGGCCTCCTCTCGTTGGTCAGATTTGTGAGGTTTCTTAAGGTTTATCCAGAAGTACAATGCATAGAATGCAGCAATGGGGAATAAGGAACAACACAGGCTGTAGACCTCATACAGAAGGGAAGCTTGTCTGTCTGATGTCTCGTGTTTTATGTAGATAGATAGATAGATAGATAGATAGATAGATAGATAGATAATGTGGCGGATGGCCGGGGCCCTTGCCAGGCCAAGACGCCCAAAGTCTGGAAGGACCGGGGGAAAAACAGTTTCTTCCCTGGGCCGATAGAGGGCAGTCCTCTTGGTTTCCAGCGGGGCCAAGGGTTATGAGCATGGGTGCTCAACCCTGTTCGAACCTGTGGCCACCGCCAAGGGGCACATGGACCTTTCCAGGACCTTACTTGGTCATGCTTCTACCACACCTAGAAGTGTGGCCAGAAGAAGCTCGTTAGGCACCTGGAGTCCATCGAAGTACCCTATAAAAAACAGCCACCTCACTCCACAAGGCCAGAGTCAGGAGGAGGGGACAAAGCCAGAAGAGGAGTGGAGGGAGAAGGACTGGCAGCAAGAAGGGACTGAATGGTGTTGGTGTGTTGCATTGTGGTTACTGGCATTGTAAACTGTAAATAAATGTGTGGAGTGTGGCAAAACTTGTCTCCTGCCTGTCTGTGCCTGGGTTAGGGTGGTGGCACGCCCCCTAGTGGCTCACATTAGATAGATAGATAGATAGATAGATAGATAGATAGATAGATAGATAGATAGATAGATCTTTATTTGTCCCCAGAGTAAAACTTGGCTTTTTATAGAAGCTCTTTAAATAAATAAATGCATAAACAGGTAGATAAGTAAGTAAGTAAATAAATAAATAAACACACATGCATGCTTAGGTCTGAACACACATCAGAATGACTAAAAAGCAAGAAAATTAAAAAAAAAAAAAAAAAGTTCAGACTTGGCAGTGCCAGTCCCAGTAAGGTGTTATGCAGATGTATTGTCATTGGTATAAAGAAGCCCCCCATTGTGTTTCTTGACACTCTTCTGCTCAATAATTTGATGACTGCAAGTCCTCAGTGTTTGTGTGTCACAGAGAGGATGTGCAGCGTTGTTCTTAATGGCTATCAGTTTTATTTTAATTCTCTCCTCCTCTATAACCTCTAGGGGGTCCAGAATGTGCCCCATAACTGAGCCTGCCCTTTTAATTAGCTTGCTGATCCGGTGGGCCTTTCAGGAAGTGACGTCACCAGCCCAGCACACCACGGAGTGCCCATCACAGAGTACTGGAAGATGTTATGGACGTCACTTCCCACATTAAAAGAGCGCAGTCTCCTAAAAGTAACAAGTCTGATCTGCCCTTCTTTCTCAAGCTCCTCTGTGTTCCAAGACCAGTCCAACCTGTTTCTGAGGTGGACCCCCAAGTACTTGTAGGGGGTGGACCACCTCTACATCCACACCTTGAACAGTGGCCAGACATTGAAACTCTAGGGTGCCGTCAACAGCCAGTTCTGCGGTTTTACTGATGTTAAAATGCAGACAAGACCCCCCTCTGCATCATCCCCCTTATCAATATCCCCCATAGGTGAGAATTTCCACAAGTGACGTGACCTGCTGTTACGTTTAGAGTCAGGGGTGTAAGGAGTGAAGAGAAAACAAGACCGGCCTGTTACTTGTGGTGCTGCAGTGTTGCTCACATTAATGATAGAATGGAAAAAAAGAAACAAGTGACAAGATTGGGGCTGAAGGCGTCACGCCTGTTAACCCTTTGTATAGCACCAACTGTGCCAGGCAGTTCAGTAAAAGGGGGAGAACACGACTGGGTTGCTAAAGGTGACATGTCCAGCGATTTTTAGGTGTGACGATTGACATGGTCCGGCAACTCAGCACAGTCAGCAAGCCTGACATACCCAACAACTAGAAGTCACGCGACGGGACCTCGGCTTAAGGTAGACTACAACACATTACAGATGTCAATGTTATCCGCATATTAGGAAGCTTTTCAAAGCCCAAGGACCAAATTTCATATGCAAGAGAAACCTTCCCAGAATTAAACAGCTCTTTGTCAGGCGATGGCTCCACAAGGAACCTCACACAACCCAACAGTAAAATGCCAATATAGACCTTCTGTTTTTGTTTTGTTTTTTTAAGTGCGTTGGGTCATGACAGCCAACATTCCCAAGTAATCTGTGCTTTGGAAGAACAAAATGAAAGTCTGATGAAAGTGATGCGGCACGGCCTGAAATGTGCAGAAATCGCCAGTCGTTACTTGGTTGAAAAAAAACAGTCGTCATCTGCAATTTAACAGACTGATCAGGAATGGGAAAAAGATGGCAGGGGGACTTGAGGCCGCAGCTCTGGTGGCAAACAGCAGTCAGCCTGTGATGGAAAAAATCCACGGAGATTCCTCCTCTCTCTTTTAGTTTGATTTTATTTAGGAAATAAAAGGTAGCAGCAGGTTAAAACATAAAAGAAAGAATGAATGGACGAATGCTGGCATTTGAACTCATTTTTCTAGGACCTGGAAGAAGATCTGATTAAATCCATTCGTTTTTTTGACCCGCTTAATGTATTTATTGGGTGCCCGTCCTCAGGGCATGATCCAAAACAGACTGGGCACCAGTCCTTGGGGGGCACACACACTCACCTCAGGCCAGTTAACACACCAAGTCCGAAATATGCAAAGACTTTTTAAAGTCCCCGTAATCCAAAGCTGTCGAGCAGATTAGTGCAGGCCCATTCTTGAGACACCAGTTCCACCATGGCGTCCTGTCATTAAGATGATTTATCGGGATTACATTGAACTAAAGGGAACTGCCATTGTTTCACAAGCGGGCTGCTCACAACATCAACTTGAAAATGAATCGGAGGGTTATGGAATCGGACAGGTGCGGAAGCTTGGAAACTCAAGCTGGCCGATTGTCTGGCCGCATCCAGCTGTCCTCCTGTAGGTCTCCAACCCCAGCTAGAATGACCGGGCTGCCAGCCAGCCAACCAACCCCCAAAGCAAAAGCCCTACAGGTGCCAGGCAACAGGTGTAAAAGAAACACGAATTGGCAGACAGATGGGTGACCTCCAAACGGCCATGTCTCGCTGCCTTCGCGACGCGAATAGTCAGTTAAATGCAATTTATTCTTATATCGTACATATTACGTAAAACACAAACACACACAACAGAGATGTTCTTGAGGTTAACATTAAAAAAACGAAGAAATTAAGCCACAGTAAGATAAGACACCTGAGAAGATAGAATTACAGCTTAGTTTACTGTCTGCACGTTAACATATACGAAGCGATCGCTCAATATTTTTTTAAAAGCACGCAGATCGTAAAAATCAAAACACAAACAAATCTGTCAAGCTGACATCTATCCATCCACCCATCTCTTCAAATTTCTGGCACTGGTAGAATCAACTCTGGACGGGAGGCCATCCCATCGTAGAACAACAATCTAAAAGTGAAGCTGCGAAGCAACGCTAGACTAATGAAGGTTTAAAGAAAAGAGGTAATTCGACCGAAAAAAAAGACTGTGATGTTTACATGGATTGCAACTTTGGTTTCAAGCCTCTCGGATCACCTCGAGACATAACGAACCCACCCTAGTGCAAGACCTAAGGGGGTGAGAGGAAGGTCGATTAATCGGTTAATCGCGTCTCCGCAAAACCAGCCAATTCTTTCAACAGGATGCATTAAAATAGAACAGCAAAGCGGAGCGAGATGGGGTGGGTGATAAAAGTTCATAGTCGCGTACCTTTGTGCCGTGCTCACAGCCGCGAGGCTTCCCGTGTTGATCCCGTGTACTCCCATATATGCTTCATATCCAGCATGAAGTATTTAATTCACTTTAGTTGTTCTCTCTCCCGTTAACAGATTTCCTTATGAGAAGCGCCGCCGCCGGCAGCGGGCAATAGTGACAATGACTTAGAGGGTGGAATTTAGTTTTATCGATTTAAATTTGGTGTCTCTTTGCCTTAGTTTAAAGGTTCATTTAAAGTTATCCGATTTTAAAAGTGTTTCATAACTTTATAGTTCTTGTATCACATATATCGGTTTTAAAATAGCCAATAACCCTTTATTTATGAAAACACTTCCCCTATATTTAAGCTTGGTCTCGTCCTCATGTCGGCTCACTGCTTTCTTTCTGATTGACGCGCAGCTCTTCCAATTGATTGCGAGATTTTGTACGCCTAGCGAATCACTGCTGAACGATAGGCGGGCTTTAATGTCCCGTTAAGTTTTCGTCGATGTAATCAGTCCACTTGCCAAAAAAAAAAAAAAAGTCAACATCAACTGTTTGACAAGACGCGGCGCAGCTCAGTCCGCCCCCAAGGAGGTCACGTCTTACGGCGTGGAAGGTCACTGACACCAATCAGGAACGAGGTGTAATCTGGATTTTTGGATTTGAATAGAATACATGCCGGCTTACATCCTGTCTAAGCCGTTATATGTGTAAGTAGGGTAACACCAAACAACAATGCAGTCATTAGGCACAAATCATTCCTACTTGTGAAAGCCGTAGCGAGCGGTAACAGACTTGTGTGAAGCCTCCTCCTCCTCCTTTTCAGAACTTAGCTCAGGAATGACATTACAATGAACTGTTCGAGAACCGCCGTGTTTACGCAATTGTTGCATTTTTATCGGGGAGTGTGATAAGGCTTGGAATAAAATTAGCAACAGGAATGCAGATGCTCAGACGTAATAGTTTCGCAAGTACCGAGGCACAAACACGAACCGAAATTGGCCTCCTCTAAACTTCGATCACTGTCTGCATGGAGTGGGCATCTTTTCAAGGAGGTCAGGTGAGTTTCCTCAATGTACCCCACAGCCCAAAGCCATCTAGCTGATCCAAAAGCGGCCAAATATGGTGCCTGAGACAAACTGGCATCTCGTCAAGCGTTGGTCCCAGCCTTGCGCTACATTTAACTTTTTTTCTACTTATTATTTTTTTTTAAAGAAAGTCAAAAAGAAGTCAATGTGTCGAAACAAGAAGCAATCTAAACCCATCCCATACCAAGAAACAACATATTAGTATTCAACAAAATCCACTGATGCTATTGAAGACATCATCCAGTGATGTTACTGGAATCGTCAGGTGTTTCGGGTCTTCCAACATCATACATCCTCATCCAGGTGACTCACCTGGGGCTGATCAAACGCCAGCTTGTGTCCAGTTGGCACGCTAGTTACTTGGACCCCAACTCTCTCCGCTCTTCAGACACTTCAGTGGAGATGGCTCTCCACCTCCTCCTATTCACACCACTTACGATACCGCGAAAACTGAGGGCTTTGATTAGGGAGCATGCAGCAAAGCCCTCACTGCCAACCTCCACAGGGGGGCACCTGGCAATCCATCCTGCTTTTGCTGGCATTGCCTGTGCTGTCCTGTGAAATTTAGTGAGCTGCCCCCTAGAGGCATCTTCCAGACATTCTTCCACACAGGACCCTCAGCTCCGTTTGGTGACTTCAGACAAGATGATAATGTCTGGTCACAAGGTGGAGACAGCAGAGTGGCTGGAGAACTTCAGCTGTCTGAGGTCCACCAGCAACTGCCAATCTCTTGCTGAGACCACCCGTGGACATTTTCAATGTGTTTTTTGTCTGCCCACTCGCTCTGACAGAAGCAATCATCTGCTCAGTGGTGAGGAATGTTGGTTGTGGTAAATCCTGCACTGTTAGCTTCAGCAACTGCCTTCAAGACTTGGTCGTGTCATCTTCTGTTACATCCTTCACCAAATGCTTTGGAGCAGCTGCTCACGATGTGTTCCAAGGTGCCTCACTTTAACCCCTTATTATGCAGGTTCAATGGAGTGACTCAAGTCAAGTCGGGGAGCATGCACTGCTACAGTGCGTTGCCATACCCACTACACGATGAAACAACTCAGGATCCCAGTTGGTAACCCCCCAGGCAGACACGTGGTCCAGTCCCACCCTCCGAAAATGACCCTCTATCTGCTGCAGCCAGGTGTTACGTGTGCGACCCCTTGGCCTGGTCCAGCCACTCGGATCCCCAACAATGAGGATCTTATGAGCTGGATCACCCTAGGGGAAATGCGCCACATGGCCATAGTGCCATACCTGACGCTCCCTCACAATGGAGGTGATGTGCCTCATTTGGGACTCCATGAACCACACAAAGTCAAACCAGCACCTGACCTGGAAGTGGTTGCGAGACATGGACACTATCCAGTGACCTGAGACAAAGAGTGGACTCCTTTGGTACGGTGTCTCTTCGGAGAATCCTTGGGTACCACTGGTTTGACTTTCCCGGAGTTTGCATGTTCTCCCTGTGTCTGCGTGGGTTTCCTCTGGGTGCTCCAGTTTCCTCCGACAGTCCGAAGACATGCAGGTTAGGTGCATTGGCGATCCTAAATTGTCCCTAGTGTGTGCTTGGTGTGTGGGTATGTGTGTGTGTGTGCCCTACAGTGGGCTGGCACCACACCCGGGGTTTGTTTCCTGCCTTGCGCCCTGTGTTGGCTGGGAATGACTCCAACAGACCCCCGTGACCCTGTGTTAGGATACAGAGGGTTGGGTAATGACTGACTGCCATCTACCTGGAACTGCTCCCTCTTGTGTGCAGGTTGGGCACTGCGGATCTTCAAGAGGAGAGAGCCGTAGTTCAAATTGAAACCTGCGCACTGCCGCCGTGGCGACTTCCTGTTGTTTGTAATGGTAGATTCCCACCACACTCAGATGATCATGCATCAGTGACCAAGGAGACACCCACCCTCCCATTCTGACACCACCCCACCCCCGCATGGATCACAAAGACACTTAACATGGGAAGATGTGGCTCATGACCCCCATAGCAGCATTGCATTATGGGACCTCGTGGCCAGAGACACTGCCTTTCCCAAAGAAGATGGTGATGCAGCCGGTCAGAAGTCTCATGATGGTGTGAGTTTTCTACTCCTACATTTGCTTGTGCTCATGGAACTCAGGTTGAGTCTGAGTATTTGGGTTTTATCATTTATTACTTTTATGTCAGTTAACGCACTTTTGTACTGCTAGTTAGACACTTGTGTAGTTGTTGATGGTGGCGCCGGTTTTCCATTGTGGCAGGATTGGCATGACAACCAAGAAGTGAGATGTTATCGCCATATGCATTTGCCCAGTGGGGGCTGGGTGGTGTCTTAGCCTTGGAACCCCTGCAGATTTTTTTTTTTTTTCTCTCCGGCCCATCTGAAGTTTTTTTTGTTTTGTGTTGTTTTGTTGTTTCTGTCCTCCTGGCCATCAGACCTCACTTTATTCTTTGTTACTAAGCATTGTCTAATTGTATTCTTCCTTCATATAAACGTCTCTTTCTTCATCTTGAAAAGCACTTTGAGTTCCACCATTCGTATGAAAATGTGCCCTAGAAATAACTGGGGTTGTTGATGTGAGGTGTAACCGGTCCACAGCTCAGTTTGTTTTTATATACAGTGGTGTGAAAAACTATTTGCCCCCTTCCTGATTTCTTATTCTTTTGCATGTTTGTCACACAAAATGTTTCTGATCATCAAACACATGTAACCATTAGTCAAATATAACACAAGTAAACACAAAATGCAGTTTTTAAATGATGGTTTTTATTAATTAGGGAGAATAAAAATCCAAACCTACATGGCCCTGTGTGAAAAAGTAATTGCCCCCTTATTAAAAAATAACCTAACTGTGGTGTATCACACCTGAGTTCAATTTCCGTAGCCACCCCCAGGCCTGATTACTGCCACACCTGTTTCAATCAAGAAATCACTTAAATAGGAGCTGCCTGACACAGAGAAGTAGACCAAAAGCACCTCAAAAGCTAGACATCATGCCAAGATCCAAAGAAATTCAGGAACAAAGGAGAACAGAAGTAATTGAGATCTATCAGTCTGGTAAAGGTTATAAAGCCATTTCTAAAGCTTTGGGACTCCAGCGAACCACAGTGAGAGCCATTATCCACAAATGGCAAAAACATGGAACAGTGGTGAACCTTCCCAGGAGTGGCCGGCCGACCAAAATTACCCCAAGAGCGCAGAGACGACTCATCCGAGAGGTCACAAAAGACCCCAGGACAACGTCTAAAGAACTGCAGGCCTCACTTGCCTCAATTAAGGTCAGTGTTCACGACTCCACCATAAGAAAGAGACTGGGCAAAAACGGCCTGCATGGCAGATTTCCAAGACGCAAACCACTGTTAAGCAAAAAGAACATTAGGGCTCGTCTCAATTTTGCTAAGAAACATCTCAATGATTGCCAAGACTTTTGGGAAAATACCTTGTGGACTGATGAGACAAAAGTTGAACTTTTTGGAAGGCAAATGTCCCGTTACATCTGGCGTAAAAGGAACACAGCATTTCAGAAAAAGAACATCATACCAACAGTAAAATATAGTGGTGGTAGTGTGATGGTCTGGGGTTGTTTTGCTGCTTCAGGACCTGGAAGGCTTGCTGTGATAGATGGAACCATGAATTCTACTGTCTACCAAAAAATCCTGAAGGAGAATGTCCGGCCATCTGTTTGTCAACTCAAGCTGAAGCGATCTTGGGTGCTGCAACAGGACAATGACCCAAAACACACCAGCAAATCCACCTCTGAATGGCTGAAGAAAAACAAAATGAAGACTTTGGAGTGGCCTAGTCAAAGTCCTGACCTGAATCCAATTGAGATG
>JANRMT010062802.1:22919163-22937410 GCA_026402145.1 Polypterus bichir lapradei
GTATTAGCATTAGTATTAGTATTAGTATTAGCATTGGTATTAGCATTAGTATTTGCATTGGCATTAGCATTGGTATTGGTATTAGCATTAGTATTAGTATTGGTATTGGTATTAGCATTAGTATTATCATTAGTATTAATATTGGTATTGGTATTAGCATTGGTATTAGTATTATCATTATCCTCTACCTACAGTATGTGGTAGCACTTTGAGTAGTTTTAAAAGCACTATATACATGTATGGAATTATTAGCATTAGTATTGGTATTAGTAACAGTATCATCATCATCATCATCATCTACCTATGTGGTAGCACTTTGAGTAGTTTTAAGAGCATTATATACATATATGCAACTATTAGTATCAGTATTATCATCATCTCCTTGTGTGCCAGCACTTTGAGGACTTTTAAAAGCACTATATAAATGTACAGAATTATTATTATTATTATTATTATTATTATTATTATTATTATTAGTCCATTTGAGTTCATTACAAAATACAACATAATAACCGGGTCCATTCCTTGGGCCTAGGGTTAGAATGAAGTAGAAGTCTATTTAATGGATAGTGCCTTTCTTAGGGTACAACATTTATTATTATTATTATTATTATTATTATTATTATTATCACATTTGTACACAATCTGCCTGACAATGGACTGGTGGAGTCACTTTGTGACCTTTTCCAGCAGATGATGGCAGTATGGGCCAGCCCCACAAACAATGTGGTGAAGATCACACTTTGACAGTGACGGTCCAGACTGAAGTTGTTTAAACAGGGAAGAACCTTCCACACCACATCATGGATTGAGACACCCAACTTGAATCTCCCCTTCTTTTTCACATACAGATATGTAGCATTGGATCATTTCCTTCAGTAAATAAATGAACACATGTAATGTTGTGTTGTTTTTTTTCTTTACTGCATTCTCTTTATCTAGTTTTACTAGTTATATAAAAACCTGAAGACACTGTAGGTCAGATGTATGCAGAGACAATTCCACAGGGTCACCAAACGAGCTAGCACTGCAACATCACTGGTTTGGGAAAGGACACTCTAACTAAGCAAAACCACACGGACTTCACACACAGTCAGAGATGGCCTAGTGAGAGCCAAGTCGTGAGTGGGCCTAATTCTGGGCTGGAGCGTGCAGCGATGTGACGGAGTGATCGCTTCTGGTAGCACTTTGGTAAGGCAGCACTCTCATGTAACTTTATTTTGTTTTTTATTAAATTACAAAATGACAACAGAAGAGAGTTAAGTTTGAACGTTAAGAATTACATACACATCCAGTGTTATTAATACAGTACCTTTAAAAAGGGTGAGAAATGGTGAAACGCAGCTTACAATGTCACAGCAGATACATAGATAGAGAGATAGATAGATAGATCTTTATTTGTCTCCCCCTAACAATGCCTCATGGCATTATATATTTTATATATCGCCATAGCCACCTTCTATGGTGGTGCCACCCTGCTGTTGTGATGGTCATAACGTGCTGTACAAATCCCTATCAGTCAGCACAGCCTACTGAGACTCCATTCAGACTGCAGTTCAAAGTTGTTCAAGTCCGTTTGGCGGAGGAGTCAAATCCAATACGACTGCGTACTGAAATCTGTCCTGAATCTGTGAAATGAATAAAAATGAATTCTTTGAACAGATAGAGCCTAATAAATCAATATGAATGCCAGCTCCAGCTCTTACGGTGAGAGTCGGTCCCGATGACATGTACTTAAAGATGCTTTGAGTGGAATCGTCACTTTCATTAATGACAAATCCATCGGCCAGACTCCTTCAGAAAAATACACATTTGAGGCGAGATATTACAGAAAAAAAGGTAGCAATCAGGCTAAATTGGCAAGCATTTTTGTTTAATTTTTCGCATTTCACACTTCTGTAATAAAGAGGCGATATTAATGTGATATGAGTGAAAGAACAGTTTTTTAATAAGCTGTTCCATGAACTAGAACATTTTGGAGTATCTCCCTATTTAAACTGCCAGCCTTCCAGGTAGCTTATAGTGATGGCGAATGCACTGTTATTAGTTTATTATGAAGCCACATTAACTGTAACCATACATATATGTATATTTAAACATAAATGGCCATATTTAGGAGCTTGAAATAACCCAAAAAGCATGATATAATCCCAAAAGGTAAATGTAATTAAAGTATAATAATTAACTCTAGAGATCTGCCCATGATCATGTTCAACTATTTAACTATTTATATATAAACTAGCCGTGTTAACCCATGCTGTGAAAAGACCGGGTTTTTGGAAGCTATTGAAATCATCAGAAAAAAATTGAAATGTAGAGATGTCAGGTAATTGAAAGGAACTACCCTGGGCGTCTCTCTCCTAGGAGGATTCGTTTTCTGACGTGCTCAACCTCGCTTGTGTTATTAGTGGCTAAGCGAGTTTTTGTTTCCTCAGAGGTGGAGCCCTTACCCTGACTCCACCTCTCACTTCCGGACCGGACAGACAGACAGACACACACACACACTTCCACGCGTAGACGTTTATATGTAAGATAACCATTTAGGTGCTTCAAAAATAACCTGAAAAGTCTGATAAAATTAAGTGTAACTAAAGTAAAAAAGTAATGAAATATCATCACCCAATCAGATTTTCAAGCAATGAGCAGGTTTTTTTAGCATTTCAGGGGCAGAAGCGAATGTGAAAAGCAGAATCATCAAGTCGTAGATGGTGGTGCTGAACAACAGACGAGATTCGCGGAGTTTTAACACAACTTGTATTGTAAACCCGTTTGAGAGATGCTTATATTTTGAATTAAATGTGTCCTTAACAATGCATTCAAAGTCCACAGCTGTAGCTGATCATTGAATTTTACGTTGTCACGTCTGTGTCACCTGTGCTATGCCATCTGAGGGTAAATCGATAGAGGTTTACAGAATACAACCATTGGCGATTACTTAGGCTGGGTTTATACTTCACGCGATGCGACGCCTGCTCCTGCGGGCGCTACTGCTACGCAAGTCGCTTTAGTTCAAACACGCACAGCACAACACAGCAGCGCTCAGACTCCGGTCCTGGAGGGCCGCAGTGGCTGCAGGTTTTCATTTTAACCCTTTTCTTAATTAGTGACCTGTTAATTAACTTCTTTCGAATTCATTTTAATTGACCTGCTCTTGAAGACTCAGACCCCTTAATTATTTTACCTTAATTAGCAGCTAAACAATAATGAGATACAAAATGCGCCAAAACAGGACCAGCAAACTGTGTCCATCATACAATACTTGAAAATAAAGAAAGATGAAGGTCTCAGGAATGTTGATCTACTAAGGTCCACTAAACCTTTGACCAGCTCTCTCAGAAAAGAGGAAATCAGCAATGTCTGAAATGTCTGCTATTGCACAATGAGAGTGCAACAAGCCATGGAATTAAAGAACGAGTTTAATTAATGACAAGAATCAGTGCCTAATTAAGCAGTTGGTTGGAGTTTGAGGCCCTCACTTAGTTGGTCTTCTGTTGGCTCACTCACTTCACATTTAATTTTTGTGTGGGTGCCATTAAAGGAAAGAAATGAAGCAAATCAGAGGAACAATGAAGAAATTCAGGGGAACAAATCTTAAAAGACAAGTCAATTAAAATGAAAGGAAAAGGAGTTAATTAGGAACAAAAACTGGTCACCAATTAAGAAAAGGGTTAGAATGAAAAGCTGCAGCCACTGTGCCCCTCCAGGACTGGAGTTGGGGACCAGTGGTAAAGCCAACATCAAATGAACATGGACACTCTGCTCCAAGACTGCACCCGTATAGCAATCTGCATTATATGTGAATTAATGCCTAGTATGGTATATATATATACTCAGCAAAAAAAGAAACGTCCCCTGACTTTCAACTGTTTTTACTTTCAGTAGACTTAATGTGTAAATATTTGTATGAACACTAAAAGAGTCAACACCATAAGACATAAACTAAAAATTTTACACAATGTGTCCCTGAATGAAGGGAGGCTCAAAATCAAAAGTACCAGTCAGTATCTGGTGTGGCCACCAGCTGCTTGAAGTACTGCAGTGCATCTCCTCCTCATGGACTGGGCCAGATTTGTCAGTTCTTGCTGTGAGATGTTACCCCACTCTTCCACCAAGGCACCTGCAAGTTCCTGGACATTTCTGGGGGGGAATGGCCCTAGCCCTCACCCTGCGATCCAACAGGTCCCAGACGTGCTCAATGGGATTGAGATCTGGGCTCTTCGCTGGCCATGGCAGAACACTGACATTGCTGTCATGCAGAAACTCACGCACTTTTTGCCACTCCTGTCTGGTCCAGCGAAGGTGGGTTTGTGCCCATAGGCGGCGTTGTTGCTGGTGATGTCTGGTAAGGACCTGCCTTACAACAGGCCTGCAAGCCCTCAGTCCAGCCTCTCTCAGCCTATTGCGGACAGTCTGAGCACTGATGGAGGGATTGTGTGTTCCTGGTGTGACTCGGGCAGTTGTTGTGGCCATCCTGTACCTGTCACGCAGGTGTGATATTCGGATGTACCGATCCTGTGCAGGTGTTGTTACACGTGGTCTTCCACTGCGAGGATGATCAGCTGTCCTTCCTGTCTCCCTGTAGCGCTGTCTTAGGCGTCTCACAGTGTGGACATGGCAATTTATTGCCCTAGCCACATCAGCAGTCCTCATGCCTCCCTGCAGCATGCCTAATGCACGTTCACGCAGATGAGCAGGGACCCTGGGCATCTTTCTTTGGGTGTTTTTCACAGTCGGTAGACAAGTCTCTTTAGTGTCCTGCGTTTTTAGAACTGTGACCTTAAATGCTTACTTTCTGTAAGCTGTTAAGGTCTTAACGACCATTCCACAGGTGCATGTTAATTAATTGATTATGGTTAATTGAACATGCATGGAAAACATTGTTTAAACAATTTACAATGAAGATCTGTAAAGTTATTTGGATTTTTAAAACATTATTGTTGAAATACACAGTCCTGAAAAAGGGACGTTTCTTTTTTTGCTGAGTATATATATATACCATACATATATGGTATATAGTATGGTATGGTATATGGTACATGGAGTGGGCAGTGCCTCAGGCGACACTAGGTAACATGGCAGGCCTGCCCTAATGTTACCCATGGTACACCACTAAGGCTGTTTTATAACCTCACATTTGTTTTATATGTTCCAAAAGAGTCTATATAGTGCCTTTCATAGAAAGCAATATCACGCAAACTACTATCATTACCTGACATTTTCAAACCTATTCAGTCCAACTCAAAGTTGCAGGGGGACATGGGCCAAAGCTGGCAGGGGTGCTAGTCCATCACAGGTACACAGGGCTAATTTAGAATTGCAAATCAGACCACCGTGAGATAAAGCCTATAAGAGACATAAAGAGAAGATGCAAAGCTCTCAAACACGGACAACAACCAGGTGTGAAATTTGAGCCCAGGACACAGACTTTCAGAGGCTGCCATACTAACCGCTGTGCCACCTGTATGCACACATTACGACTGAAAAGCATCAATTAGATGATTTGCAGCTGGGTGTCCCAAAAAATGAAGCTTTATCATTAAAAGTTAAGCGAGTGGAAATAAAGGAGCGTGGAAAATTAAACTGGCCTGTTAGCGGCCCACACGCTCACGATGCTGATCTCCAGAGCCGCTAATCAGTGTAACGGCCGAGCTGTTTATCTCGACTCGAGGCTGTAATGAACAGTGGAGTGCGTGGACCCTGTGAGTCACATCATAATAGCTCGACTCTAACACATCAATGGGCTCCGTTTTCTCCCCCTCAATGTGAACCGTGTTGTCAGCCCCCCTAACACATTCGGCAGTTAGTCACATGGTGCTGCCAACAATTTGTGATTCACTCGGAGGGCTGTCGCCTCTTGGGTGGGCCCCGATAAAAAAGGCCGGGCTGCCCTTCTGTAACCCACGTGTCTGAGAGACACACATGATGACCATAAGGTGGCTTTGGGCCTGGACTGTAGCAATGCAAGGACACCAGATCAAGCCGGGGCTCGGGGGGGGGGTGGTGGTTTGAACTGAACTTGGCAAGGCGCTATAATTAAAGAGTTAATGGCTTAGAAATATAGCGCCTTCAGTCAGTACTCCAACCCTATCACTTTTTACACTTTCTGTTTTGTTGCAGCCTTATACTAAACACGTTGACATTCCTTTTTTTCCCCTAATCAAGCAACACTTAGTACCCTGGAATGACAAAGACGAGACAGGATTTTAGAAATGTTTGCAAATTCAATAAAAACAAAAAACTGAAATATCGGCCATTCAGAGTCCTTTCCAATGACACTTGAAGTTTTCTTGGGATGCATGCCATTCTATTGACCATCATGGCGATGTTTGAAGCCCACATGTGGTCAGTTCAGTTGACTGCATGTGATTCGGACAGACACACCCCCTTGTCATGCATGGCCATTGGAGGGCTTGGTAAAGAGGGAGGGGTTTGGGCTACCACTCACTTTGTCCTGTTTCTCTTCTTCCCTCACAGCTCTGAAAAACCAGGCATTAAAGGCACCTGGCCCCGCCTTTTCCGGTGGTTTCGCCATAAAGAGAGCCGTCTTTAAGGAGGAGACTGACTCCAGTATATGAGGAAGCCCTGACTGGGGCGCAGCATATTCTGTCAAAAAATTTTGAGTGTTCCCAGTCTGTCCTTCCACTGCCCGACAACACCCTGTGTGTAGGAGGTCCTACAGCGGAGCAAAAACCGAGCCACGAGGTCAAATTAATTGCCTTCAGAGCTTAGAGACAGGATTGTGGTGATGTAAAGATCTGGTGAAGGTTACAAACTCTACAGCATTAAAGGGTCACTTAGTTCTTAAATGGAAGAAATTTGGAACAACACAACTCCTCCCAGAGCTGGCCGCCCGGCCAAAGTGAGCAATCAGAAGAGTACGGCCTTGTGCAAGAGAGATGACAGAGAACCTGATGGTCACTCTGGTTGAGCCTTACATAACCCATAAGGATTAGGGAGAAACTTCCAGAAGGACCACCATCACTGCAACACTGTGGGCTTTATGGCAGAATGGATAGACAACATGGGAACTCTTTGGCCTCAACTCTAAGCATCACATCAGGAGGAAACCAGACACCGCTCATCATCTGCGCAACGCCATCCCAAAGATAAAGCGTCAGGGGCTGGGAGACCATAAGAATGGAGGAAAGTACAGAGATATCCATGGTCATCTGAAGTCCATTATGAGCCCTGGGTTGATGGCGCCCCTCAGGTTACATGGTAGACAGTGTGTACTATCAGAGTTAGATGACTGTCAGGGTGTGTCAGGGTGGGTGGCATTGCCATCGGTAGGGGTCAGGGTGGGTGGCGTTCCACTCAGTAGTGGTCAAGGGGGGTGGCATTGCCCTCAGCAGGGGTAGGAGTGGGTGGGGTAACCCTCATTTGGGGTCAGAGTGGGTGGAGTTCCCCTCAGTAGTGGTCAGGGGGATGGCATTGCCCTCAGCAGGGGTCGGAATGTGTGGGGTTCCCCTTGGTGGGGGTCAGGGTGGGTGGCGTTCCTCTCAGTAGGGGTCGGAGAGGGTGGGGTTCCCCTCGTTAGGGGTTACAGTAGTGAGTGGAGTTTCCCTCGATAGGGGTCAGGGTGGGTGCCATTCCCCTTGGTGGGGGTCAGGGGGGATGGCATTGCCCTCGGTAGGGGTCAGCGTGGGTGGGGTTCCCCTTGGTAGAGGTCTGAGCAAATGGAGTTCCCCTCAACAGGGGTCGGAGTGGGTGGGGTTCTCCTTGGTGGGGGCCAGGGTGGGTGGAGTTCTCCGCAGTGTTGAGTGGTTTAGGGACACCTCTGGGGACATCTTTAAGAGGCCTAGCAGGACCCTGGACTTCAACCCAATTGAAAAAATAAAAGACTTTAGCACAAGTCTGCAACACAACAAAACATAATGGGGACTGAATATGAGTTCTGAAGACCCTGTCATCGAAGGTCCATGTCTTGAGAGTCCTGGGGCTTCCTGTTTTACTATATGGTTGTGAGACATGGACGCTATCCAGTGACCTGAGACGAAGACTGGACTCCTTTGGTGTCTCTTCAGAGAATCATTGGGTACCACTGGTTTGACTTTGTGTTGCTCAAGGGGTCCCAAATGAGGCACATCACCTGCATTGTGAGGAGGCGTCAGTTATGGCACTACGGCCATGTGGCACAATTCCCCAAGGGCTACCTGGTTTGTAGGATTCTCATTATTGAGGACCAGAGTGGCTGGACCAGGCCAAGGGGACACCCACATAACACCTGACTGCAGCAGATAGAGGGTCATTTCCGGAGGGTGGGACTGGACCGATGGGAGGGGGTTACCAACCAGGATCCCAGGCCGTTTCATCATGTGGTGGGTGCATGCTACCCAACCTGACCTGACCAGACCTGACCTATCATCCAGGCATACTTAATCCAATATAAGGCAGCGAGCGAGGGGGCTGAAGCCATTCCTGGCATCAACAGAAACGAGGCAGGAATGCAGTGCTGGCCTTAGCCCAGTTTTATTTCACCAAAGCAGGAGGACACAGAAAATATCAAGGTGAAAAAAAGAGGATTTCCGCAGGCATTGGGAAAGCACAGATAGGGAGCGAGAGGAGCAAACGCGTCACCGATGAATTACCAAGCCGTTCTCACGCGGGCACCTCCATCGAGGGCAGCGGTCTTCAATTTCAATGACTGACAACTCTATTATAACAAATTACAGTCAGGGCTCACAGAAGGCCATTCACTGAAAAACAGCATATGGCCCTGGGCACTGTATGTATTCCTGTATTGGAGGTGGGGTGCAACCTGCCCTGTTAATGTGAAGCTCACGTCCAAAATGGGAACAGGGTGACCACTAATAGAGACTGATATCGATGTGGTCTAATGATCTACTGTAGTTGGGGGTCTCACTGCCAATTCTAAAAAGATAACCACAGTCAAGAGATTTAAATCCAAGTGACGGACCGGGCAGGAGTGAGTCCACCCAAATCCTGGACCCTGACCTACACTGTGAAATGTCCAAGGAGGTCGTCACGGTCAGGCACACTGGGATGTTTCTTTTCCGAATGACCAGATGATGGAGAGTTTGCTGCTATGCCTGGCTCTGTCACCCTATGATTTTATATCATGCTTCATAGTGAACACCGTTCTGAAGTACCGGACAATCATTTCCAGATTTCTTTATCTGTACATTAGGAAAATAAACTGACTGGCACACGGACTTATAATGTGTAACAGTCAAGAACTGAATCCATGACCGTGGGGTCCTATATAGCACCCTTCATAGACAACCCCACCCTAAGGCACTTTAGAAGTTCAGTAACCTGAAACTAGGAAACCTTGAATTTTATAGTCCAACACTTAGCCACTAGGGGGCCACACTGCCTATCTGCCAGAAGTGACTAATGCAGATTATGACAGTGCCCTGGTCAGAGTAACATGTGGAGTGAGCCATGGAACACTTACTCTGTGAACTTAAAATGAAGAAAACACAGAACAATCCCTGCCTTTACCAAGAGTTTGGCAGAAAATGCCAACAAAACAAAGCCATGCCAGTAGGGATGATGCAAAGACCTTTACTCGGCCAGGAAGTCATTACAATGGAAAGATAAGTGGTGGCAACTGGAATTGTCTACAGTCTCACCCGATATTCTAGATGGCAGCATCCCTGGGCTTCCCCACCCATATGGGTGTCTGCAGGGCATGCTGGGAAGTGTAGTGCTGTGGAGCAGCCCTTTTGAGTTCCATGGGTGCCACCAGGGGGTGCTGTGGGGATTCATGATCCAAACTTATGGGGACTACTGCTTGACCCAGAAGAGACCTCCAACAGGCTATGACTGCCAGGTTCAGTTTTAAAAGGAGCCGATCTGCTTTACCTAGGTAAGCTGAAGTCGGGTGCAAGATGAATGAAGCTCACCTGGAAGGGGTAGAGGAAGGAAGAGGAGGATTGAGATTGTTATTGTGCTGGAGCTATTATTACAAAAAAGGCTTTGTTAGGGTAATTTATTGTGATAAACCTTTCCTTCGTGTTGCTGTGGTTGTGTCTGAGGTTTGGAGTGCTGCCACGCCCACTACATTTACATATCCATATATATATATATATATATATATATTGCGGTGGATGGCCGGGATACCTCCATAGTGGAAGGACTCATGGAGAGGATATGCACAGAGCACTACCCCCACCTGGAGCGCTAGATGCAGCCCCCTGGGTTGCAGCAGTGCCACAGATTTCCACAGGGGCATCATGGGAGTTGGAGTCAGGCACAGCCCTTTTGGGTTCCGTGGACGCTGCCAAGGGGTGCTGCAGGAGCTGTAGAGCCCTATGATGTCAGGCTTCCGCAACACCCTGGTGTAGTGCTCCCGGGTGCAGCATAAAAGAGACCACCTCACTCCATTCAAGGAGTCAGAGTCGGGAGGGAGAGGTTGACGCTTGCTGGGAGGAATGGAGGTGGAAGACAGAGAGATGGAGAGGAGGAAGAAGAAGAAGAAGAAGAAGAAGAAAAGAAAGGCACTGCTTCTATTATTGGTGCTTGCCTGTACTATACTGTGTTGTGGGAAACGATTGAAAAGCATTTCCCACTGAAATAAAAGCCTGTATGGGTGAAAGAACAAAATTTTGTTCTTTTGCCTGGATGTCAGTGACCATATGACTTGTGGATATAAAACTGCTCCTGAATCTCCTGATGTGAGTGCCAGTGGCCCAGTACCAATGGGAGGAGTGACAGAAGGGGCTGAGCAGGATGGCTGAAGTCTTTAATTATCCCGTCTGCCTTTCTAAGACAGTCTGTGCGTTGTTTATGTCCTGAACAGAAAGAAGGCAGCTGGGATCCTATCATATTCTGTGTCACCTTCACCACCCTCTGAGGCCGGCCTTTCATAGTGAACATTTTTCAATGGCACTTTAAAGGTGCTGGACAATCATTTGTATATTACCTGAACTGTATCCTAGTAAGGTGAAGTGACTCATTCAGGGACATACAGAAAGTTACTGTCAGGGTCTAAATCTGCGGCCGTGTGTGTATCTTCATTTCAGCTACGTTACCGTCATCGCCATAAGTGACTCATACAGAGGCACAATGGAGGCAGTGGTGGGAGTTAAACCAGCAGCCTTGTGTTTTAGAGTCCAGAACCTTGGCCACTAGGGGGCGGCACTACGTCCTGACCACAAGAGACTAATGCTGTTGATCACATATTTCAACACCTGGAGCTCAAACAAGTGAAATGCCTTGGTCAGGGTAACATGGGGAGCCAGCTGTGGGAGACGCATTCTGTGACCATATGGTCCTATATAGCGCCTTTCATAGTCAACAGTATCCCAAGGCACTTTCAAGGCACAGTAGAATTACCCACATACTCCTTTAACTGTATCCTAGAAAGGTGAGTTGACTAATGCAGAAAGATATCAAGGCTGGGTGTTTGGTTCTGAACAGTGGTTATATAATATAGTGCCATCCATATCAAACACCATCTCAAGGCACTTTAAAGATATATAATGGTTAGTTTCATATTTCTCCACATTGGAAATCAAGAGTGGTGGGAATTAACCCAGCAATCTTGTGCTTTATAGCACAGTATATCAACCACTAGGGGGCCTCACTACCTGCCTGCTACAAGTGACTAATACAGCTGATCCCACATCACTACACCTGGAGCCCTAAGGTGACTTGGGTTGAGTGACACTGGGATCAGGCTCTGTCATCATGTGGTTCTATATGGCAATTTTCACCATCCAAAGGCACTTACCCTAAAAAGCTGAATTAACTCCTACAAGTACCTAGAGCAAGTGACAGTCTATAGCACCTTTCAAAGAACGCCCACCCCAAGAAACTGTAGAGGTACACCTGCAATCATTTGCATACTTCTTTAACTGCATCTTAGGTAGGCATAGTGGGCATACGGGCAGTTAGGGCCAGGGGCTGGGTCTTGATCCTCGCACTTCTATATAGCACTATTCATAGAGAACACCAGTACAATCATTTATGAAGTCTCTAACTGGACCCAAGGAAGGTGAATGGACTCACACAAGGACAGGCGTACAGCGAGTAACAGTCAGGGAATTAAATTGTTATTTTGTGGTTCTCTAAGGCAGCTTTTTTAGAAAACCTCACCTCAAGGCACTTTGGAAGTAAAAGGGTACATATGGGGAGTCACTGTAATATCAGAGACTGAATCTGTCACCTTCTGGTGGCATATAGTGCCTTTCATAGTGAACTCTAATCCAAGGTCCAGTATAGTGTGGCCTATAGGGGGCGCTCCAGCTAACCAAACCCGACACAGACAGACACCAGGCACAAGCTCCAAGAACAGCACACGTTTTTATTTAAAGTGGGAAACTCGTTCCTTTAGTTTACTACCTGGACAGCACAGTACAGCCCGAGAAACAAAGCACATGGCACTTAGCCTTTCTTTCTTTCTATACTCCCTATACTCATCCCTTCTTTCTTTCTTTGTTTCTTTCCCTCTACTAACCCTTACTTTTACTTTCATTTTTTGTGTTGTACTCCATTTAATACCTCTCCTTTTCTTTCTTTCTTTCTTTCTTTTTCTCTAAACTGCACTTTTCATATTAAATGTTACCCCTAATCAGTTCACTAGCTCAGCAGGGTTGTTGCCTTTTAATTTTTTTTCCCACTTGGGTCACAGGCAGGTGACGTGACGGATTCCTTAGCTGTGACCTCATTCTTAATGCCCCACTTCAGCCACTAGGTGGCCACACTCGCACTAAACGGCACCAGGGTGGTAACCCCAGCGTCTCCATCACACGTGTCAGCTGATCCTACTGGTGGAAGGGGCCAGTGAGGAGCCCGTTTCCATGGCAACAAGCCCCCATTAGCAGCTGGTGTGTTTTGTCGACACGTGCTTATTAATTAACACCTCATTACCCTCCCCCCTCCACCACCCGGCCAAAATACCAGCGGTCACGGTAATTAGGGCAGTTTTCACTAAAAGCACCTGCCGTGCCTCTCTTCTTACTGAAGGCCTCGGCACAACCTACATGATGGATGGACGGATGGAGACTCGCCGCGCTGCTCACAAAATCGCTAAGGACGTTTTCTTGTTTTCCTCCTCTTTGAAGAATGTTCCACAAAATCAACCAATGTGAACTGTAATCAAGTCTTCAAACATAGCAGATGGCTCGGTGTCAAAACGGCGACACGTAATGAAGGGAAAAAAACGAAAAAAAACACACACACACTCACACACACACTCACTGCTGCTGCTACTGATTGATGTTTACAGGTATATTAATAGAATGATAAAAAGACTCACTGAGAATATCACGTTAACGGGGGGGTTGGGGGGGGATGGACAGAGGGGTGGAGGGAGGGAGGGATGGATGGATAATGAGGTGAGCCGGAAACAGAAGAGAAGTGACGAGTGAGAAAAGAGCAAAAGAAATGAAGTAAAGAGGCGAGTCAAGAGAGATGACAGAAGGAAGAGAAGGGAAAAGGGATGAGAAGAGCAAAAGAAGAGCAAGAGGAAAGATGAGAAGAGAAGAAATGAAAGGGGCAAGAGAAGTCAGAAAGTGTGAAGAGATAAGAGAAGAAAAGAAGAGAACAGCAAGAAAAATGAAGTGAAGAGACAAGATGAGAATGGGAGAAAAGGGCGATAAAAGTGAAGAGACAAAACAATAAGAGACTAAAGAAAGAGAAGGGCAAGGGAAATGAAGTGAAGAAACGAGATGAGAAGTGGAGAAGAGCAACAGAAGAGACAAGATGGGAGAAGAGAAAATACAAGATGAGAAAAGAAAGAGAGGAGCAAGAAATGAGAAGAAAAGAGCAAAAAAATGAAGTGAATAAACAACACGAGAAGAGACATGACGAGGAGAGCAAGAGAAGAGAAGAAACAAGATGAGATGTGGAAGATAACAGCCAGAGAAGTCAAGAAGTGTGAAGAGAATAGAGAAGAAGTGAAAAAGGAAAGAAGAGATGGGATGTGAAGAGGAAGAGAGAAGCGAGAAAAGTGAAGAGAAGAGGCAGACAGAGAGAAGAAACAAAAGGAGCAGGAGAAATGAAGGGAAGAGAGATAACAAGAAGAGCCAGAGAAGTGAAGAGAAGAGCAAGTAAAAAGCAATGGGAAAAACTGGAGAGATGAAATGCGAAGAGCTAAAGAAATAAAGTGAAGAGATGAGTCAAGTGGAGAACAAATGAAAGGAGCAAGAGAAGTGAAGTGAAGAAACAGACAAGAAGAGCCACAATGAGAAGAACAAGAGAAGTCAAGAAGTGTGAAATGAAGAGAGAAGACATGAAGAGAAGAAAAGAGAAGATGCCAAAGGAATGAAGTGAAGAGATGAGATGAGGAGAGAAGAAGAAGAGAAAAGAAGAGATGTGATGAAAAGAGGAGGAGAGGAGCAAGAAAAGTGAAGAGCAAGAGAAGATGCAAGACGAGACAAGAAGATACAAGTTGAGATGAGAAGAGCAAGAAACTACAAGAAAGGAGAGAGGTGAAGAGACGAAACAATAAGAGACAAAAGAAGAGAAGGGCAAGAGAAATGAAGTGAAGAAACGAGAAGAGAGCGAGACAAGTGGAGAAGAGCAACAGTAGGGAAGAGACAAGATGAGAGGAGCAAGAAAAGTGAAAAGATTAGAAGAGATGGCAAATGGCAGCACATGGCAAGCAAAAAAGGAGATGAGAAGAGCGAGAGACATGAAGTGAAGAGCTGAGGTGAGACGAGACAAGATGAGTAGAGCAAGAGAAGTAGAGAGACACTGAAGGAAACAACTGCTGCTTGCTAATTGCAGGTATATTAATAGAACAATAAAAGGGCTCTCTGCGAACATCATGTAGCACCTGCAGATAAACAGGGTGACAGATGATGGATGGATGGATAATGAGGCAAACCTCAAAGAGAAGGGATGAGACAAAAGTAGAGAAAATAAAATAAAAGAAGAGATGAGAAGAGGAGAGGAGACTCAGGATTTACTGCTAAAGCCGCAGGTGAAGAACACGACAGCCAGCAGGGTTCGGCTTTGTCAAATTCCAAACTGATGCCCCCCAAATCCTCCCGCCCACCCCAACACTTCTGTGAACTCAGCCTGTTTGCGGCTCAGCAGGGCCCTGGAGCTCCTCGTTTGACGATTCCCCCTTCTTCACACGGGACTAGAGCTCCTTCAGGTGACGCTTTCCCCTTATGTGTCACCTGAGGCGCTCCTCAAGGTCCTGTCAGGATGAACTCAAATCCAAAGCCCAGGCACCAACTAAAGGGATACCCCTCAAAGGCCATCCATAGGACCCCACTCTCCTTACAAGGCCACCAAACTCATCTGCTTGCCAATGACCACCCCCCGTCACCCTCCAGTGACGTTATTTCTAATTCTCTTTCCCACAGTGAGCAGGTAAGGGACGTCACGTTTAATGAGGGGTGTTGGCAAGGCAATCAGGGGGCACTTACCCTGTGGTCTGCGTGTTAATCGTAATGCCCCAGTGGCAGTGACGGAGACGCTGTGCTGTAAAACTGGCGCCGTCCTTTGGATGAGACGTAAAACTGAGGGACATCTTTTGAAGAGAGTAGGGTGTTCCCTAATGTCCTGGCTTAATTGCCCCCCACAACCTGGTCATTCTGGCCCCCTTACTATCATCTGTCTCTGATTGGCTAGCTGTCTCCCTCAACCCTTCACCACCTAACAGCTCATGTGTGGAGAGTGCACTGGCACAAGAATGGCTGCCATCTCATCACCCAGGTGGGTGGCACATATTGCTGGTGGTTTAAGTGGTCCCCAACTGTCTATCTAAGGTGCTATAGCAGTGTAACTTATGACACCTGATCTCTGCATCGGGGTCTTGCCACCCCTAATTAGCAGATTCAATCCTCTATTGAGCCCCTTTGTTGTGGCCAACAGAAAGTGCTTCTTCCTCAGCCATTTTTGCTGAAGCTGAAAAGTCTTCATCTGTGATGAATCACCCTGCGCACGTTTAACACACAGACGTCCTCTCAGTTCAGAGAAGCCGATTCATAAAAAAGCCATATGCTGCCCCTCTGGCACAGCGTGGGAAACTCACACGACAGCAGATTGAATTACTGAGCACCCGACTGCGTTTCTCACCTGAGCACCCCTCGCGCTCTCTCCGTGTCCACACATAATGACAAGTGTCCTGCTGTCCTGTCACACCAAAATGTCAAAACCGCGGTCACTCACTCGAGCCTCTAGGGTGGCACCTTTGTGAACAGCGACCACACCAACATGGCAAAGGCAGAGCAATTCCCCTTTATTAGTACCCTGCAGCCATCCAACATTCTGTATTCCTTCACCGGTTACCTGTCACCAAAGACAAAGCGAGTCGGCAGCGGAAACTCAAGCTGCCATAAATAAACCTGCCAAGCAGCAGGAGCGACACAGTGCAGCACGTTACAAGAAGATCATTCATTGTAAGTGTACAAGCAAACTGAGGCGCGCCGTTGTGCCCAAGCATTTGTCTTAGTGCCAGCGCATGACGCGTTGTGAGTCTACTGGTTATCCGGCAAAGACTCACTGCGCCGCATGAAGAACATCTGTTTTCAAGAGGCGTCAAGTTATCTCAGCCTGCCACAGACAACGGGAAAGAGAGACGGGCATAGGACTGGCAGGCCTTACAGCACTCCACCTGCACCTGACCAGCTGCGAATGTTGGAGTGAGACTGTGGGCCTGAGTCGCCTTTGTGTGGATGAAGAGCTTGTGGGGTGAGGTGGAATACAAGTAAAAATTAAAAAGACTTACGCGTGATAGATGCTGTACGGAATCTAGAATGTTCCATCAAGAGTGTTCGTTAAACTAGGTGAAAGGAAATGTTTCACAGAGCAAACTGATATTTTCCACATCATAAAATATGAACGCAATGGCTGTGAGAAACTCTTACTGGCAATCAAGATGAAAGGCACTACATAAAAACATTTCATAAAGCACACAGATATTCCTCAAATCATAAACGATGAACTCAATGGCTGTGTGGAACTCTTACTGGCAAATCAGGATGAAATGTGTTATATAAAAATCTTCAACACTTCAAGAAGCACATTATGATACTCTTCACATCATATAATACAAACTCAGCTGCTGTGTGAAAGTCTTACCGTCACTCAAGATGAAAGTCGCAACATAAAAACATTTCATAAAGTACACAGTTAGTTCTCATGCCAAAAACTCAAACCCAAGTGCAATGTGGAGCTCTTACTTGTAGTCAAGATGAAAGATGCTATATAAAAATGTTTCATTCAGCACACTGTGATAATTCTCATACTTCAAAATAAAAATCAAGCACTAGGTGAATTTCTTACTAGCATTCAAGAAGCACTTTGTGATATCTCTCACCTTATACAATATGAACCCCGTTTATGTGGAAAACTCTTACTGGTGCTAAAGATGAAAGGCTCTCTATATAAATCTTGACTGTTTCATAAAGTGCATTGTGACAGCTCTCACACTATCAAATAAAAACCAAGTGCTGTACGAAACTCTTACTGGCACTCAGGGTGAAAGGTGCTACTGTAAATAAAAAATTTCATAAAGCACACTGATATCCTGCACATCATAAAATATGAACTCAAAGGCTGTGTGAAACTCTTACTGGCAATCAAAATGAAAGGAATACATAAAAACTTTTATAAAGTACACAGATAGATTTCATGCTATAAAATCAAAACGCAGTGCAATGTTGACCGCCTCTCACACTCCAAACGAGAGGTGCTTTGTAAAAATGCTTCATAACGCACACTATGATAGTTCTCATGCTACAAAATAAAAAACAAGCGTTATGTGAAACTCTTACTAGCACTCAAGATGAAAGGTGTTACATCAAAATCTTCACTGTTTTAAGAAGCACTTTGTGATAGTTCTCACCTTATACAATATGAACTCAGTTTCTGTGGAAAACACTTACTGGTGCTAAAGATGGAAGGTGCTTTGAATGTTTCATAAAGTACATTGTGACAGCTCTCACACTATCAAATAAAAACTCTTACTGGCACTCAAGGTGAAAGGCGCTATATAAAAAGTTTGACAGCTTCACAAAGCACTTTGCTATCACCCTCATGACCACATGGCATGATGTGATATTCTGAACACCACTTTAATTTAATTCAGGGAGACTGACGTGCTAATATTGGGCACAGGGTATTAACCAGCTCTGGACTGGACTCCAGCTCCACTACTCATGCTGACAGATGCCACATAAAAACATAAAATTTCAAGAAGCGTGCTGGGATGTTTCTCACATTATAAGTGCTATAATTATTGAGTGCTATGTAAAGCTTAAGATGAAAAACATTATATAAAAATCTTGAGCACTTCAAGAAGCACATTGTGATCATTCTCACT
>JANRMT010062802.1:22956352-22971264 GCA_026402145.1 Polypterus bichir lapradei
GATAGATAGATAGATAGATAGATAGATAGATAGATAGATAGATAGATGTGAAAGGCACTATATAATAAGTCTGCTCATATGATGTCACCGGTCCTCAGTACTCCCGGCTGCCATCTGTGTGCCCCCTCCTTGTTCTCTCCATCTTCCCCTTGGCTTTTCCCAGTTATATTCCAATATGCCACAGACACACCAGTTGTGCAGATTGATCGCCGCTTATGGCTGATAGTGACTTCTCTGAACAGTATGGTATGAAGTAAGGCCTGGCTGACTGTCTGCCCACATGTAATACACACAGTCACTTGGTCACAGGGATACAGTGACATGTGTAGCGGGCATGACTGGCACCTGCTGACAGATTACAGGCAGTACTGGAACATTCTGGAGAGGTGAAAGGACGATACCCTTACAGACCTGAAAGTGCTGCCCCCTTGTGCACCCCCGCGCCCACACTGTAATTTTGAATTGACACAAGTCTTTTCCCATTCCAGCATGTGACTTCTAACTGCGGCACCTTGTGGAGGCTCATGTCACATTGCTGTTCACAGCATGGAACCCCCAAAATACTGAAACCCGTTTGAAGACATGAAGTCAGTTATTATTATTTGGCTGACACCTTTATCTGAGTCGACCTTACAACATTTGAGATTCCGTTGGTTGCATTTTTTTTTGCATTTCCAGTTGGAGCCCAGGCAGGTGAAGTTGTTTGCTCGCGGTCACACAGTGTCAGTAGAAGGTTCTGAACCCACAATCTCAGGACTGTGAAGTCCAAAGCCTTAACCACAGTGCCTGATGAAAGCAGACTGACGATGCTATACATGGCACAGCAGATGGCCCAATTAAGCCCTTAAGGGTGGGATGCCCCATAGGCATGACTGTGATGATCAAATGGTATTGAAGGAAAAAGACGAAGGGAGGGCACAGTACAGCACAGGACATCAGCGTCTCTCCATTCAGCCCCAGGCCACTTGAAGTACTCATGCCCTCCGTGCTAAACTGCCACCGTGAGCACTGATGCCATCATACTCAGCCCCCAAATATGAAATCATATTTACGTGAAGAACACTGGGCAGTCTCCACGACTGGACACACACACACACACACTCAAACGCGACGACATCCAATTGGCCCTGCATGCACACTTGCAATGAAGCGTTGTCATTTTGTCAACATGCCTCCTCCTCCTCCTCCTCCTCCTCCTACATGGCGATAGGAAAGCTAAAATTTGGCAGGTCGCCAGCACCTGGCATAAACTCCTGGGCACTCCCCCAGTCACGCTGAGGTGGACGTGCACCAAGGAGCAGGTCGACATGTATCACAAAAACAGGGCAGTGTTGAATGAACAGGAATTTGTGAAAAATGGATATGAAAAAAAATTATTACCATTTGAAAAAAATATGTGAGTATCCAAAATGACAAGGTTCAAGTTAAATACATGACATACGGCACAGATCCTGCTCCAGGGGGTCATTCAGTCGGGCTACAACCCTCCATATAGAAAGGAAAGGCACTTAAATACTGTATCAGAGACCTAGAAAGACACCATAGAAGTGATTGATACAGAGATGAGAGAAAATAAGAGAGAGATAATGAATAAAAGAGCTAGGAAGGAAAGGCACTATATAAAAATATACATTGAAAGGAGGCAGTATATAAAACATTAGATAGATAGATAGATAGATAGATAGATAGATAGATAGATAGATAGATAGATAGATAGATAGATAGATAGATAGATAGATATGAAATGTTCCACCTTAAAATATTAAAATGAAAGGCAATCTTTAACAGCTGTGTAGATAAACAAAAGGCACTACATAAAGCCGACAACTAAAAGGAAAGGCGCTATATAATTGAGAGACAGCCTATAAGCCGTTAGCTAACATGAGATGACTAACTTTCTCAAATCCACTACAACCAGTCCAGGTCTACAGGAGTCCCAAGCTTACTCCACCAAGCAATGGCTTCAGAGTGGTGCCCACCTCTGGAGAGGCATCGACCCACTGCAAGGTATCTTCACTCAGCTCACACTCACACAGGACCATCTGGGACTCTGGCACATGTCTGTAGAGCACCAGGAGTTAAACCCACCCAGGCATGAGGAGCACATGCAGACTCCGCACAGATTCATCTCCCTGCACCATTGAGGCAGGCCATGCTAACCACCCAGCCACCATGCTGCCCTCCAGTCCAATGACACAGAATGTCACTGACACTAAAAAAATGCTGCCTGGTTATAAGTTGGAAAGGGGATTCTAGAAAAACTATGCTGTGAAACACATGCCACTCGGGGGTCCCCGTCCACTCAGCTTCACCCCCTTCACATGCCCAACCAGAGAAATGTGAAATGGTGTAAAGGCTGGCAGCTCTCATTCTGACTGCTTGGTCAGGAATTTAATAAGACTAATGGAAAGAATGTGCCACTGGAGTAGCTGAGTCCATGTTAATCACATTAATCAAATTCCTATCCAGACAGCAGCGGGCGCAGCAGGCGCAGCTTTGCAGCACTGGGCCTTAATTAAGTTTCATTTACTCTAATCTGCTATACTCTTAATTCTGTCCTGTGGGGAGCGCTCTTGGTCATCCACTCAGCTGATCCAATGTTGCTCAGTCCCAGGCCTGATGTGCAGGCTGCTGTTGTGCCGAGCTGCTCTCTCGGTATGGGGCAGCAGAGGGCACCCCCTATGGACAGCAGTGGAATTTCACTTATAGAATAAGCACTGCAGCAGCCCTAATCTGTGTGCTTCTCAAATTTTTCTATAAATTGAAAGCCCGCTGTGGCCCCGGTAACTGCTTACTTCACAATAAAGGAGTGTGAATTGGAATTCGATGCCACATCACCAGACACTTCATCAGAAGACCTGAACGAAATACTCAAGTAGAAAATCATCACTGAGTAATCCTGTGTAACACATTGAGAACACAATGATGTAACAACGATCAAGGGAAACCAAAATCACAAACACATTGAGGGCTGATTCAACATCACACCAAAAATCAAAAGCCAAAAACTAAAATCCCAGGCTTATCCAACTACCGTGAATTTCAGCAAGGCAACCCTAAATGTGACTCATTAGTGTGTATGGCCCCCACCTGCCAGTGTGCCTTCCACACAATGTTTGGGGCAGATAACATGGAGGATGGAGTCCATCAGTGAGCCCCTGGACAGTCTGTGGCACTACTTGGCAGCAGTGGATGCACCAGTGCCTAACATCCCAGAGGTCCTCAATTGGATTCAGGTCTGGCCAGTCAATGGCATCAATGCCTTCATCATCCAGGAACTGACTACACCCTGTGGCCACATGAGGTCGGGCATTGACCTGCATCAGCAGGAACCGAGGGCCCACTACACCAGTGTAAGGTCTGACAATGGCTCTGAGGATTTCATCCTGGTACCCTCATGTACCTCATGTACCCACATGTGAAGGTCTGTGTGACCCTCCAAGGATATGCCTCCCTGGACCATCACTGACCCACCGCTAAACCGGTCATGCTGGGTAATGTTGCATTCACAGTGGTGTCTCCAGACTCTTATACATCTGTCACAAGTGCTCAGTGTGAACCTCCTCTTACCTGTGAAGAGAACAGGGTGGCAATGGTGGAGCTGCCAATTGTGAATTTTGTGACGAATGCCATTCCAGGCCGTATGGTGTTGGGCTGTAAGCACAGGCAGGGCCATCTTAACAGCATCATAGGCCACCCAGTGCAAAGTAGGGCACCATGGCCCTGTTTTGATAGCAGAACAGAAACATACAAAAGCATCAGAAGCATTGTGAGCCCTCAGCCGTTGCCTATTGTACCCAAACATTAAGACCATCCTGAGCATAGTACCCACTAGAGGAGGTCGGGCCCTAATGCCACCCTCATGGAGTCTGTTTGTAACAGTTTGGTCAGGAACATGCACACCAGTAGCCAGCTGGAGGTCATTTTGTAGGTCTCTGGCAGTGCTCCTCTTCTTCATCCTCACACAAAGGAGCAGATACCAGTCCTGCTGCTGGGTCGATGCCATTCGACAGCCCTGTTCAGCTCTCCTCCTGGTATCTGTTCCATGCTCTTGGGACTGTGCTGGGAGGCACAGCAAACTTTCTTGTGACAGCACGTATGGATGGGCCATCCTGGAGGAGTTGGATTACCTGTGCAACCTGAATAGGCTGCAGGTAGCACCTCATGCTACCAGTAGTGACAAGGACACAAGCAAAACGCAATACTAGAGAAGAATCGGTCAGGAAGGATAAGGATTGTGCCACACGATGGGCTTAATTGGGTGTAACATGCTGAGTCAGGGGTTGACGCTGTGCGCTAATGCATTCTCTCCATTCCTCTGCAGACCCCCTAGAAGGCGAGATGAACTAAACCCTAACCGGCTTCCTCGTCCCTCTGCAAACCACGCCCCCTACTTAACTCATTTCCGTCTTGGACCCGCCTCTTCCTTCCCAACCCAACCTTCCTTTTCCTTCGGTCCCGTTTTGGACGCAGTCCTTTATGACTACTTGCTGCTACGATATACGGGGTGGATCCCCAAACCTCCTCTGTGTTTTGTCTCTCGTATTTACAGGAGACAGCAGTCATCTGTGGCCACCATTGCCTTTTTGGGAGTTGTCTTGCTGTGCAGCTGTTGTCACTTTCATTTGCACCAAAGTAGGTGATGCTTATTCACAATCGCTTACACTTCCTAACTGGACAGACTGGTCAGAGCCATAGCGTGGCAAAACGACTCCCGGTGCCGAAAGGGAAAATAAGCGCCCTTCTTCAATCAAAATGGATAAAACAAATTTATTGTATTTACAAATAAAACAAAATACTGTAATTATTATTATTACATTTTATTTATTTACATAAACAAATTACAATACTTTTGATAAAATTAACACAATATATAAAAAATAAAGATTCAGGACAGAACAAAATTCAGCCGTGTGTAACGGTCGAACGCTTTGTGCCCTATCAGGCTTAATCAAAATGTAATTAGCTTCAAAGGACCGTATTTGGAACTTCAATATCAATTTTAATCAAAATCCGTCAATGAATACAGATTGCACGCATCAAACTTCCCCACACATAGTTTTATGTGTTGTGGTGTGGTAGGGGAAGGGGCGCGAAGCAAAATTGTCTATTAAGATAAAAAAAAATTATAATATTTAAAATAAAATCGCAGAAACACACAGAGAGTGTAGAGATTTGAGTAGACAGAGGGTGAATACGAGATCGTAATGACTGGTTGGGCAACGCAGTTCCGACAATAAAAGCTCGCAGCGCTCCATTGTGCGTTTACACATTTTCAAGCAGTGCATCATTCTCATTGTTATTTTATTTAGAACTGCTCTTGTATTTCCAAAAATTCGGCTGAGATTGTAAAAGAAAAAGACAATACTGTATCAACACATGTAAATGTGCAAATTGTTTACAAAATCATAAAAAGTAAAGGGAAATATCTATAAAAGTTTTACTAATTTTTAGTGATATTTTTGTTTTCATTATTTTTTTTTCTTCGTATTAACCCGAAACATTCACGTCATCGATCGGTGCCGCTGGTGCGCGTGGACAGTTCGCACCACCCACACTACGGCTCTGAGACTGACATCCCTGAAGCTTCATTGACTTGGCGACAGACTAGATGATTAAGTGTTCCTTTCAAAGAGGACGCCCATGTAATACCTGGCTGTGGCAGATAGATGGTCATTTCCGGATCCCGAAGTGTTTCGTCATGTGGTGGATGCAGCAACGCTCTGTACCCCAACCTGAACCCACTGTAGGTGTTGACCCACTGGGGACTCTGTAGGTGAGCATCAGGGATTTGAACTTAATGCTCAGTGCAACAGGGGACCACAGCAGTGATCTTAAAAGAGGAGTGACACTGGAAAACCAGACATGCACCACAGCAGCTTGGTGACACGTGTCGGGGGCCTGGACCAGGAGTTGCTCTGCATACCCTGTCAGATATGACCTGATCTTTATATATAGTATATATATATAGTGGCATGCGGCCAGCACCCTTGCCCTGCTGGGATGCCTCCACACTGGAAGGACAGAGGAAAGGAGCCTATCCAGAGCATTACTTCCCCAGGAGCTCTAGGTGGCAGCCCCCCTGGGTTGAAGTGGTGCCTCAGGCTCCTGCAGGGCTCCATGGGAGCTGGAGTTTGATGTAACCCGGTTGGGTTCTGTGGGCGCTGCCAGGGGGTGCCCCAGCTGCTGCTGAGCCCTTGGATGCAGCTCTTCCATCACACCCTGCAGTAGGTCAACGAGCACCTGGCACATATAGGGTGGTCCAGATCTAATTATGCAATTTTCATTACGTTATAACTTATTAAGTTTATTACATAGAAAATCACCTGAAAAATCCCGTACCATCGAGAAGTGTGCGAACTGATGACATCAAGAATCATCTTTGCACCGAACTGGAATCGTCCCCGCATAAATCAAAGTCATCCAGACAATCTGGATCTGCATAATTAGATCTGGACCACCGTGTATAAAAGGAGCCAGCAGAGTCAGGAGGTGGAGGACAAAACTTGCCAGGAGGAGTGGAGGTGGACAAGAAGAGAAGAGAAGGGAACTGAAGAAGGGACTGAGCATTGTGTGCCATTTGGTACTGCGCTATGCTGAGGGGAGTGAAGAAATAAACTGTGTGCTGTGTGACAAACTTGTGTCCAGCCTGTCGGTGTCAGGGTTAGGGGGGGCTGTCCTCACATGGGGCTTCACAATATATATACAGAGTGACCAAGAGAGGGTTGCAGCATGGTCAGTAAAGGACAGCTGGTCATCAATCACCACCCCAAGGTTGTTTACCAACTTTGCCAATGTTGGTAATAAGGAGTCAAGCTGAACAAAGATGGCGGGCTGAATAGATGGATGAGCTGGGATAACAAGAGGGTCCATCTTTACTGCAGATGGTGTTTCTTCATCCTGGTTGCAGTATCAGTGAGACACGTGGAGACTCTTACTGATATCGTGCCAGGTAAAGGTGAATATTAGTGGCGTATCACTGACAAGATATACCATGGGGCAGGGTGCTAGGGCCTAGTGAGGAGTTAGGGCCATAAGTTCCTCAGTGCTTGTCTGGTGTGCCCTTGATGTCTGTCTTCAATAAGACACACGGAAAGATCTTCCCAAGAAGTTGAACTCAAACCAGTAGTAGTAATGCCAAGGTCGGAGAGGGTGGCACGGAGGATCAGGTGGTCAATTATAGTTGAAGATCTAGCAGATCCAGCTGTTTTGAACAATTGACAAAGTTACCTGCATGATACCCCAGCTCTTTAAGAGCTTGTTTGTGTTTACTGGGACTAGAGCATGTTGATGATCTTCTTCTTATATAGCGCCTTTCTTTGCATTGCTATTCACACTAAACACAAAGTGCTTCATTCTACTAAATTTGGGTTCAATAATGGAAAACACATGGAGGGGACATTGAACCTGTGACCTGTGTGACTCCTTCAACAAGTCCGGCTAGTGTCGGTCAACACTCACCACTGGCCTGACCTCTTCTTCTTTCCTACCATTAGGGGACACCTACAACAAACCAGACTTTAACTGAGAATCAGCGAAACAGCGAGAGCAGGCATGGAGCAACTCCCAACGTAACACTCAGATGGCATTAGGGTTATTTATAACTCGCCTGCGACATCGGAGGACGACGCCTGCTGGAAGTTCAGAGCACTCAGAGTTTTGTAATCAGTGCTGCAGCCTCGCAGTATTTCGCCGTATGGACTCGAGGCACAAGCGTCTCTCTCTCTCTCTCTCTCCCTCTTTCTCAACGCCCACGCCAGCCAGCTCTCCATTGTTGTTAATGTGCCAGTCCGTGAGCCGTTGAGCTCCTCTGTCAGAGATGTGACACGGCAGGAGGAGAGGCTCAGGTGACGGGAAGGAGGAGCCCGTCACCTCCGTGGCTCGTTATCCTCACCTCCCTGTCATGTCACTAATAAACCCTGATGTGCCGAGTGACAGGAAACCAGATGGCTGCTATCAAATTAAAGCTGGGCACACCGAGCACTCGGCGCCAAGTACACCCACTGGAGCAAGCGGCCCTCATTATTACAAACATGGCATATTATTACAAAAAAAAAAAAAAGGTTAGGAGATATGCCTGTTTATTGGGTGACTTGCGCAATTTCTTACAGGGTTACCATGGAAACGGTTTAGCAATTGCGGGGCTGCTCCTTACAAATTTAGGGGCAAAAAGGCAAATTGCAAAAGGGGTGAAACTAAAGTGGAGGACAGGCAGATAGAGGACCACCAAAACTGAGCTGCTGGGACATTAAAAACACACACACACAGCCACCGAGGGCATTTAAAGCGCAGCTCATAGTGGGCAGTTGGCATTACGCCTGTCCTGCTGTTCGCTATAGCAGCGAGGCTTTCATGAAATCCCAAATCCTTAACTTCATGGAGAGCATTCTTGAGGAGCTTTCATCTGTGGTGGTCTGGGCTTCTGAATGTGCCTTAAGGCAGTGCAGGCTGTGAAGGTCTAAATCATCGTTATCATCATTTCCTTTCCGCTTTTCCTGATGAGTGTTGCATTAGCAGCATGCTGAGCTCCGCTGACCGGTGCCCATATTTATCAAGTGTCTCAGAGTAGGAAAATAGGCTGTAGGTAGCATACAGGATGAATGGGCATCCTGACCAGGAGAGGGGAAGTTCCTTATCCAGACGGGAAGCTCCGAGAGGGCATACAGGCATCCTAGCCAAGAGAGAGGAAGGTGCCAAACCAAATAGGGACTCCCCAAGTGGACGGACGGGTATCCCAACAGAAGAAGGGGACGATTCCTTACCTGGATGGTAAAATGGACAGGCGTTCCAACCAGGCATATGTGTTACACCTTCCCTGTGCATGATCGAAGAAGAGAACAGGGATAGGACTGTTTCTGGGGGGTGTTGTAGCCCTCCATTTGGAAAACAGCAGGGAATGCTGGGAATTGTAGTCCGATAGCACAGCCCTTTTGGGGTCCATGGGAGACATACTCTCTATTATATGGGACTTCTGTGTAACCCAGAAGTTCTTCTAATGGGCAGTGGCTGACTAGAAGGAGTTAGTTGTCTTTCTGTAAGGAGCAGACATCTGAAGAAGCCTACGAGTTGTTTTTCTCAGACAAGGTATGTTTAGAAGCCATGAAGGCACTTAGTTTGTTTTGGACTGTAGAACCTGGCTGGTGTCTCCACCTTTTTTTTGTCTTTGTCCTGTCATTCCATCACTTGGCCACACTTTGTAATAAAGCCTTAGGGTTTGTGTCAGCAACGTCATCATGAGTACCACTTTGAGGCTCAAGATCCCATCAAATCATGACATCTTTCATTCTCAAATGTGAATATCTACTCCTTGCTAGGACTGGGGGGTGCAGAACCCTTCACATCTACTTCTCACGTCCTACTCTGGGGTAGAACAAATTCTTATCTTAGTCAGACTTTTTAGTACAATTCCTAGGAGTGATTCTTGGATGGCTGATAATATGGACAGAGGCCTGCCTATCCTTAACAACTTCCCCGGAAGTCCCCAGATGTCCCCAGGGCAATCAAGAGGTATAAGCCCACCAGCACATCATGGCTCTGCCCCCTCAGTGCTTGACAACTTGCTTAAATGGCCTCAGCTGGCTCTTCTCAGTCTGGACAAGCAGCAGTTCTCCTTTGGATTGCTCCTTGAGCCCCTCACCTCGTCACAGAGACCAAGCCCACCAACACTCATTTTGGCCACTTGCTCCACCAGTCATCACCCAGAGCTCAGGTGGGGGTGGAGACTTACTGGTAAAGTGCCTGCTTTGTCTGAGGACCACCACCATGGTCTAGTACAGTGTTTCCCAACCTTTGTGGTGTCATGCTGGTGTGTTTGTGACCCACGTAGGGTGGGTTGGGTGGACTTCCCTCTTTGTAAGTTTAGTACAACTCACTGGGGGAGCTGTCCCACTCATCTGAGTTAGCGTGGGCAGGGGTGATCTTCCTTAATGAATCGAGTGTGATCACCCGTGTGGTCACTAGAGTGTCAGACCATTAGATGACTCAAGCGCGACCATCAATGCTTTTTCCTCCTTGGTGAACTAAACACCAGGATAGGCCATGATCCACCTGCGATACTCCCACTACCAACTGAATGCGATCATCAGAGAGGTGGGACAGGGTTAGAGTTCCATCCGTGGCCCACTTGAAATGGCACCACAGTCCACAAATTGTAAAGCGTTGGTCTAGTACAATGTTCATAAAGCTGCACAGATTCACCGGTCCATCTCATGGCTGCTACTACCCTCCCTGTTTGACCCTATGATGAACTTCAGCCCATCCACAGGGGGTAAGATGCCCCTCCACCTACCTGCAGGCATTAGGACACTTTCATCCTGGGCCTGTCATTCTTTTTCTGAATTACAGACCACCTTTGAATGATACGTAAAACCCGGAGCCCTGACATTTTATGGTCATTAAAGATCTCTGGGCATCTTTTGTGAAAGAGGAGGCTGAACCCAAATGCCCGAGGTAAAGTGGCCATGATAGACTTGTCTGTTCTGTACTCCCTAATCATCCCCCATCCAAACTTCTGTCAATGGGGGTTTTCATCTTTAATAAATTTGCACAGATGTTTTTACTTTCACATCCAACTCATTGCGACCCACTGCCATCCCATTCTCCATCCTGTAGCCTCACACAACTTGGGCATCCTTCCTTTGGGTCACAGTGCCAGGAGCTGAATATCCCCAGATATGGTGGGGGTTGGTATTGGCCTGTCTGCCACCGATCACGGTCATGAAAATTAGGAAGCAAAAAAAAAAAAAAATGCACAATTACGTCAATAAAATCCCTGGCTGGCTGTTTACTGCCAAGCCATTCCATATGCTGACATAACAAACTTTGGAATAAAATGCTGATGCTCATTTCCTTCACTGAATTCACCATAAAAGAAGGAAATAAAATTTCCTAGTGATTCCGTCAATGTCGCCTCAAGGAGGGCAGGGTGCTAAAACAATAGAGGTCTCCTATAAACATTTATTCAGACCCAAAATAAATATTATTACAGTCTGCAGCCTGTTTGGGATAGGAACGTTTATGGAATGCATCTTAAACTCCAACAAACTTCTGTGACTGGTCACTTCTCAGAACTGGTGTCCTCCGTTTGAATTTCAAGTTCAAGCAAATGACACACATCAGGACAGGTCAGGTCAGGTTGGGGGGCATGCACTGGTACAGTGTGCTGCTGCACCCTCCACATGACCAAACACCCCGGGATCCTGGTTGGTAACCCTCCAGGCAGACATGCAGTCCAGTCACACCATCTGGAAATGACCCTCTGTCTGCAGCAGCCAGGTGTTACGTGGACAACCCCTTGGCCTGGTCCAGCCACTCGGGTGCTCAATAATTAGGATCTTACAAGCTGGATCACCCTCTGGGAAATGCGCTTAATGGCCATGGTGCCGTAACTGACGCTCCCTCACAATGCAGGTAATGTGCCTCATTTGGGACTCCATGAGCAACACGAAGTCAAACCAGAGGTACCCAAGGATTATCTGGAGAGACACAGTACTGAAGGAGTCCAGTCTTCATCTCAGGTCACTGGATAGTGTCCATGTCTCTCAACCATATAGCAAAACAGGAAGCACCAGGACTCTAAAGACTTGGACCTTTGTCCTTTTGCAGAGATATCAGGAGCGCCACACACCCCTTTCTAGAGACATCCTTGCTCAGTCTCTCAAGAGCCCCAATCAAAGCCTCCATTGACTCCACAAAAAGATCACAGCATCGTCAGCACAGTCAAAATCCGTGAATCTCTTTACACCAATCGATGACCCACAGCTGCTGGACCCCATGACCTTGCCCAACACCCAGTCCATACAAGCATTGAACAGAGTAGTAAGTAACAAAAACAGACCCCAGAATCAACTGGGAAAAACGCAGCGGTTCAGCCTGCACTCTGCACAGGACTCACATACAAGTGCACAGGCCAGCCATGATATCCAGTAACCTTGAAGTGATCCTGTAAAGTCTCAGGATTTGCCACAGGGCAGCTCAATCAACTGAGTCGAACGCTTTATGAAAATTGACAAAGGCTGCAAACAAACTCTGCAAAACAACAACAGCAGCAATGTATTTCTCGTATAGCCCAAAATCATACATGGAATGTAAAAGGAGCAAATGGTCACCTTAAATGTAAAAGTATAATCTACCGTATGCACATAGTTGAATTGAGAAGATGGGGGAATGAGATCATTTTAAAAGTGGTAGATAATATAAGACCACCAAGGCCGGCCATGATATTCTGCAACCTTGAGGAGATCCCGCGAAGTCTCAGGATGTCCCAAAAGTCGAACGCTTTATGAAAATTGACAAAAGCTGCAAAGACACTCTGCCGATATTCGCGTTGCCCTCCATGAGAACCCTCAGTGTCAGGATGTGGTCAATGGTAGACTTCTTAGGTATAAAACCCGACTGCTCTGGTTGCTCATAGGTGAGCAAATAATCACGGACCCTAGCAAGGTCCTTACCCGGCACCGAGAGCAGTGTTATCCCCCTGTAGTTGCCACAATCCAGGTGATTACCCTCCTTTTCCAGATACGGATGATGAGTCCCTTTTGCCAGTCAGTTGAGATGATGCCCGTCTCCCAAATGGAAGCTAAGATTGCTTACAATGCCGGGAGGGCAGCCTAACCACCAGCCTGGAGAAGCTCACGCCGGACACCACAGATCCCTGCAGCCTTCCGTCCCCTCGGCTGGTTCACCGCCTGTGAGACTGGGGAGGTTCATGGCTAATTGGAGGATCAGCCTCCAGAACCGTGGACCCAGAGATGTCCAACATCCCGGCCAGAAGATTGGCTTTAAACAGGTGTTCAAAGTAGCCATGGCTAACACACATCAGTTTTATGATAAATTAACTGAACCTCCCAGATTGGACTGGACCTTCTTGCCTCTTGAGTGCTCGTCCAGGAGGGGATTCGACTTGAACCCGCATCACTGGAAGACTCCCGGTCAGCACCTTAGCTACCGAGTCCTGACTATTATCCGCTAGGTCAGCGAGGGTCTATTGCTGCTCGCCTGCTTTGAGCAGATCAATGGAAATGAATGACAAGGAGGCAGGACGCTCCCACCATGGCCTCCCACCCAGTCATCACGACGGTAATAGCTTCATTTCACCGTAATAACCAAGGCTGATGGCTTCTTCAAAGTGAAGTGACCTATGACACATTATCCATATTACAGAAAAGTGACCCCAGACTGATGACCAAGATAAATCGCTTTTTGAAGAACATGACATCAAGAGGTTACCTCTCAGCATATCACCGTACACTCCAGAAATAATAAAGTGGGCAGAGTGCCCCCTAGAGGCTAAGCAAATCAACACAACCAGCGAGCGATCCGACTGCACGAGTACAGAAATCGCTGGATAAATGAATTCTGCATGAAGGACGTCACAGGAATAAATAAAAGTCACATCCCATACTGTACTGTATATGTAATAAATGTACAGAAACCCAGAGTGAGTAGTGCTCAGCGATACCCTGATACTCCAGAGTCCCCAAACGTGGCATAATCAGAGACATGGCACAACTGAGTGTCACTGTGGGCGTGTGATGGTGCAGAACGATGACTAATATACAACTTACCACCCAGAGTCTAAATCAGCGGCGCGACTCACTTAACCCGCCTGTGCACAAATGATGGCAACAAGAGCACTGCAAATATGTCAAGTGGCTTAAAGAAGGAAAGTGGATTCTCCTTGGTACACTAGTGTGTGAGCTTCAGTAAATGACAAAACCCAGCAAGTAAAGACTAAACCGTCAACTGTTAATGTGGATTAGTCTCACACACACACACACAAACACACACACAAGTAAGAGGCTTTCTCAAGGCTGGCGTACAGATTGCAATACCACTCCAGCATGTGAGAGGGCGCTGTCCCTCAAATCTTCTCATCCTTTTACTTGCAGATTCTCCAAGGATACTGATGGTATGTGATGACCCGCCTACTTCTGCAGGAAGCCCCTCCATCCATCCATCCATTTTCCAACCCGTTGAATCCGAACACAGGGTCACGGGGGTCTGCTGGAGCCAATCCCAGCCAACACAGGGCGCAAGGCAGGAACCAATCCCGGGCAGGGCACCAACCCACCGCAGAGGAAAAGAACCAATATGAAGGCCAAGACCACGTCTAGCAGTTAGTCACGTTTTGGGTTTGCATCTTTCATTTAACTGATTCTCATTGGACATTTTTTTCAAATTACCTGTTGATTACTGGCTGGTGCATCAACTCTAATTTTACTATTTATATGCAGTAGATGACCTGAGCAAGTGTCCTGGCTGGATAGGGGCAAGGTTCATACCAGGAGGAAAGACAGGGTGTTCCCTACCTAAGTAGGAATATGGCAGAAGATGCCAGTTTGGAGTTGGGCATACTAGCATTCCAGCAGGGTCAGATTGAGGAACAATACCTGTCCAGGATGCCAGTGTGACAGAGGAACCAGGAGAGATAACTGGTCACGACTACATGATCTCCTCTCCCAATACGTTAGGTGGCAGCATCCCTGAGCGGCAATAACTGTATGGACACCCACAAGGCATGCTGGGAACTGTAGGCCCATGGGGCAGCCTTGCTAGGTTCTGGAGATAATGCCAGAGGGTGCTGTGAGGGTCTGTGTTACCTAGTTTTGGGGCCTTCTGAAGTGCTTCCACCAGGCCATATCCTAGCAACAGAAGTACTCCTGGGTCTAAGATAAGGGAAGCCACTCAGTCTCATCCAGGCGAGTTGGAGTCGGGATAGGAGTTGGACAACACATGCCTGGGAGGAGTGAAGGAACAAGAGATCAAGAAAATGAGAGAGGAGAAGAGAATATTGGCAAAGAACCAACATGTAAGAACCATATTGTAAGGTACTTTGTTAATACACCTGTTTTGTTTAAAGCCAGGACTTGTGTGCTCAAACAACCCCTACTGGTCATTAAATATATAGTTTA
>JANRMT010062802.1:22975247-22985657 GCA_026402145.1 Polypterus bichir lapradei
TATATATAAATGTATGCAAATCCCCTTAAACGAATGCCTGTAGTGTGCATTTTAATCACGGTGTCTATACCGTAATTTGTTTGATTTGTAATTTTAACCTGTGGAGAATAGGGGAAAATCAAGAAAAATGTGTCATTGTCCCAAACATTATATATACTGCACTCAATTTATTCTTCAACTAATGCCATTATCCAAGGTGATTTGCAACATTTGACATGCCATTCGTTCCAATTGTTTTGTTATTCCAATTGGTTCACAGGCAGGCGACGTGACTGGCTCAGAGCCACTCAGTTTCAGTAATGAGATTTGAACCCAAAGCATCAGGCTTGTCCATCTGTTTCGTTCGTGGTGCGCCTTTAAAAGTCCTCAGTGCACTGGATATTCCTGCCCTTGCATCCTTCTTTCTTTGTGCCTCTTCTTGTCTCGGTTCAATGGACATTGCTACCCTCTTGTGGACGCTGAATGACATTACGCATTGGCACGGATTTGGACGTTTAATGCCTTTATATACAGTATAAAGAGTGGTATATATGATGGTGACAGCACCTCTATTTGTCACCCTTATCCAGAACTTGCATCAGCTGTTATTAAAACATAACACATTTTATTATTACAAAAACTGCATACAAAGGAGGGTTACCCAATGAAAGACCACAGAGTATCCGCTTAACACATGTGCCTCGTTGGCCCTAAGCAGACGTGTCTGTTAAGTGGGGTGAACAGCTTGCACCCAGCCCCACCATCCCAGACCCCTAAAATGTCCCCTGCACACCTCCAAATTTCACTCCCTGGCCACAGCTCCACCAAGCCCATTTGAACTGTTGTTTCACTCTTTTCCAGACTCTCAGAGTATCAGTGGTCAGGGGGTGACTTTACATTCCCACTTCTGGGGTTAGGAAAGACCACCCCCCTTGCCCAAAAAATTGACTTTCAGTGGTCCCTGTGGTGGTCTCCCCGTAGCTTAGTGTCCAAGGAGTAACCATTTCAGGGGTGCTTAAACTAAAGAGTGTGATATTCGTTTGGTTAGCCATGAATCTACTTCTTTGGAGCCCCCAGCCGCTCTGGACCCCTCATTCTCACATTACAGGTCCTTCTTTTGAACGTTGCCAACATACTGCCCCCTAGCTGCTGTCCATTCGCAGTACTCTTCAGGAATACACTTCCCTTGACAGAATGTTCATGATAGTTTTCCCATTTCTTCTCATTGTCCCTGTTGCCCCCTTGTAAAAACAGGAATAAAAGTTAAAAGCAGAGTCGCCACACTTTGCCTGCCTAGTCTTCATCAGGTGTGTGTTGTTTGTGTGTCGTGTAATGTTTGTTAATAATGAACAAAAATCACAAGCTTTGTGGAGGAGTAAAGTCCAGAGCCTTGAGGACAGAGCTGGCCGACTTGAATGACTGTAATGACAAAGCAGAGGGGAGGGAGGAGCCAGGAGGAGGGGTCAGGATCTTAATTAGCTTTTACACGCCGCTGATTTGCATATTCAAATTGAGGAGGCGGTCACTCATACATCGGCGGGGCAAGTCACGTGAAGTGAGCCAGCGCCTCCTCTGCCTTTCGTTTCACTTTTAGTGCCAATGCGTCCCAGTCAGGGTACAGTTGGCACACTCACTCAGCAGCTCTGCCACACAAGTGTGCTTATTGACCCAATAAAACAATTGTGTTCTGTCAGGTATCAGGAAATTTTACTGCCTGATGTCTGAGATGCTAAAAAGATTGTGTTTAAAGTTAGCAGCATTGTTAGAAGATTTTATAAACGTGCATAATGTTGGATGGCATAGCGGCAGACAGAAAAGTAATGCCATCTAATAGAGCCAACATTCACAGTGACCCTCTTGTGTGTTCATCTAAATGGCAGTTCTGAGTTGGCACCAACTCAGTGAGTGAGTATGACATCAAAACTGGCCTTGGAGTCAGGGTGTCATCCTATTCTGTTGAGACCTGGGAACTGAACTTAGTAGGTTTGATGACATTGTGTTTTATTGTATATGGTGTAACAAATGGCCAAAATGGAGGCTGAGAGACATAAACTGCTTATATTTTGTCATCAGATTTGTGATATGAAAGGCACTATATACACCAAAATATAACAGGAAAGGTGGTGTGGCAGTGTGGGAAAGCAAATAAAACTTTGGACTCTGAGATTGCGGGTTCAAATCTCAGTACTGACATGGTGTAACCCTGAGCACGTTACTTCACTTGGATAAACAAAGGAAGTGTCACGAGTCATAGCTGAAATATTGTAAGTTGTCTTTGATAAAGCAATCAGTCAAATTAGAATTTTCTGGATGGTATCTTTTCCCAATGTGGACAGCTGTAGTTTATCTGGGCACTACCAGCTTCCATCACAGGGTGCACTCACTTACACTCAAACACACACACACACACACACAAGGTCAGCTTAGTGATACCTGACATATTAGACATGGGCTTGAACAGCTCAACACAGACAAAATATCCAAAGTCCATCCAGATGGCACCTCGGCCAGGAAGCAGAACCACATTCCAGTTCTGTGAGGTGAAGGTGCAAACCACTGTGCCACCCTGGCATAGCAGCATACACCACATTATGATGTCACATCAAAGTGATGTCCTCTTCGTGCACGGTGGGTCATGCAGTGGAGTTGTATGATGGAGTTTGTTATAAAGGCTCCTCTATCATATAACAAGTCAATTGTTTGGTTATACAACACACCAGGAAAGGCGCTGGACAAGTTCAAGGGTAATACAGCAGGCAAAATACTCACAATGGAAAAGAGCGACGAGAATGGCACAGAGCATCTTACCAGAGGCACTCTACTACATAATACCATGTGCTAATAAAGTCAGCATATTCAAGGGAAGGCACTATATACACGACAACTGATCTCATACCGTACAGTGCCTTGTAACACTGCTGATTAAGAAAGGTGCTATATGAATGACAATGGATCTGTTTTTGTAATGCTGCTTATAAGAAAGGCGCTACATAAGTGAAAAACTGATTTTGTAAAGTGTTTTACAATATTGTTCAAAAGTAAAGGCACTATATAAATGACAAACTGAATCTGTAGTAATACTTAACAATGAATGGAATTATGTAAATGAAAAACTAATTTGGAATGTTTGGTATTGCAGCTCATAAAGAAAGGTGCTATATTAATGACAACTGATTTTGCGCCATATTTTGTAATACCATTAATTAGAAAAGCCACCATATAAATAACAAACTGATTATGTACTGTTTAGTAATAGTGCCCATAAATAAAGGCGCTATATAAGTGACAAATCGAATTTATATACTGTAATGTATTGTGGTAATGTTACTATACTGGCACTATATTAAAGAAAATCTGATTTTGATTGGTATTTTGTAGTAATACTCAAAAAGAATGATGCCATATACAGTAAATGAAAAAAATAATTTGACATAATGGTTTGTAATACAGCTCAAAATGAAAGGCACTATATAAGTAACAAACCGATTTTTCTATTACAATAACGCTGACACAGACACTAAATAAATAACAGACTGCATGGATTGTGTTTTGTAATAACGATTATAAAGAAAGGCACTATTTAAGTAACAAACTGATTTTGTAAAGCATTTTATAATACTGCTCATAAAGAAAGGCACTATATAAAGGACAACTGATCTATACTGTTTTATACTAATGCTCATAAAGAAAGGCACAATAAAAATGAAAAATTGGTCATAAATAGTGCTTTGTAGCAGAATATTATTAAAGAAATGCACTATATAAATGAGAAAACGATCATACACAGCGTTTTGAAATACTGCTCATGAAGAAAGGCACTATATAAATGAAACAATCATCTTAAATAATGCTTTGTAGTGATGTCTGCATAAAGAAAGGCGCTATACGGGTACAGTATAAAGGTCAGCTCGTCTGCCCGTCCTTATTAAACTTGTTGGACTCATTGTAATCGCGCTGGTTGAACGCGAGTCTTTCCTGGCTCAGAGGCAGGAACTAAAGGTGACTTTCTGGAGAACTGCCATCTAAACCAAAAGACACGACGGTTGATGAGGCGCGTCTTTTAATCGTTCATTCCAACACGTTCCCGGTCCACAACAAAGCTTTTTTTTTTGGTCCTCCGGTCTTCTCCGACATCTCAAACACGTGCGGATTGGGCTGCCCGGCTGTTGTTCCTGATGCCCTGCTGTGGCACCTCGGCCAGTGTCTCAGTCAGGTTCAGCATCTGACATTTCGTAAAATGAATGGATGGATGGGCCGGTTGGACGTTAACCGCCTTCTCCTTTCACCTGCCTTGAATGCCATGCTATTAATTTTCTTGCCGTAATACTTCATAGGTTTTTACAATTGTTTAAAAAACGGTCCTAATTAAAAACGTATTGTTCTTAAAATGCGCATGTAAAATTATTTTCTTTAAAAAAAAGTTGCAAAACAGACAGCCCATCAAACTAGAGCATCGCTATTTAAGCGCGCGTCCGCCGACTGTGCTCTTAAAGGTTATTGCACGTCTGCCGCCTTGTGGACATGCTCCTTTGCTGCACGAGGCTCCCGCGAACGTCCGTTTTAATGTCAGTAGCTCAACACGAACAAGAACACAACCCGCAGGCAATTCACTTCTCCAGGATCCACCACGTCACTAAAATGAACTGTCCAAAAAGGATAAAGAAACGCCTGAGCCCGTGGTAGCTGCTTGGCATATTCGACAAAGTCGAGCTCTCGTGCGGGCAAAAACGATTTTCGAGGCTCCCTTTCTTTACAGAACTTTTGACTTTTTTCTAATTCCAGCATGTTCACGCTTTTCACTATTTAAGTGGTTACATTGTAATAAGGCTCCACTTGATTAAAATTCAGAAAGAGTTTACCATGCCAGGAGCTGAAAGTAATACTGCACTGGTCTGTGAAAATCACTTCCTTTACGCGACAAACGTGTGCCATTAATGAGTAGCGTGACTAACACTCAAGTGACCTGGCTTATTAAATAAATGTAATAAACGTTTAAATAGCACGAGTCCACCCTTTCACGAAAACGTTATTTAATAATGAATGAGTTTAGTGGTACATTGTAAAAAGAGCTGCGCGGGACAAGAAGCAATGAACCGTTCGCAGAATTGGCACAGATTTAGTAAGTGAAACTAAGCTGATAAAACGTATTTAGGGAACTGAGGCTATTAGACTTTCGCTAACGCGCATTATGAGTGTAAAACATCAAAGGTACTGTAAGAGAAGGGGGTCATTGGCATCCTGGAAACGACGCAAAGAGCACAGAAGGGCACCATCAGCAGCAGAGATGGTAAAGAACAAGACAGCCCGGGATTTCTTTGTAGTTTCGACAGTGTAAGACATCACAAGTCCACCACGGCAAAAAGTGGAGGCATAAGTTCGAAACGTCAGACCTTGAAGAGAGAGCAAGATGTTAATACTAACTGTACTAAGAAATTATGATCAAGGGTTGGAGCTCCAACCCTTCCATCCCATTTTAATTGAAATAATGAACAAAATGTAAGTAACAAAGGTTACAGCGTTCACCGTTCATGCTTACACAACCATAGACTCGTAGAGCGCCATGGCGTTCACCCGTCTTGATATACTGTATAAGAAATGTCTCTGAAGGGGCGGGACTTAGGCTGAGAGCCGGGGCGTGGTCATCACAAGGTCACAGGAAGTCTACGATTCGGGGTAAATGGTGTATCGACCTGCACAGCAATAGCCCCATACGCCAGCGCAGGTCTATGCCAGCAGTTTCGGTGCGGAAGTGACATCACCGCATGTCTAGACCAGTAGTTTGGTAATAAACATTAGTAGGTTGTCACAAATCCAATTGATTGACATGCTAACTACACCAAACCCTAACCCCTAACATTAACTAACCCCCAACCATAACCACTTATCCTACACGATAACCATACTTACTCCTAACTTTGCCTTCCATCCCATAACTGCTGCTCTAGAACTGCTGGCGTCAACCTGCGGTGACGTATGGTGTTCTGGCTGTGCAGTTGGATTTTATTGGTGGCCTCGGAGCTGCAGATTACAAAGAACATGGCTTTTGCAACAGCGCCCCCTCTCTGTCTGCGGTAGAATTGCTTATATCTGCTGAACACTAAAGGTGCCCCCCAGGTGAACATGGTTGCCAACACATATACTTTTATCTGTTACCTTGCCCTTGTTGTTTGTAGTGATGGCCAAGAGAAACGTTTAATCTCTTGGTTATGATACAATGGGCATTGGTGGGGGCCAGTAGGTTACTGAACACAAGGAATAAATATTAAAAGAAAAAATCTGATATGGCTTGGATCACGTAATCCACATGTGAGTTATCCAGTGGCTGGGTGGAAATAAGGGGGGATGCAGAAGGTATGCTGCCTGGAGACCCATAGAGGACGAGGCCTGTAAGGAGCCTCGCTCACTGTTTAGTGACTCCGGATGTGACAACCCTGGTCACAGTGGGCTAAATTATATCTCCGTCTTTAAGGAGGACCCACAACCCCAACCCACATGGGCCACGACAGAGAAATCTTGCAAACCCACTGCTAAACATCTTGTTGTGCCCCTATAGTGATATGCTGACAGCGTGCATAATGTGTGTTTATTGTAAAAATGCTGTTAAATAAATATCTCTGGGAAATCAGAGTAGTGCACAAACAGGAAGCACCTTTAAATACAGGTGTGTTTTATAAAGCTAGAGAGATGGGCACGTGGGCCAGCCGCTACCCCTTTCCCTCCAAAAGATGGTCTATTCATTTTATTTGTTACCTTTCACTTTCCTGTTTGTAAACCTGCCCTTCATGTAATCAGTGATGTTATTTATCCATCATCTAACACACTAACTCATTTCATTTCATTTATACTGGCATTTATTGGTTTTATCCAAAGCGACTTACAAAAGAGATCAACATGACTGTTGTAAACATCAGTCTGGGGGGGCTATTTGGGAACAAGTATGGCAGGACAAGGGAACACAATGGACCATCACAAGTGAGAAGCTCAAAACAAGTAGTGCCCATTGTGACAGGATTTGGTGCAAAGTTGGCACCCATGGGCATCATAGTGGGGGGGGGGGGAGGTAACCATTATCTATTGTCCATTGGCTTGAAGCCTGGAAAGAAAAGTATGCTTTTGAGAGGAAGGGGCCCACAGAAACTGCTTATGTATAGGGCCCAGAGTTCTGTGCACCCCTGCGGGCACCAACCCACACGTGCACACCCATACTTATTTACATGGTGCCAGCTTATAGATCTTTATAAGACATCCCAGTATGTCCTTTCTGAATATTAATTTATTTATATAAAAAAACATAATTTTGGACACTTAGGAGGCACTCCCCTTACATCTCAAAATTACCAGCTATTAAATTCTGTAGCCCATCCATCCAGTTTCTAAACCAGCCCAGGGTGATGCAGTCTCTACCCATGCAGTATTTGGCACAAGACCAGAGCCAGCGATGGGGTGCACATCCCATATTAAAGTCACATTGTCCCTTGGCTCTTTACCTCTAACACCCACTGAGTCAGTATACAACCATGGAGTGGTGGTGATCGATGACCAGTTGTCCTTCACTGACCATGCTGCAACTTTCTCTTGGTCTTGCAGATTCCATCTATACAAGATCTGACTGTACAGTATCTGATGAAGTATGCGGCACAGTTCTTGGTCCAGGCTTTGGACTCTCTGTTGGCAGTCTGTGTCACTAAGCCACTGCAGATGATTTAAAATGCAGCAGCATGTCTGGTGTTCAACCAGCCGAGGCAGGCAAATGTCACTTCTCTCTTCAGATCTCTGTAGCTTGCATTAAGATCAAATCCTTGAAGTTTGTCTTCAGAGTAGTCAACGAGTCAGAAGCTAGAGTATATATTCGGAGACGCTTGTGAAGTTCTCTGCTCCTTCTCACCCAATCAGGTTTGGTAAACCTCCTCATGAAATGTCAGTCCAGACACCTTTCATGTGTCGCTTTTTGAAGCTCCATCCGAACTGCTGACTCCCTCAGTGTGTGTTTAAGAAGCATTTTGCTCAGTGAATTTCTGTCTAATTGATCATAGCTTTGATAGATTCCTGTAACTAAGAAAGTGTAACTCGCTTGCATTTTGTTCTGACCTCCTCACTTGAGGTGCAAACACTTTTTCTAAAACAGAAATGATGTGTACTCCATTACGTTGACCTCCTTTGTAAGTTGCTTTGGGTAAAAGAGTCTGCTAAGGAAATAAATATAAATGCGAAGTCACCTTAGAACTTCTATTAACCTAACCTGCACGTATTTTGGATGTAGATGAAAAACCGTATAAAAAGAACCCACGCAGGCATAGGGTGGAACGTACAGACTCCACGCTGGGATTCAAAACCAAATCCTCCACTGCCGTGAACGTTAAGCGACAGGAGCAGCGCTAACCCCTGCCTCACCGCGCCACCCCATTGAGTACTGGATCGAGTAGCGCGGCCGGATTGTCTTGCAACCACCGTAGAGGGTTGCCGCTTAATAAATAATTAACCGAGGCACAGAGCGGGAACTTGGGGGCGGAGTCAGAGGACACGTTCAGGCAGTCGCTGCTCCTTACTTGACGTACATTTAACGTCGCCCCTCCCCTTTTCCACGATCCGCTCATTGAAAAGTATCGGGGACAGGGGCGCACGGCCAGTCACGCGCCATTATTTGTTCAGGACTTGGCAGCTGGCAGCAGTTCGTCTTGTTAGTGCCCGCGATCGGTCAGCTCGCTCTGAAATGTGACAGCTGCAGACAAATATTGACGAAGGCAGCTTTTCACGGCTCCTGTCAACAGCCGCCGCGCTGTTCTTATCAGCGGCAGTCACAAATTTGCCGTCCGAATGTGTCATTTCCACCGCTGTTACGGAGACAAAAGGCTAGGCAGAGACTTGCGACAAGAGCAAAAAAAGAAAGTAAAGGCGCCCGGCATGAATCCATTAGTGTGCTACAGCACCTACAATGGAAATGGCTCCAGAATAGACCCCTGCACTTTGCGCACACTTTACGGTGTTGCAGATTTCATTTTAACTGGACATATTTGCCATTTTTTGCCCATTAAGCTACAGTTAATGACCCATAATGACAAAGTGAAAACATGTTTCCAGAAACGTTTGCCAATTTATTTAAATCAAAAACCTGAAATCTCTCATTGATTGAAGTACTCAGACCCTTAATTCAGGACTTTGTAGAAGCCCCTCTGACAGCAATTCCCACTTTGATGTTCTTGGCAAGACTCTACAAGCTTTACACATCTGGGTTTGGGCGGTTCATTCCAATCTTTCCTCGAAGATCCTTCTCAAGCTCCATTAGATTGAACTGGAAGGGTCTGTAAACTTCCATCTTCAGGTCTGCTCCAGACATTATGCTTGAACTTCTGCTTAAAGATTTCAATTTAGGTCTCCTCAGACTCGAGAATCTTTTTCCTCCTGCTCTCGGAGTCTTTTGAATACTATTTAGCAAACTCCACTCAAGATTGGCTGTGGTGTAGCTGGTCAACCATAAACACCTGATTGAGGGAGTGCAGCTGAGAAGGTTGTCTTTATGACAGGCTCTCCCATCTCAGCTGATAGAATGACCATTGGGTTCATGGTTACCTCCCTGACCAAGGTCCTTATTGGCTGGTTATTCAGTTTGGCCAGATGGTTAACTCTTGGATGAGTCCTGGTGGTTTCAAACATCTTCCATTTTCCAATTATTTAGATCACTGTTCTGCAGAGAACATCCAAAGGTTTAGACATTGTTTTAGCCTCTTGCCCTGATCTATCCCTCCTCACAATTTGATCATGGAGGTCTACAGAAAGCTCTTTGGACTTCATGGCTTGTTTGATTACTTTCAGCTCATTGTCAGCTCTAACATTAATCCAGTGCTTAACTCACTGCCATCCCCTTCATGCTGGCTTTAGTTTCAACTCTAATGTTTAATTTCAATGGCTTCTTTGTGTCATCCCTGACCAAGGTCCTACTCACCCAGTTACACAATTTGTCCAGACATCCAGCTTTAGGAAAAGGCCTCCGCATTTCTTCCATTTAACAATTATCGAGGTCAGTAAGCTTCTGGAGACACTGAAAGCTTTAAGAAATACTTTTATCATCTTGCTCTGATCTAGGTTTCATTACTATTTGATCATGGTGGTCTATTCACTGTGCAACTTCATTAATCTGGAGACCAACTCACTGCTCATTCTCTTCATTCTGGGGTCAGTTTCAACTCTTACATTAATTCTGAGCTCATCTCGCTGGCCTGTTTAACTTTACATTCAGTTTAGTTTCAGCTCTCATGTTTAATTCTGAGCTCAACTTGCTGGCCTGTTTAACTTAACTACATTCAGTTTAACTTCAGCTCTCATGTTTAATTCTGAGTTCAACTCGCTGGCCTGTTTAACTTAACTACATTCAGTTTATCTTCAACTATCATGTTTAATTCTGAGTTCAACTCGCTGGCCTGTTTAACTTAACTA
>JANRMT010062802.1:22997245-23025578 GCA_026402145.1 Polypterus bichir lapradei
AGATAGATAGATAGATAGATAGATAGATAGATAGATAGATAGATAGATAGATAGATAGATAGATACTTTATTAATCCCAAGGGGAAAGTAGTGGATAAAGATGCCTCATGCATGTGCTGCTTGGGATTGTACAAACCGCTGTACGCTCCAAACCAGATCCCGGGGGATTACATTTCATAGGTAAGGCTGAACAATTGTTTTGGTTATATTTGGCCATTAGAAAATCCTGTTTTATAATCTTAACTTTAGCTACGCCAGGCTAAGCTGGCAAAGCTATGCATTTATGTGCTCAAGTGAGCCTCCAAACAACGTTTTGGCTAAACATATTTAGTCACTAACTATGTAGATTGTTGTTAGCTGTTAACTTTTCTCAGACTCTGAAGGTTTCCCAAAGAAATCCACCTCAGGAAGCAGTGGTAGGTAGCCCTTTGACGGGATTTTGAGAAAGCTGTCCTGTGATGTGTGTCGTGCTAGTTTGGTAACAGATGCTGTACCGGCATCATATGATCAAAGCTACCACTTGCTCACATTAAAAAACAAAGGAAGTTTGATGATTCCTTCTGAGGGTCCAGTCAAGGTGGTCATTGTAGCTGAGCGTGTTATCCGACAGTCGACATTAGGGCAAGCTGTCAGTGTATCTTTGATCAATCAGTTTGTTTGGGCTGAGATTGGTTCAGATGATGTGTTTTTTCTCAAGGAGCTCGTTGAGGAAACACAGTTTGAAATTGACAACCATCATTTTATGCTCATGTCTTTAGTTGTGTCTGTCTTCCACAAACTAAGGCTGCACCATATTGCCAGGCTGAATATTCTCAAATTACAGGATCTGAATGAGCAAGAGGAAGTGTAAGTCTGGAGGAGATCAGTGAAGTAAGGGGAGCAAGACTGTGGAGAACTTTAAATGTTCAGAGAGATATTTTGTATTGTGTTCAGTAGTGAACAAGGAGCCAGTAAAGTTGAGAGAGAATCGGTGTAATATGTTCAGTGGATTTAGAACAGCAGGTTATTATCCTGGCAGCAGAATTTTGAAGAAGTTGTAAGCGATAGATATGTTGTTGTGGGATGCCAGATAGAATAGCGTTACAATAATCTATATGTGAGGTGACTCGGGCATTAACCAATACTTCACTACTGTGTTGTGTAAGAACACGACAAAGTCTAGAAATGTTTCGGAGATGGAAGAAGACAGTCCGAGAAATGTTTCTTATGTGGGAGGAATTGTTTAATAATAATAATAATAATAATAATAATAATAATAATAATAATTATTATTAAATAATTGTCATTATTAGTGTATAAATGGATATAAATAATTGCATTTAAATGGTTCACCAAAATCTGTTGTATGTAAAAGATACTGTTTTAAACATTGTTTTTTCATCAGAACACCCAGTTTCCATGTCTACCTGTATTAGTTTAAACGGTACTTTTGCCATTCACAATATGGCGGATGTGCTGACGTATGGTGTCGACTGGGCAACACAGCGAATGCAGCGTCTATCTATATATGCCTATGTTAGTGGCACTGAGAGTGTCATGTGCTGCTATGGAGAGCGGATGTGCCCAGCAGGAGTAACGATTGGGGGAGCGGTGTGGAGGGGAGTGGTCAAGGCTGAATATCACGGACACATAAAACATAATAATAATAATAATAATAATAATACTTTTCATAAAGGGTGTGTTCCAATAGCATCTTGCCGTAAGTCATTTGAAAATAACCATCTTGCGCTTTAAACATGAGCTGCTAATAATGAAGTGTTTTAGATGCAGCACACACATTTTGGACAATTGCTCAATATACTGCATTACCCCACCCCAATCTCCATAGGCGAGGTTTCCATAAGTCAACTAACAGTAGGAATGTTCATGCAGAGGGCTTTAATTGTGACATTTTTAAGTGGTGCCACTTCAGAATGGATATGAGCTCAAACATATAATCACATAGCATCCAAATTACTCCACATAAAGGTTGCTAAAAATGGCAACAATGTTTTCAGTTTTGGCCACCAAATGTGGATTCTAACCACTTTGAAAAGTTTATATTAAGCCCTGATGTCCATGTGGAATTGGCACATTCTCCCTGTGTCTGTAGATGTCACCATGAACTGTCTCTACATTTGTCATTGACAGTACAGACTGTCACTCCCTGCAGGTTCCAAAAATAATTTGAACTGACGAGGACGGAGGTGAAACATGTATTGACTTCACAGTAAGGACATCACCGGTTCGCATCCCGGGTTGCACCTCGTGAACTGACTGTGTTTCAGCAGCAGCTGCACCTTCTCGTTACATTTCCTTTATATTACAGAATTGGCCATTTATCAAAAACCTTGCATGGTGGGAAATTTTTAAAGTTAGTTCTGTGATCAACATCACAAAATCCATCTGGCACACAAAAAACTATGAAGGAAACAAAAACCTCGTAAAGCAGTAATAATAATTAATATCACACTTTTTCCACTTTTTGGTTGGGCTGGGCAGGATGATTCCTTCAATTAGATCATTTTGTGGTGTGGACGTGCCAGTTGGCTCTTGGGCACTTAGTGCCCCCGAGTTCACACCACAGGACTCTCTTACATGGCCCCCCTCAACTGTACCTAGTTGACAGACTGTGATGCAATTTAAGTGGGGCACCTGCCGAGTTCTGCTCTGCCTCCATGTCATCGTCACTGGGAACAGAATTAACGAAATTAGAAAAAAGGGAGAACCTGGCATCCCCTACCAGCTCTTCCAGTCATTTTAGAACAAAATTAATGAGCTGCAGGACTGTAGGGTTGCAGGCTGTTTCTTCCGCTAAGTGTGCTGAGTGCCTAAATAAACAGGGTGACATGTTTGCCAGCAGAGTGGCTCAGCAGAGTGAGTGTAGCCCCCAAGGTCACAGCACGGCAGCTGGCTAATCTCTAGGAAAACCTCGAGGGTCCCGATTCATTCGTGTGTGTCGCCTGCTGCGTTCTTAAGGACACGCACGTCATTTGTACCAGCTGAGAAAAAAAATACTTTGACACTCGCAGCTGTGGGACCTGATCTCAGCAGGATCATCACCTCGGCACACACACACATCCTGCCATCAAACAGAATAACAATAAGAATACATGAGCAGGTTGGGAGGGAGACCTTCAGAGATTCCAGCTCTGCTTAGCAAGGGAGAAAGTGGCACTCCATGTGACGAGGGCTATCATATGTGCGACTGTGCTGCCCTCGGCCTGCAAGGGCCAAGAAAAATGGTGACAAAGATCATCTACTGCCACGCTTTGTGCTCCATTGAGGACTCCAAATACTGCCCCATTTATGGGGTCCTCATTGTCACATGTCCATGCCATGACTGGTGATTGATATAAAAGTCACAATATTATAGGTTTACGAGGTCCCTATTGTCACATGTTAAAGTCGAGTCAAATTCTTACACATGATAATCACAGTGCGACAAGTCAACACTCTAAAACAGTGCAAGAAGATGTCCACAAGGTGTGTTCAAACACTTGCTTAGCTGTTTAGAATGCTGGAAAACCTCAAACCAGTTCCCAGAAAGAGAGAGGTAGTGATAGTTGGGGACTCAATCGTTAGGGGGATTGAAGTGCAGGTTTGCTCCAGAGACAGAGAGTCTCGCACGGTGTGCTGCCTTCTGGGTGCACGGGGATGGGGGGGAACCTCCCTGGAGAAGCTGATAGCCTTTTGGCCAAGGTAGGGGTGTGATCCAGTGGTCATTGTCCCTGTTGGAACAAATGACATACATAAGGGTATTCTGTCAGTTCTGCGCTTCAAATTCAAAGAGTCAGGTGCCAGGCTGAGGAGCAGAACTGATGAAGGTAGTCTTCTCTGAAGTTCTGCCTGTGTCACGCGCCAGTCCAGGTAAGATGGAGGAGATTAGACGGCTTAATGCATAGCTCAATTCTTGGTGCAGGGTAGAAGGGTATAGGTTTAGGGGGCATTGTGACTCCTTTTGGAAGAGATGGGACCTGGTTACATCTGAACTGGACGGGCACCAATGTATTGGGGTGGCGTATGAGTAGACTAGTCGAGGATTGTTTAAACTAGGGAATGATGGGGCAGGGAGTTTAGGACAGGCTAGGTGTAGATCTGTTCATGGAGATACAAACAATGGTGTAGAAATAAAAATGCACAGTTAATGTAAATTCTAAGCCAACATTTAAATGTAAAAGGAGTAACACATTAAAAATAGCTTGTCTTAGTGCTAGAAGTATCAAAAATAAGGTAAGTGAGTTGGAGCTGTAAGTAGCAGAGCATAATTATGATATTATAGCAATAACAGAAACCTGGCTAAATAACAAAGATGGGGATGAGCATAACAGAGGGATACACATTGTTTAGGAAGGATTGACAGAACAGAAAAAGAGGTGGGGTTGCTGTTTATGTCAAACAGAATTTAAATGTAAGTCCTCTTCAGTTGGACGATGAGCCCCATCTAAGTGAGGACATGTGGCTTCACCTAGGAAGCATTAGGGAAAGAGGTCTTGTTTTAGGAGTGCGTTACAGATCCCCCAATTCAGAGAGTAATTTCAACACACATGTTTTTAGTAATATCAAAAAGGCAAGTTTATAGTGAGATGATATAGTCATGGGGGACTTTAATTATCCAAATATCAACTGGGATAACCTTGCAGATGGAGGAGCACAGGAGCAGGAGTTTTAGAAGTAATCAGTGACTGTTTTTTAACACAGCATGTTAAAGCACCAACACGGGGTAAAGCCTGTCTGGATTTAGTGTTTTGTACATCAGGGATCGGCTCTAAGGCCTTTCATATTTGCAATGGCGATGGACAGGTTGACAGACGAGATTAGACAGGAGTCCCTGTGGACTGTGATGTCTACTAAGGACATTGTGATCTGTAGCGATAGTAGGGAGCAGGTTGAGGAGACCCTGGAGAGGTGGAGATATTCTCTAGAGATGAGAGCTCAGTAGGAACAAGACAGAATACATGTGTGTAAATGAGAGGGAGGTCAGTGGAATGGTGAGGATGGAGGGAGTAGAGTTGGTGAAGGTGGATGAGTTTAAATACTTCGGATCAACAGTACAGAGTAATGGGGATTGTGGAAGAGAGGTGAAAAAGAGAGTGCAGGCAGAGTGGAGTGGGTGGAGAAGAGTGTCAAGAGTGATCTATGGCAGATGGGTATCAGCAAGAGTGAAAGGGAAGGTCTACAGGATGGTAGTGAGACCTGCTATGTTAAATGGGTTGGAGATGGTGGCACTGACCAGAAAGCTGGAGACGGAGCTGGAGGTGGCAGAGTTAAAGATGTTAAGATTTGCATTGGACGTGACAAGGATGAACAGAATTAAAAATTAGGACATTAGAGGGTCTGCTCAGGTTGGAGGGTTGAAAGACAAAGTCAGAGAGGCAAGATTGTGTTGGTTTGGACATGTGCAGAGGAGAAATGCTGGGTATATTGGAAGAAGGATGATGAGGATGGAGCTGTCAGGTAAGAGGCAAAGGGGAAGACCTAAGAGGAGATTTATAGATGTGGTGAGAGAGGACATGCAGGTGATGAGTGTAACAGAACAAGACGGAGAGCATGTAAACAAGTCCTATCTCTTCCAAAAAGAGCAAATTTTGAGCAGATGCGACAAAGTCTAAAGAGGATACACTGGGATAAGCTGTTAAGTATGGAGACAGTCGAGGAACAGTGGAACAGGTTTAAAAATGTTGTACATTTAATGCAGGACAGATACATACCTAAAATTGGAATTAATAGGAAATTAAAAAAAAAACTCCATAGTGGATTAATAAAAATTAAAAAAGAAGCTGCAAAGGAAAAAAACTGCTTTATATGGCATATAAGACTAATGACTGCAAAGTAAATCGTAGAGCATATGAGAACATGAGAGCAACCATTAAGGATATTTAGAGAGGCTAAAAGACAGTTGGAGAGGAATATAGCAGATAAGGCGAAAGAAGACCCTAAGAGACTCTTTCAGTATTTTAATAGTAAAAGAACAGCCAAGGAGGAGGTGAAGTGCATCAGAAATAGAAAAGGGGAATTAAAAGACACAGACAGTGAAATAGCGGACGCCCTAAGCTTACATTTTTCTGAGGTGTTTACAAGTGAGCAAGTGGATAACCTCCCAGAGGTAAACGCGACTACTAAGGAGGTACTGAGGAATTTGGAGATTGTAGAGGGAGACCTGCTGCTCAGATTAAATAAGATGAAATCAAACAAATCACCAGGACCAGATGATATTTACTCTCTAGTTCTTAAGGAGGCTAGTGAGTGCAGATATAAACCCTTGACACACATTTTTAGGAAGTCACTGTGCACTGGAGAGATTCCAAAGGACTGGAAAATGGCAAATATCATCCCATTATATTAAAAGGGTGACCGGGCAGATCCAAGCAACTATAGGCCAGTAAGCTTAACGTGCATCACAGGAAAATGAATGGAAGGAATTATTAAGGATAAGATCGAGCAACACCTGGCAAGGACAGGAGTTATTAGGAACAGTCAGCATGGGGTCAGGAGAAGGAGATTGTGTTTTACTAACATGCTGGAATTTAATGAGGAGGCAACAAAAGGATAAAATCAAGGTGGAGCAGATGATGTTATTGATCCGGACTTTCAGAAAGCATTTGATAAGGTGCCACATGAGAGGTTGGGCATCAAACTAAAAGAAGTGGCAGTTCAGGGTGATGTTTTCAGATGGGTGCAGAATTGGCTCAGACACAGGAAGCAGAGGGTGATGGTGTGAGGAACCTCATCAGAACTGACTGATGTTAAGAGTGGTGACCAGCAGGGGTCAGTGCTAGGGCCGCTGCTATTTTTAATATATAGAAATGATTTAGATTGGAATATAAGTAACAAGCGGGTTAAGTTTGCAGATGATACCAAGATAGGTGGATTAGCAGATAATTTGGAATCCGTTATATCAACACAGAAGGGCTTGGACAGCATACAGGCTTGGGCAGATTTGTGACAGATGAAATTTAATGTCAGTAAATGTAAAGTATTACACATGGGAAGTAAAAATGTGAGGTCTGAATACACTATGGGTGGTCTGAAAATCGAGAGTACACCTTATGAGAAGTATTTAGGAGTCGTAGTGGACTCTAAGCTATCAACTTCCAGACAGTGTTCAGAAGACATTAAGAAGGCTAACAGAATGTCAGGTTATATAGCGCCTTGATGTGTGGAGTACAAGTCACCGGAGGTTCTGCTCAAGCTTTATAACACGGTGAGACCTCATCTTGAGTACTGTGTGCAGTTTTGGTCTCCAGGCTACAAAAAGGACATAGCAGCGCTAGAAAAAGTCCAGAGAAGAGCGACTGGGCTGATTATAGAGCTACAGGGGATAAGTTAAGAGGAAAGACAAAAGGAGCTGAGCCTTTACAGTTTTAGCAAAAGGAGATTAAGAGGAGACCTGACTGAAGTGATTAAAATTATGACGGGAATTAGTCCAGTGGATCAAGACTGTTATTTTAAAATGAGTTCATCAAGAACACAGGGACATAGTTGGAAACTTGTTAAGGGTAAATTTCGCACAAACATTAGGAAGTTTTTCTTTACACAAAGAACGACAGACACTTGAAATAAGCTACCAAGTAGTGTGGGAGACAGTAAGATGTTGGGGACTTTCAAAACTCACCTTGATGGTTTTTTTTTTGAAGAATTAGGTGGATGACACTGGCAAGCTTTGTTGGGCTCAATAGCATGTTCTTGTCTAGAGCGTTCAAATGTTGTAATGGAGTATTCTTTACATTTTCTAGTCATTTCATCAAAGATTGACAGCATCATCATCATTTCAAAGGACAGCCACGACAGCTTGACAGGCTGACAGCACTACTGGGACTTTGAAGGAACTTCCAAGATGCAGTTTTCGATAGAAAGGCCTGGCGTACCATCAGGTCTGGAGGAGTCTGACTCGACTAAACAATCAGACAACATACAGGTATGACCCCACCCCTCCATCTGGATAACACAGGTTCCGAAAATGGAAGGATCAGTGTTTATAATTCTTTAGTCCAAGTCTTTAGAGTCCTGGGGTTTCCTGACTTGCTCTATGGTTGAGAGACATGGATGTTATCCAGTGACCTGAGATGAAGACTGGACTCCTTCATGTGTGTCTCTTTGGAGAATCCTTGGGTGCCGCTGGTTTGACTTTGTGTTGCTCATTTAGTCACGAATGAGGCACATCATCTGGATTGTGAGGGAGCGTCAGTTACGCCACTGTGGCCATGTGGCGCAATCCCCTCAAGGGTGATCATTATTGAGGACCTAAGTAACTGGACCAGGCCAAGGGGACGCCCACATACCACCTGTCTGTGGCAGATCGAAGGTAATTTCTGGAGGGTGGGACTGGACTGCGTATCTCACCTGGAAGGGTTGCCAACCAGGATCCAGGGCTGTTTCATCATGCGGTGGGTGTGGCAAAAATGTGTACCAGTGCATGCTCCCCAACCTGACCTGACATGAATGTTTATAAAGGGTGGCACAGTGGTTGGCACTGGTGCTACCCCTAACCACCAAACTGATGCTCCCCTCTCAACTAAAGTAAATATTCAGATTTTGTCCAGAGGGCAGCCAATGTCTTATCCTGGTAGATGATAACCTACTGAGAACAAAGCATTTAGAATATACTCATGGGGTTCAAACTGAGGCAACAGCTCTAATGTAATTGAGTATCTTCCAAAATTACAGCCTCAGACGCGGGTTAAAAAGGGGTTTGAGTTGTCAGGGTTAGGGCAGATTTCTTATCCTATGGTAATATCATTTTGTCCAAAACCTGATTTATTGTTTCAGTGATTTCAAAGTGTCTTTCCTGCTCTACAATTCCAGCTCTTCAACAACTACAGTACTTCCATATATTTGTCACTGTATCTCTAGACTTGCTCTGCCAAATCTGACTTTGGAATCGACCAGAGAGCAAGTACATGTTCGTTTGACCACACAATCAGTTAAAGATGGAGTGGTTTGGTGGCATGTCTCATTTTTAGTGATCTCCTGCCCCATCACATGCCCTAAACTTAACCTCGTTACCCTTTTTTTTTTTTTTTAAACATTTTATTGAATTTATTAAAAGCAAATAACATTCCATACAAGCAAGTCCAATTTTACAAAACAAAGTTCAAATCAAATCAACCCCCACACATGACAAAGACAGCTAGGCCAAAAGAGTAAAACTTTAATAATAGGAAAGATAAATAAATTGTGGAAACTGGCCCGGACACAGACAGACAGTCAGACATCGTTACTTCACCCAACACACGATTATTTACAATATTTACAAACAAAGTGCCACACACAACTCCAAAACACCCCTAAAGTCCAGGCCTCACATAATGCCTTTTCCTTCTTCAGGCCGCCTCCTTTCCTCTCCTCCTGAGCTCCGTCATTCTCCGCTCCCGATTCAAGCCCTTGAATGGAGGGAGGCGGCCCCTTTTATACACACCCGGACGTGCTCCAGGTGCCTCCCGATTAGCTTCCGCCAGTTGTTAAACAAAAAAAGTATACTCTGTATATACAGTATACACATATACATATATATACATATATACACACATATATACAGTGGGTACGGAAAGTATTCAGACCCCCTTCAATTTTTCACTCTTTGTTATATTGCAGCCATTTGCTAAAATCATTTAAATTAATTTTTTCCCTCATTAATGTACACACAGCACCCCATATTGACAGACAAAAAAAATTATTTTTGAAATTGTTGCAGATTTATTAAAAAAGAAAAACTAAAATATCACATGGTCCTAAGTATTCAGATCCTTTACTCAGTATTTAGTAGAAGCACCCTTTTGAGCCAATACAGCCATGAGTCTTCTTGGGAAAGATGCAACAAGTTTTTCACACCTGGATTTGGGGATCCTCTGCCATTCCTCCTTGCAGATCCTCTCCAGTTCTGTCAGGTTGGATGGTAAACGTTGGTGGACAGCCATTTTTAGGTCTCTCCAGAGATGCTCAATTGGGTTTAAGTCAGGGCTCTGGCTGGGCCATTCAAGAACAGTCACAGAGTTGTTGTGAAGCCACTCCTTCGTTATTTTAGCTGTGTGCTTAGGGTCATTGTCTTGTTGGAAGGTAAACCCTCGGCCCAGTCTGACGTCCTTAGCGCTCTGGAGAAGGTTTTTGTCCAGGATATCCCTGTACTTGGCCGCATTCATCATTCCCTCGATTGCAACCAGTCGTCCTCTCCCTGCAGCTGAAAAACACCCCCACAGCATGATGCTGCCACCGCCATTCTTCACTGTGGGAAATGTATTGGACAAGTGATGAGCAGTGCCTAGTTGTCTCCACACATACCGCTTAGAATTAAGGCCAAAAAGTTCTATCTTGGTCTCATCAGACCAGAGTATCTTCAGGTGTCTTTTAGCAAACTCCATGTGGGCTGTCATGTGTCTTGCACTGAGGAGAGGCTTCCGACAGGCCACTCTGCCATAAAGCCCTGACTGGTGGAGGGCTGCAGTGATGGTTGACTTTCTACAACTTTCTCCCATCTCCTGACTGCATCTCTGGAGCTCGGCCAAAGTGATCTTTGGGTTCTTCTTTACCTCTCTCACCAAGGCTCTTCTCCCCCGGTAGCTCAGCTTGGCCAGACGGCCAGCTCTAGGAAGGGTTCTGGTCGTCCCAAACGTCTTCCATTTAAGGATTATGGAGGCCACTGTGCTCTTGGGAACCTTAAGTGCAGCAGAAATTGTTTTGTAACCTTGGCCAGATCTGTGCCTTGTCACAAATCTTTCTCTGAGCTCTTCAGGCAGTTCCTTTGACCTCATGATTCTCATTTGCTCTGACATGCATTGTGAGCTGTAAGGTCTTATATAGACAGGTGTGTGGCTTTAATAATCAAGTCCAATCAGTATAATCAAACACAGCTGGACTCAAATGAAGGTGATCTCAAGAATGATCAGAAGAAATGGAAAGCACCTGAGTTAAATATGAGTGTCACAGCAAAGGGTCTGAATACTTAGGACCATGTGATATTTCAGTTTTTCTTTTTTAATAAATCTGCAACAATTTCAAAAATTATTTTTTTTGTCCGTCAATATGGGGTGCTGTGTGTACATTAATGAGGAAAAAATTAATTTAAATGATTTTAGCAAATGGCTGCAATATAACAAAGAGTGAAAAATTGAAGGGGGTCTGAATACTTTCCGTACCCACTGTACATATATATATACATATATATGCATATATACATACATATATACATATATGCATATATACATACATGTATACATATATATACAGTGTATATATATATATATATATATATATATACACACACACAGAGTATACTTTTTATGTTTAACAATTCAATACATTTATGGTCACTACAGTTTTTGGATTTAATTATCTTCATGTGGGAAAAGACTGACTCGCATAAATAAGTAGAGTCGAATAATGCAGTCAAGGAGGCAGCTCTTGGAAGGACTTCTTATGTTTAATGATCGAGTGACTCATCTGGGATGATGCTTCTGTGTGTCTGCCTTTGCTTTTGAATTCAGCCGAGTGAAAAACGACGGCTGTCTGATTAACTGCGATTTTAGTTCCCTCTCCTTTCTCTTTCTCGGATCACTTTTTGGAAGGAAATCAGTTTCGTAGTTTTTATGAACAGTTCGAAAGTGCCTTTCCACATTTTCCTTTTTTGGAATAGCAATGATAGATTGACAGATCAGACAAACGTACTTCGATTGTGACATTGTGAGAAAAAAATCCTCTTCCAATTCCACATCCAGCCCATACCCACCCCAAACAAATTTATTTTTAAATCCCTTTTTTAGTCGATATAAATTGGAAGGCTAACTAGTTCACTTAGATAGCCGGAATTTTGCAGTAGCTTGCGCGTTTGATCGTGCGTGCAGGATGGCCAGTGTGTTAGAAGAAAACAGATCTCAGACTGGCCGCCCTGTATGTCAATCAAGTGGCAAATGTTATAGGGAGGATATATAGACTAACGTTTAAATTTTTTTTTTTTAATGCAACATGATATACCTGCATTACCTTTGCGATCTACTGGTCGATCGGGATCGACACATTGGGCACCCCTGCTCTAGACCGAGATAGAGAGAGACACTCATCCCCAAACAAATTTTTAAGTTTCGAAGAAATGTGAGATGGAATGACTCCTTCATTTGTCAAAAACTGAATAATAATGCATTACACAACACTACTGTGTACCTCCTGCTCCGAAATGTTGATTACAACTAACCGGAAGGGGGAAAACAGCAGCTAGCACTACTAACGACAAGTTCATATATGCGTGTGTTTCACCAATGAGTCAGGTCTACCTTGCACTATTTATAAAAACAAAGCATGAAAATTCCTGTTTATAACTGAACACCAATCATATATATATATATATATATATATATATATGAGAGAGAGAGAGAAATTTAACATCAGTTACCCTGTGACTTCAAAGAGCTGGGGTAGCCGTCTTCTGCTTATCTGCATATAGTGATATTTTCTATTCAAGTCCTTCTCTGAAGATCCCCTTTATCTCAGATGCATTTCAGAAGTGAACAGCCAGTGGTTCAATGGCAATTGCAAAAAGCAGTGGTGACAGGGGACATCTTTGTCTAGTACCATGTTCTAGTTTGAAGTAGTCAGCAGTAATGTTGTTAATACAAACTGAAGCTTCTGGACTGCTATGCAGTAGTTTGATCCATGCACAAAAGTTTCAGGCCAAACCCAAATTTCTCTAATGTCACCCTTTAGCGTTATAGCGCCTTTCCTTTCCCCACCATTAATTTTGTCCCTTAATCCTATCGCTAATCTAAAATTTACCCCTAATTTTAGTTCAAATCTTAAAATAATAACAGCCCTAATCTTCAAATTTTCATTTTTGGCATAAAGGTTAAATTTACTCCTCAGGGTCACACCATCCACCACACCCCTAATTTTAGTCTTAATCTTAAAATAATAACAGCCCTAAATATTCAAATTTTCAGTTTTGGCCCCAAGGTTAAATTTACTCCTCGGGGTCACACTAACATCCCTTATTTAATCCATCCATCCATCTATCCATTATCCAACCCGCTATATCCTAACTACAGGGTCACGGGGGGTCTGCTGGAGCCAATCTCAGCCAACACAGGGCACAAGGCAGGAATCAAACCCCAGGCAGGGTGCCAACCCACCGCAGCCTTATTTTATTCCCTGAAAAAAAAATTGCCTGATATACAGTAGATTTTAGTCATTTTGGATGCTCCTTTACATAGTTTTATAATATTCCTGAATTTTAACCCTTTATTCAACTTAGAATTTTAAAGTAATTTGATCTGTCTTTGTAGTTGAAATCTTAACAATATATTTTATCAGATTCATAAGCAGATCTTTGAAATGCTTACTGATGGGGTGTAAATAAAGCTTTTTGCGGTTTTATAAAATTAATATTGATTATTATTAGTTCAATGTAAATTGGGGTTGAACATCCTAAATGTAAACAGATGCACAGAATGAATGTGCCAGTGCGTTTGTCCCCTTGGGGACTTTTATCCTCCAATAACCCCAACCCACCTTTAAGAAGCACCCGGACGTGAGAGCCCAGTGGTCTGAATGGTCTCCCCTCCCTTGCCACATTTTGGATCTTCTTGCAGCTCCAAGTATTGGGGTTCAGATCGCTGTCTGTGTGGCACCTGCATGTTCTTTCAACATCCATTTCCTCCCATTAGTAAAAAAGAGAGTGGCTCCATATGTGTGTGCCCATGAGATGGACTGGCACCTCAAATACGACTGGTTCCTATTTTTAATCTCAGGCCGCCATTTAACCCTTAAAGTTTCATAATGTAGGGTTATGAAAATGTGTGGGCATAGCGGTTAGCATAGTTATCTCTCACTTCTTGGGCTCAGGGTTCAAATCTCGCTCTCCTTCACTTATCTCGTTAGGTTTTCACTCGTGATTCTGCATTGGCCCCATGTGATTGAGTGAGTGTGGCTATATATGAAAGTAGGCACCAGGAAGGATTGGCACCTCAACCAGAGAGAGTGCCACATGACGTAATATCAAGTGTATGCTGGCTGATTAGGTGGCGCAGGGGGGTCCAGCTGATTGATCACTCCGGGGGTCCAGCTGATTGATCATTCTAGTTTTGTCCCGCATGAGGGTGATGCCAGTGGACGCTGTGATGGAGTGGCGTTCTGTCCAGGGTTGGGTCCTGCCTTGTGCCCAGTGCTGACCCACCAGTTTAAACAGGCTTGAGAATGTCATGTATGAGACTGTTCCTGCCTCGAGGCTGACGCTTGCTGAATAGGCTCCATCTCTCCCCGAGACTCTGCCCAGGATTGGCAGATTAGGAAGGTGGATGGATGCTGTGCTGTGTTACTTCCCGAGATCGTAAGCTATAAAGGCCCCTCGCCTTCCACTTCCTCCCAAATTGAAGGGGCACTTGAGGGCAGGAGGCCCACTTACCACACAGCCGATCATCTGAAATGAGGCAAGTCAGCACGTTAGAAATGTGGCGTGGGATTAGGCCACCGCATGCATGATTAAGAAATAAACGTACTGAGCATGTTGCGTTTCGGAAGTGTCTTTAATGGCCGAGGGTCACCAGATCTATAAATATCTGCCTCTATGAGATCAAAGCGCATTATCTGCATGAAAGACAGCAGTCACGCCATGGCGTCTCACAACGCCCACTTAAGAAAAGAGATGAAAGAAGCCGCCAGCCCCTTCATGTTTTCCATGCATGGCGCACAAGTGGAACTGAGACTGCAGATACAAATCAGAACCAGAGGGCACGGTCCATGTGTACGTGGAGTGGCTGGGCAGTGTGGCAGAGTGAGACCTGTTAGAGTGTGATGCCATCCCAAGGCGATTTCAAAATACTCTACAGTGGAGGATGCCAGCCTGGACTGAGCAGGGGTCTCAAAACGTTGTGGTATTTTGAAATAAGACTAACGATGAGGCAAATACCCAACAAGTATATAGCGCCTTTCACCACATGCCTTTGAGGAGAGATGGCACACAGAATGAGCCAGCTGTGTGAGCTGATACTTCATTTTACCTCCTTAGCATGGTACCATTCTACCTGGTTAAACGTGTGCCTCCTACACCCAGAGGCGATATTAGTCAGACCTTAGTGTTATATAGTGCCTTACACTGTAAGTTCCATCATAGAGTAACATACAGCATAAAGGCAGCCAGTCAGGTGAAGGGTCTCACTTAACTGTGGGAGAGGATAGTTCAGTTTGACTACTTAGCACGGTGCCATCTTATCTGGTTAAACACGTGCCCCCTACACCCAGATCTGATATTAGACCGACTTTAGTGTTATATAGCGCTTTACACAGTAAGCTCCATCACAGAGAAACATATGGCATAAAGACGGCCAGTCAGGTGAAGGGTCTCACTTAACTGTGGGATCAGATAATTCAGTTTGACTCCTTTTTATGGTGCCATCCTACCTGGTTAAACATGTGCCCCCTACTCTCCAAGGTGATATCAGACAGACTTCATGTTATATAGTGCCTTACACTATAAGCGCCATCCTATAATAACTTATACATATAGCGCTTTACACAGTAAGCTCCATCATAGAGAAACATATGGCATAAAGGCGGCCAGTCAGGTGAAGGGTCTCACTTAACTGTGGGAGGGGATAGCTCAGTTGTGACTGCTTAGCATGGTGCCATCCTACCTGGTTAAACATGTGCCCCCTACACCCAGAGGTGACACTTTGTTCTTGAATTAGGTGGGATTGATGTTGTATAGTGCCTTCCATCAACAACTCCATTCCAAAGTGATTTCCATGTACAGTGCAAAGAAATAACCCTGAATAGGAATCAACAGATTTGAAAGGGTGATGTTAAAATGAGGCAGAAAATGAATAAAAATTAAGCTAACACTTGTAAAGCGCCTCTCCTGGTGTGCCAGCTGGGTGAGAGGTGATACTTTAACTTAAATCTTTAGCACTGTGCCATGAATCCTGGTGAAACATCTGCCCGTACCCTCCATTATGGTACTCTGTTCTTGACTTTGATAGGCTTTATATAGCGCCTTGCGCAGTGGGTTCCATCCTGTAGCATTTCACATATACAGCATAAAAGAGGCCCGGCAGCTGAAGGGGGCTCACTAAATTGTTGGAGATGGCACTTCACTGTACCTCATAATTCTGTGTGATACCCTACATGGTGAATTGTGCACCCCGACTGGCCCAGGTGACACTTTGTCCTTAGCTTGGACAGACTGTATGTTATATAGTGCCTTACACTGTGAGCAGTTTACACATACAGCACACAGACGACCAGGCAGGTCCCTGAATAGTGTTAGCTCCTTAACTCTGTGCCATGCTATCTGGATCAACGTGGGCCCCCTACTCCCCCAGGTGATACTTAGCTTTTGAATTAGACAGGCTTTGTGTCTTATAGTGCCTTACACAGTCTGCTCTATCTCAAAGTGACTTGCACGTATGGAGCAGCAAAGGCCAGTCAGTGAAGGGGCTCATGCAACTATGGATGGTGATACATTACTTCAGCTCAGCTTCTGAGCTCAGTGCGATCCCACCTGGTAAAATGTGTGCCCCAACTAGCCAAGATGACAATTTGCCCTTGACCTGGGCAGGCTGTATGTTGTATAGCGCCTTGCACTGTGAGCAGTTTACACATATACAGTAGTGCACAGAAGACCAGGTGGGTGAAGGGGCTCACTGAATTGTGGAAGCTCCTTAACTCTGTGCAATGCTATTTGGTTAAAGGCGTGGTCCCCACTCTGCTAAGTGACACCTAGTCCTTGAATTAGACAGGCTTCATGTTGTATAGCACCTTATACTGTGAGCTCCATCCCTTAGTAATGTATAGCAAGTGAAGGGGCTCACTAATCTATGGGGTGTGTGGGTTGGGGGGGGGGTGATTCTTCCCTTCATTTCCTTAGCTATTCAATGCTACCTGGGTAAATGTGTGCCCCTTATGTCCTCCAGGTGACACGTTGTCCTTGACTTGTACAGGTTGTATGTTGTATAGTGCCTTACACCTACAGTGCACAGATGACCAAGCAGGCAATGAGGGGACTCCCTTAATTGTGGGAGCACCTTAGCTCTGTGCCATGCTATTTGGTCAAATGCATTCCCCCCCACTCCACTAAGTGGCACTTAGTCCTTGAATTAGACAGGCTTCATGTTGTATAGCGCCTTACACTATGAGCTCCTTCCCCTAGTAATGTATAGCAGGTGAAGGGGGTCCCTAATCAATGGAGTGTGTGGGGGGGTGATTCTTCACTTCATTTCCTTAGCTCTGTGCCATGCTATTTGGGTAAACATGTGCTCCCCCCCCCCACTTGACTTATACAGTCTTCATTTTGTATAGCGCCTTACACCATGATTAGTCTACATGTCCAATACATGCAATTCAAGGCTAAGTGTTAAGGACTGGACCCTATAGCAGACCACCCTGCCTCCCTGAGTAGCCATCATGTCTCTTTGACCTGCCTTTGTCATTTAAGCGACACAGACAAGGTCACTTTAAGCAGCCGGCAGAGGACAAGCGGAGGAGAGGTGCATGCGGCAGTAACGAGACTCCTCATTGGCTGGACTCAGTAATGGGCTGGGGAGGAAAAAAATAAATAAAAATCAGAGGCTCGTAATGAAGGCCCGGCACAGAGCAATCTGTTTAATGCAGGCAACCTTGAGGCCGCCTTGGAAATCAATCTCTGGTAATAAATTCTCGTTCCTCCAGAGCCGTCGGCCATCCCAAATTACACTCCTCATTGAAGGAGCTCTGCAAGGGAAACCACAAGGCGCGCTGATGGTAATGGAGAAAGAGAACACAGAAAAGCACTAAAGCAAGGACGGCTGGCATCTGGCCTGCGGGTCCCTGCCTTGAACCGATACTATAGAGGTGGGCTTCGGCCCACTGCCACCCTGAACTGGAAGAATGTTATGTTATTTTAAAATAAAGCTAGAAATGTGGAAAACAGCCAACGCTTATATAGTTCCTTTTGTGTTGTGATGCCATGCATTTCTCATATTACAAAAACTGAATTTGTATATAGTGCCTTGAAGCCTGGCAACTCACGGATGTTATTAGTCTATCTGGGACAGTGCCCGGCTGCCAGGGTGACCTTGGTTCCCTGGATAAGTGGGCAGAAGAGGGTAGTGGGCAGAAGCGCCAGTATGATTGGCACCTGTTCTAAAAGTGTGCCATCACACCACCCTGTCCGGCCCGAGAGAAGACGGGCAAGTGCATGGCACCACTCCACCACAGCTCTCCGCTGATTGCACCCTAATGATGGCTCACTCAATATGAGTCTGGGGTCTGCTGGGTGCTTTCTCCTCAGGCCGGTGCCCACCACGTGCCGCACAAAGACTCTGTAAGCCAGTAAGCAGCCTGCTCAAGTAACCTGAACCTCCCAGAGCATAATAGCTAGCCTACGCTGCATCTGCAGTATTTGGGGGAGGGGGAAGGGGGAGTGTTTGGCTGCCTGGCAGCTTAATTGGAGGTCATCTTGTTACCGGGCTCGTTTCAAAATGACCGATTGGATTTCCCAGAAACTCCATTCCCATGTATTCCATTTATGTTTAGTATAGCACCCTTCACACCACTCTCCCCAAGCAATGTCACTGGCAGAGCCAGCCTGCCACACTTCTCACAGCAAAACTCTCTGTTGAAAATGGACACCAAGGGGAGATGTGTGAAGAAGACAGCCAACATATATATATATAGTGCCTTTCCTGGAGTGCCCTGTGGGTGAGATGGCTCACTTAGCCAACTAAGTGGGTCAGACTTCAGTTCCAGTCTTTAGCACTGTGCCATCCTACCTGAGTAAACATGTGCCCCATCTCGGTCAGGTGTCACTGTTTTTGAATTAGACAGGCTTCATGTTATATAGTGCCTTACACAGTAAGCTCCATCTTAAAAGTGATTCACACCTACAGTGAGCAGGTTTGAAAATCTAATGATAAAATAAGGCTGGAAATGACAAAAACAGTCAACACTTACATGGCGCCTTTACTGGTGTGCCAGGTGGGTGAGATAGCTCACTTGAGTCAGCTCTGGGAGGTGACATTCCAGTTCAAATCCTTACAACTGTGCCATGCTCTGATGGGTCCCATGCTGTGACTTCAGGACACACAGCCATTGATGGGCCTGATGTGGGCAAACACTCTGAGCAAACTGGGAACAATGGGCATATAGCCTGGCACAAAATGAGCTCAGATGCTAAGTGATTTAGAACCTAACCAGATAGCCTCAGGTGTAAGACAGAAGCAAACCCTGGCAGGTTGTGCCAGTCCAATGCAGGGCTCCAGTTCAGAAACAAAAGTTAAGGTAACCCTTATGTTGTCAGAATGCACACAAAGAACATGGGGAGAACATGCAAACTGCACACAGACAATGGCCAGGTGAATTCAGGGTACTAGCTCCATAAGGCACCAACCATATAAATTCATCCATCCATTTGAACCCGTTTTGACTTCAACCTACCTCTAATTGGTGGCTTTGCCACATAATGTACCACTTTCAGCCATACCCTGGCATCTCAGACTTCTCTGCCCACTTTGAGACAGTCACATTACACATAGAGAATGAAAGCCAAGTGCAGAGTCAGGTGGGTACCACTGTGCCACACTGCTTGTTAAATGTTATGTAAAGTGTAACAGAAGGGGACGCTATTGTGACAACTCCCACCTACTACAATGACACCAAACTTGGCCAAACGTCTGTGCTTGTTAAATAAAGAAACAAGGGATGAACAAAGGGAGAGCGAAAAGCAGCAAATTAAACAGCACCCATAAGACCCTGCAGAGCAGTCCTGTGCTAGTCAAGTAGGTGGGATGGCTTGCTTGCCTCCCTTGTCTCTTTCTGACCCCTGCCACCCCCATGATATTATTCAGTGCCCCTTCCTCCCACATGTGATCACTCACTATACTCACTTCCAAGATTATTAATAATAATAATAATAATAATAATAATAATAATAATATTTTTTAGACTGTCACCTTTATCCAAGGTAACTTACATCATCTGAGGTACAACTTGTTGCTGGTTTTGCTCTTCCAATTTTGAAGCCCAGGCAGGTGAAGTATCCTGCTCGTGGTCACACAGGTGTCAGTAGTGGGATCTGAACACACAACCTCAGGGTTTGAAGCCCAAAGCCTTACCCTCTATGCTCCCCTGCCTCAAAGCTCTGTTGTTGGGCTTCAGAGCACCAAAAATAACCTCGAAAATGCCCACTGCGGGAGGTTTGGAACTGCCAACACCTGGCAGGATCTTTAGAAATTAGAGCAGGTTTATTTTTCAAAAATTTCCCAGAAGCACAACGAAAGCTCTGTGCAACACCAAAATAGAGTTGTCTGAAACACTGAGCGATACAGAGTGGTCAAAGAATGGAGCAAAAGGGGCTTAAAGAAAAACAAAAAGATCACAAAAGATCAGAAGCAGAGGTGCTAAAGCCGGCGTCACCTTACGTGACTTGTTTTCGTGGTGTGTGTCACAGTTGTCACCGATCTCGACATTACGGCGTGTTGAATTCCACGACTGAAAATCAAAGCCCACATCACATTTACTGATTGAGCGCCCGCCGGTCTTGAGGTGCACGCCCCCCCCTTTTCCTCTCAGCCAATGGCATGCTGCCTGACAGAGCTGGCCCAATATGAAGGGTTCAGCAGGAACGTCTGCCCTTTACTTCTTTTTTTCCCATTCTGTTAGCATAACTAAAATATGCGAGATCAGACAGACGAGCTTCTTTCTGGACACTTGTCAGGTCCAAAGCCCCTGTGTGTGACAGGGCGGGTCCTGCTCCATGCTCACTCTTCCAGATTTGGGAGCACTTGAAGCCAACGCTGTCGGTAATGTAACTGGATGAACTGGCAGATGGGGACAGATCACAGGAGATGGTGTAAAACTGTGCAAGTGTTTTCATTAAAAACAAATTCAAAGTAGTGTCCAAATAAATAGCGCAATACTCAATGTTAATAAATAAATAATCCATAAAAACGGGTGCCATAAATGGAGGTTAAACTGCAAAAACACAAAGCCGTTAAAACTGCAGTTAAAACCATGGCAGGAAGTCATCCTTTTAAAAACCCAGTGGCTTCTTCATTCTAATGGGTGGCTCCCCTTCTTCTCTCAGCGTACAAGGGACAGGGGACAGGGGTGTCACACCTTTCAGCAGGTGCAGCTGCTTTCCAGACTGGTCCAGCAGCCTTTGGTCCCCTGGCTACGTACTGAGATTCGGGTTCCCCAGTGACTCTGGCGTTCACTCTGGGGGTCACTCTCCCAAACCTCCCTGACTCCCTCTGCTGTACGTGGTGAGCCAATCACCTTCTGTGACACTACAGCTCACTCGCTCACTTGCACACCGGCTTTTTTTTTTCTCTTCCCGCCTTCCTCTTCTCTCCACTAACCTCCTCTGTTCTTCGATCTTTTTTTTCTTTTTCTCCCTCTCCGCACTCGCGCTTCTCCTGTTTATGAAGAGGACGTGGCACAGGTGTGGCGATCAGCAGCTCCCAGCATCAAATATGGACACCTGTGCGCTCACAATACAATACAATACAATTTATTTTTGTATTGCTCAAAATCACACAAGGAGTGCCGCAATGGGCTTTAACAGGCCCCGCCTCTTGACGGCCCCCAGCCTTGACTCTCTAAGAAGACAAGGAAAAACTCCCAAAAAAAAAATCCTAGTAGGGAATAAAAAAATGGAAGAAACCTTGGGGAAGGCAGTTCAAAGAGAGACCCCTTTCTAGGTAGGTTGGGCATGCAGTGGGTGTCAAAAAGAAGGGGGTCAATACAATACACAGAAGAGGACACAAGTAATCCTCAATACAATAGTGCAATAAAAATATTACAAGTACAGAGTAGAATTCAACAGTAGATGATATCACATAATAGGATTTGGATTAACAATTCCTATCCCAGGTGGGGCAGTTGGGGTGTAATGAATGGACTGGGACAGTTTATCCTCCAACATGAGAGGTAACAGTGATTGTCCAGTTGGCTCCCAGTTTGGACACCTGCAAGGTATCATGGGGCCTATAGTCTCGTAGGGTAAACCTGTTAGGATCCCTGGTTTACCACTAGAGGGCACTGCTGGAAGAAGCTGTCCCTATTTTGTATCCCATGGGCTACACCCAGGCACTAGAAACATTACAAGTACAGAGCAGAAATCAATAGTAGATGATATCACATAAAATGATTTGGATTTGTTCAGAGTCCTGGAGACCTCGGCCATCAAGCTGACTCCCCCTATTGGCCATTCCACAGCCGAGTCTGTGCTGGGCCAGCCAATCCGATGAAAGGACCCCTCTACCCGATGATTACTGTGATCCTCCATCAGAGATGACTTTACCTTAGGCAGGCAAAACAACTTGGCATGTGGGCAGTGGCACCAAGTGCCACATTTGAGAACCAAGAAGAGAAACAGAATAGGTGAGGGTTAGTAACAAATTATAACTATCATATTACTTATGTTTTAGTGCTAATGACTAACAACAGAGAAGCAGTCTGTACAGTTAATCAGCAGCTCTAGTCAGGGTGTGCTAAACTGAAGTAGTGAATATTCAGCTGGGAATTGAAAGCTGAGACCGAAGGGCATCTCTTATAGTAGCAGGCAGACCATTCTACAGGTTAGGGGCCGTGTAACTAAAAGCTCGACCTCCCACTGTTATTTTATTAATCCTTGGAATCATAGGCAGACTGGCATCTTGAGATCTTAATGTGCGCTCTGGTTTGTAAATCATGATAAGTTCAGACGAGTAAGCCGGACCTTGGCTATTTAATGCTTTATATGTTAAAAGGAGGATTTTGAAATCTGCCCTAAACTTGACCGGGAGCCAGTGTAAGGATTTAAGAACTGGAGTTATGTATTTGTATTTTCTTGTTCTTGTAATAAATTATTCTTGTAGCAGCATTTTGGATGTACTGGAGGCTTTTTAAAGAATAGTTTGAACATCCAGTGAGCACAGCATTGCAGTAGTCAGTGCAGAAACACCCAGGCCAGCATAGCACCAGGGAACCACTTCCACCACACTACCGTGCCACCTCCTTAAGCCGCAAGTGTGGTGATTATTTATTTAAAAACTGGCCATTCGTTAGAGCCGCTGACCCGCTATATCACAGTGTGCTGGCCTGACGGAGCTATATGAATGGTTAACGGCTGTGGTGGGTTCAACCGCAGTCCTGGCCCTTTTTCTCGTTTTTCCATTCTGTTTTAACACACTAAACATGAGACATCAGACAGACGAGCCTCTCTTGTATTCATGAGGCTCCTTATTCCTCGCCCTTATATTCTGTGCTTTATCTTGCTGGCTGAACACTCACTTCCTCTCAATTATCACACACACAGGAGGGTCCTACCCCTCCAACCAAAGACAAAATGAAACCTGTGATATTTTTTCAGTCGCAGTCTTCCATAATCTCAGCGAGTCAGTTCAGTGGGTGGAGCACTCCTGTGAAGTCAGTCACCTAATGTGACGTCTCACCCCTCCAAAACGGTTTGTCATTTTGTCCTTAGTCGTAGTTGGTGGGCTCACTGTGCTTGAGAGCTGACAAGCAGTGAATGTTCACCCCCGATGTACAAATCATACAATTCAGTGACGTGGAGTGAGGAAGATGGGTGTTGAGGACCTCACAAACTGAAGAGGAGCTCGTCTGTCTGATGTCTCATGTTTTACGCACCACGACAGGATGGAAAAAAGACACAAAAACAAAGAAGGGTGAGATTGCGGCTCCTGCTAACTAACCCTTTGTACAGCTCCATCAGGCAGCATCCCTTTGGCTGTCTAAAGAAAGGGCGAGTGTGACAGTCAGTAGACGTGGCATTCCACTGTGACTCTCATTCTTGTGACACAGTCTGGTGACAAGATCAACAACCGCCATCTTCAAGTCTGGCACACCCGAGGACTTGAGGTCACTCAGTGTGACATCGACTTTAGGCTTGCTGTTTAATCACTGACAGTAATGGTGGCTCCGCCCCCCGGCATTCTACAGTGGCGTGCAAAAGTCTGGGCCCCCTTGTTTCAAATGTCTGTTACTGTGGAGAGTTAAGTGTAATTTATAACTTTTATGTAATGTGTGTTTTTTCTGGATGTGTGGTTGATATTCTGTCCCTCTCCATTAAAATGACACTACCATAAATGTGAGCAAAATTATAAATTTAGCAGGGGATCAAATAATTATTTCCCCCATGGTAACACATTACCAAAATATACACACTTACAAAACAAAAATATTAAACTACAGAAAACTTTACTTCGATCATGGGCAAAGACCTGGCTAAACCATAAGAGCAAAACCCTCCCTGGAATTGTCTGCAGGAATTTCCGATTGTCAAATAAATCCCAATAATAGAAAAAAAATAAATAAACAATAATGTGCTTAAAGGGAAAACACACAAAGAAGTTGACTTTGGAGCACATCATCACACATTCACAAGCCGTTCTAAGTCTGTGGCCCCTCGTATTTAGTAATTGTGAGACCCCCTCACTCGCCCATTTGATCGACACATCCGACTTGCCCAAGCACATTTCAAAATGTTCGTTCCTCCTTACAAAACTGTTTCAGCTCATTGATCTTTCTCAGGTTCCTCACGCCAACTGTTCTCTTCAGGTCAGACCACCACATCCCTGTTGCCTGAAGACGTGGACTCAGACTCGGCCGATGCAGAAGACGCATTTTCTGTGTGTTGTTTCAGCTCTGTCTCCTGTTAAGCTTCAGGTTGATGGGTCACCATCCCGACAATCTCCTGTCATAGTTCTGGATACAGCTTTGGGTTTATGGTAAGTGGTCCAGACTTGGAGGCAGCTAAAGGGCCCTAAGTCATGATGCCCCCACCAGCGTGCTACATGGGTGGGTGGTTGGTGTGCAGTGCATTTTGGATTTCTTTCCCATCCCTGCCAAAGAGTTCAACTTTTGTCTTATCCATCCACAAAAACTGAAGTGTAGTGGAACATCCAGCTGCAAACTTTGCAAACTTGAGACGTGCACAAAGTGTGTGCCCCCCTCACCTGGCAGTAACAGAGGTTGAGCCCCCACCTTTGAAAATAAAGCACTTGCCTCTCCACTTAATAAATGTTGGATGGTGTGTGGGGGGCACATTCAGGGGGAAAACTATTGGGCTGTCAGGAAGGCCCTAAAGAGGGGCGGGGCTGGATGTCTGGTCGAGAAGCGAGCTGCTACACAGGCACACAAGTTTCCAGAAGGTTCACCAGACGTGCTACAAATCTGGGAAGAGACTTTCAGAAGGGAGAATAAGAGAGCAAACCCTTGCAGGTGATTGGGGCCATCCTTTGGTGAGTCACAGTGAGAGAGATCGGACATCTGGGACAGCGCTGGTGACCGTTGGGTTGGGGGGTTAGGGTCAGCGTGACACTGGATGTGTGCGTCTTATTTCATGAGGTGTTTCTCATGGTCCATAACAACAGGAATGTGCAGCTGGAGATGTAAGGTTGGTGATGGGGAGGGGGGGTTAAAGGGGGGGGGGCGGCATGTTGTTATTTAAATAAACAGAGCCATGGGTGGGTTTAATTGCGGTTTGTTGTGCCACTTTTTTTTAATGATGTTGCATATTATAATAATAGTCATGAAACATTCTCACTGTTTCTATCGACTTACATATGTTGAAATACAGCATGTCGTGTCCCTGGCAGCTCGCTTGGCACCCCTTTATTAATAGGGGCACGAGGTCACCTACAGTGAGAAGAGGTGGGCACGATGGACAAGTAGGAGAATTCTCTTCTGTCGAGCTCTGCCTGCCTGACGTGATCTGCTCTACTGGTGACACTGGTAGCATTTTTCCAGGTGGCAGGTACACTCGATACGGCGTCGCTACATCAGCTGTGCTCAACCAGCATTAACGACGGACTGTTTCTGTACCTCATCTGAGCTGCTGAAGGTTTCACTTCCAAGGAAAACCGATGCGTACGGTGCTGTGGTGTGACAGTTTGTGTATAAGTTGATAAGTTATTTTGCATGTTTTTATATGTGACTTAGACAAAGCAATGTCATATTGTTGTTATATCATTGGCTTTTAAAATCCTCACACTTCTCAGCGGAGAAGTAATGTGTTAAAGAAGTTATGAAAAAGAAAAGGAAACATTTTAAAAATGTAGACATGACTGTCAATGTCATTGTCGTAGGCTTATTTCAGTATTGAGAGCGAATGATGATTGTAAAGAGTTTCATTTATGATTGTAAATGTTGTGTATGAGAAATGCACATTTTTAGGATGTCAGGATCTCTTTGTAAATGACATGAAAAGGCAGGAGTCACCAGCAGGAAGATGTGAAGCAAGGCCAACAATAACAGGCTTGAAATGGTGGAGTAAAGAAGAAGGGAGCAGCGAGCACGACGAACAGCTGAGGAAAGTAAGGAAGCGAGTGAGGAGGCACATGAGTGTGGGATGTTGTTATTGTGCAGTATTTAGGCAGGGAGCCAACCACATGGTAGGTGTGTGGACAAGGACGGGGGACCGGGGGAGGCCCTTGTGCGTCTCTGCCATGAAATAAATCCTCCACTAACGGAAATAAGGAATGAAACTGCCAAAAGGAGGGGTCAGTTCTGAAAGTTCCTTAAGGCATAATGGTGAGAACCGCCAAAAAGAAGATGTTATTTTCAAAAGTTCATTACGGGGCAAGGCGCTAAAATGAAACATACTTAATGTTTGTAAGTGCAGTGTAAAGGAAATTTGGGCTTCCTACATATATTGGAAGTCGCAGAAATAGTGAGGAGGGGTTTGCCCGATCTGTATATACAGTTTAGGGGGTACACCCGTTTCCCCCACCCCTTGAGTGTTGCAATAGGACATAATACATACCTAACTTTTGTAAGTACACTGCAAGGAATGAGCTCGCGAAATTTCAGCTTCTCACCTTTATGGAAAGTGGGAGAATTAGTGATGAGCCAGTGAGGGCTTTGCCTTTTATATGTTTTATAGATAACAACAGCAATAGTTCGAGGTTTAATACCACCATCCCCGACACACACACACACCCACCCCCCTTAGGACTGACGGAAGAATTTTATGATAGGGTTGGAAGTGCTTGAAACCAGTTTGGCAAGGGATTCTCTCTCAATCAACCCCCCACAGGAAAGCCAGACCCCCTTGCTGGCAAGCATTAGCTCAACAGATGGTATTGGGGGGCAGGTGTGACAGTATTGTGTGCCCCTATTGGTCTGTTTGGGATTGGTTTGAATCGGAGGCCATTCTGTAGCTCCACGCCCTATTGGTGTAAGGATTTGGACAACGAATGAATATATTTGGTTACTTTGCCTCTCTCTCTCTCTCTCTCACACACACACACACACGCACACACACACCATGAGCTGAAATGAAGACCACACTGAGGAGCACAACTCGGCAAGCATATTGAGACAGGCGTGCGGCCTGACCTGAAGGAAGCCATAACTCAGGCCCGAGGAGAGGGGGGTGCAGCCGGTAAATCACTCAGGGGCCTATAAAGCTCAAGGAGGCCCATAATTTTTATTATAATTTGAACATTTATTTATTGAATGCATTTAATTTTAATCTATTTTCTAGGTAATGTTGGATAATGTTATTGATAGACTCACAGTTCGTTTCAATGCTGCAGTGAACATTTCTGAGAAGTTCAGCTTCCTCTGGAAGTACCTAACAATTCCTGTAGATGAGCTGAAAGAAAAATCAAAATCACTGGCAGATCAATATCCTGCTGATATCAGTGAAGATCTTGCAATGGAGATGAGTCATCTGCCAGCTGTTCATTGATCAAATTTTGGAGAGAACCAACTGAGCCCATTGGAGCTGCTGAATTGCTTGAAAAAGTACAAACTGGAAGGACTCTGGGCGGCACGGTGGCACAGTGGGTAGTGCTGCTGCCTTGCAGTTAGGAGCCCCAGGTTCGCTTCCCGGGTCCTCCCTACGTGGACTTTGCATGTTCTCTGCGTGGGTTTCCTCCGGGTACTCCGGTTTCCTCCCACAGTCCAAAGACATGCAGGTTAGGTGCATTGGCGATCCTAAATTGTCTCTACTGTGTGGCTGTGTGTGTGCAACCTGCCCGGGGTTTGTTTCCTGCTTTGAGCCCTGGGATTGGCTCCAGCAGTTTGGATAATGGATGGATGGAAGAACTCTTTCTAAATATATGCATCGGTCTGCGTATTCTGCTGACAATTCCTGCCACTGTCGCTACTGCAGAGCACTCATTCAGCAAGACCGCGACTAGTAGATTCGGGTATGACTCTGTATTGAGTCTGATCTAGCAAAACTGATTAATTTTGATTATGTAATTCAGAGTTTCACCAGGAAAAAGGCCATGAAAGCACCTTTGTTCAGCAGACAATAAATGCTATTATAAATGTCTTTTACTATTATAAATATATTGCTTTATTATTACATTTGTACCTATACATACTTACCTAGATAGATAGATAGATAGATAGATAGATAGATAGATAGATAGATAGATAGATA
>JANRMT010062802.1:23058046-23079325 GCA_026402145.1 Polypterus bichir lapradei
TCTTTGGTAGAACGACTTGTGTGCTTAGGGTCGTTGTCTTGTTGCATGACCCACCTTCTCTTGAGATTCAGTTCATGGACAGATGTCCTGACATTTTCCTTTACAATTCTCTGATATAATTCAGAATTCATTGTTCCATCAATGAAGGCAAGCCGTCCTGGCCCAGATACAGCAAAACAGGCCCAAACCACGATACTACCACCACCATGTTTCACAGATGGGATAAGGTTCTTATGCTGGAATGCAGTGTTTTTTTACTTTCTCCAAACATAACACTTTTCATTTAAACCAAAAAGTTCTATTTTGGTCTCATCCGTCCACAAAACATTCTTCCAATTGCCTTCTGGTTTGTCCACGTGATCTTTAGCAAACTGCAGACGAGGAGCAATGTTTTTTTTGGAGAGCAGTGGCTTTCTTCTTGCAACCCTGCCATGCACACCATTGTTGTTCAGTGTTCTCCTGATGGTGGACTCATGAACATGAACATTAGCCAATGTGAGAGAGGCCTTCAGTTACTTAGAAGTTACCCTGGGGTCCTTTGTGACCTCGCCGACTATTACATGCCTTGCTCTTGGAGTGATCTTTGTTGGTCGACCACTCCTGGGGAGGGTAACAATGGTCTTGAATTTCCTCTGTTTGTAGACAGTCTGTCTGACTGTGGGTCGGTGGAGTCCAAACTCTTTAGAGATGGTTTTGTAACCTTTTCCAGCCTGATGAGCATCAGCAATTCTTATTCTGAGGTCCTCAGAAATCTCCTTTGTTCGTGCCATGATACACTTCAACAAATATGTGTTGTGAAGAGCAGACTTTGATAGATCCTGTTTTTTAAATAACACTGGGTGCCCACTCACACCTGATTGAAAACACCCGACTTGAATTTCACCTTCAAACTAACTGCTAATCCTAGAGGTTCACATACTTTTGCCACTCACAAATATGTAATTTTCGATCATTTTCCTTAATAAATAAATGACCAAGTATAATATTTTTGTCTCATTTGTTTAACTGGTTTCTCTTTATCTACTTTTAGGACTTGAGTGAAAATCTGATGATGTTTTAGGTCATATTTATGCAGAAATATAGAAGATTCTAAAGGGTTCACAAACTTTCAAGCATAACTGTATACTATAATATTGATTGATAGATAGTATGTTATTGCTACAAGGAGGATGTTCAGTTTTTACAGAACCATTTAATTATTTGAATATTTTAAAAAACATTGTGAAGAAAAACTGACCAATAGAGGAAAGTGGCCAAAGTGTGTCTCATGGTGTCAGCCATGTTCACATTTCCTTCCATCCCCTGAGCCCGGCTTGTCTGATGCCAATCCATAGTCTCTTACTTTCCTTACGTTCACTCATCTTTTTCTTCTCGTCTCTCTGTGTGCCCTTCAGGGTTTCTTTCTCACCAGATTCAACATCAAAGTACATACCAGACAGAATACCAAGTATACCAGCCTATTTGGGCTGTCCTGGACCCCGGATCCTGCAGCTTCAATGCCAAAATGGCACCCAGAATACCAAAGACGCCAGTTCAGGGCACCGCTGGAGACTTTCATCATGACGGAGTGCAGACTAGAAAGACGCCCAAAGCGCGATGTTTTCTGCGCACATTTTAAATATTGAGAAATGATGTGCACGCATGCGCCATCTAGTGGCTGGGGTTGAGCGTGAGGAGCGCGGACAGCTCCATTTACACAGTTACACGTCTTTCGTTTATGTTTGTCTTTTAATATGAGCTTCTACTTACAAATACAACGAAGGGGGACGTTAACAAGAAGGAAGGAGCTTGCAGGAATGCCAGTGTGGAAACTCCGCACAACGGCAGTACACTGAAAGACAACTGACCGAATTTTAGCGTCAGGCCGCTTGTCACACTGAAACACTCATCTGCAAGCCCCCCGACCCCAACCGCGCGCCCACCCCATTCCGCCCCTACTCCAAGCCCCCGTGCCGACTCTGTTCAAACAAGGTTATGCGTCAGGCCAAAAACAGTTAAGTGAAGGAACAGCAGCTAAAAAAGATGGACGCTCGCAGATTTAGACAGGAGCAGAACTTTTGAAACGCACATTCGTTGAGCCAAGTTCCTACTAAATTGTAAGATTTCCACATGCCATTGCGTCCGTTACAATATTTCAAAATTAACGGAAGACAGCAGAGACGGGGTGGCACAACTACTCAGTGGATCCCGCGTCCTGGGTTCAAAATTCCCGTGCATGCGCGTGTAGAGCCTACAAGTTCTCTCTCTCTCTTTTTTTTATTTTCCATCCATCCATCCATCCTCTTCCGCTTATCCGAGGTCGGGTCGCGGGGGTAGCAGCTTAAGCAGAGAGGCCCAGACTTCCCTCTCCCCGGCCACTTCTTCCAGCTCTTCCGGGAGAATCCCAAGGCGTTCCCAGGCCAGCCGGGAGACATAGTCCCTCCAGCGTGTCCTGGGTCTTCCCCGGGGCCTCCTCCCGGTTGGACGTGCCCGGAACCCCTCACCAGGGAGGCGTCCAGGAGGCATCCTGATCAGATGTCCGAGCCACCTCATCTGACTCCTCTCGATGCGGAGGAGCAGCGGCTCTACTCTGAGCCCCTCCCGGATGACTGAGCTCCTCACCCTATCTTTAAGGGAAAGCCCAGACACCCTGCGGAGGAAACTCATTTCAGCCGCTTGTATTCGCGATCTCGTTCCTTTGGTCACTACCCATAGCTCATGACCATAGGTGAGGGTAGGAACGTAGATCGACTGGTAAATTGAGAGCTTTGCCTTACGGCTCAGCTCCTTTTTCACCACGACAGACCGATGCAGAGCCCGCATCACTGCGGATGCCGCACCGATCCGCCTGTCGATCTCACGCTCCATTCTTCCCTCACTCGTGAACAAGACCCCGAGATACTTGAACTCCTCCACTTGGGGCAGGATCTCTCCCCCAACCCTAAGAGGGCACTCCACCCTTTTCCGGCTGAGGACCATGGTCTCGGATTTGGAGGTGCTGATTCTCATCCCATCCGCTTCACACTCAGCTGCGAACCGCTCCAGAGAGAGCTGAAGATCACGGCCTGATGAAGCAAACAGGACAACATCATCTGCAAAAAGCAGTGACCCAATCCTGAGTCCACCAAAACGGACCCCCTCAACGCCCTGGCTGCGCCTAGAAATTCTGTCCATAAAAGTTATGAACAGAATCGGTGACAAAGGGCAGCCCTGACGGAGTCCAACTCTCACTGGAAACGGGCTCGACTTACTGCCGGCAATGTGGACCAAGCTCTGAGCAAACAGCCCTTATCAGGGGGTCCGGTACCCCATACTCCCGGAGCACCCCCCACAGGATTCCCCAAGGGACACGGTCGAACGCCTTTTCCAAGTCCACAAAGCACATGTAGACTGGTTGGGCAAACTCCCATGCACGCTCCAGGACTCTGCTAAGAGTGTAGAGCTGGTCCATTGTTCCGCGACCAGGACGAAAACCACACTGTTCCTCCTGAATCCGAGGTTCGACTATCCGACGGACCCTCCTCTCCAGAACCCCCGAATAGACTTTTCCAGGGAGGCTGAGGAGTGTGATCCCTCTGTAGTTGAAACACACCCTCCGGTCCCCCTTTTTAAAGAGGGGGACCACCACCCCAGTCTGCCAATCCAGAGGCACTGTCCCCGATGTCCATGCGATGTTGCAGAGACGTGTCAACCAAGACAGTCCTACAACATCCAGAGCCTTAAGGAACTCTGGGCGTATCTCATCCACCCCTGGGGCCCTGCCACCAAGGAGTTTTTTGACCACCTCGGTGACTTCAGTCCCAGAGATGGGAGAGCCCACCTCAGAGTCCCCAGGCTCTGCTTCCTCATTGGAAGGCATGTTAGTGGGATTGAGGAGGTCTTCGAAGTACTCCCCCCACCGACCCACAACGTCCCAAGTCGAGGTCAGCAGCGCACCATCCCCACCATATACAGTGATGACACTGCACTGCTTCCCCCTCTTGAGATGCCGGACGGTGGACCAGAATCTCCTCAAAGCCGTCCGAAAGTCATTCTCTATGGCCTCTCCAAACTCCTCCCACACCTGAGTTTTTGCCTCAGCAACAACCGAAACCGCATTCCGCTTGGCCTGCCAGTACCTATTAGCTGCCTCCAGAGACCCACAGGACAAAAAAGTCCTATAGGACTCATTCTTCAGCTTGACGGCATCCCTCACTGCCGGTGTCCACCAACGGGTTCGGGGATTGCCACCACGATAGGCACCGACTACCTTGCTGCAACAGCTCCGGTCAGCCGCCTCAACAATAGAGGCACGGAACATGGCCCATTCGGACTCAATGTCCCACACCTCCCTCGGGACGTGGTTGAAGTTCTGCCGGAGGTGGGAGTTGAAGCTACTTCTGACAGGGGACTCTGCCAGCCGTTCCCAGCAGACCCTCACAACACGTTTGGGCCTACCAGGCCTGACCGGCATCCTCCCCCACCATCGAAGCCAACTCACCACCAGGTGGTGATCAGTTGAGAGCTCCGCCCCTCTCTTCACCCGAGTGTCCAAGACATATGGCCGCAAGTCCGACGACACGACCACAAAGTCGATCATCGACCTGAGGCCTAGGGTGTCCTGGTGCCAAGTGCACATATGAACACCCTTATGCTTGAACATGGTGTTCGTTATGGACAATCTGTGACGAGCACAGAAGTCCAATAACAAAACACCACTCAGGTTCAGATCGGGGGGGCCATTCCTCCCAATCACGCCCTTCCAGGTCTCACTGTCATTGCCCACATGAGAATTGAAGTCTCCCAGCAAAACGAGGGAATCCCCAGAAGGTATGCCCTCTAGCACCTCCTCCAGAGACTCCAAAAAGGGTGGATACTCCAAACTGCTGTTCGGCGCATACGCACAAACAACAGTCAGGACCCGTCCCCCCACCCGAAGGAGGAGGGAGGCCACCCTCTCGTCCACCGGGGTAAACCCCAATGCACAGGCTCCGAGTCGGAGGGCAATAAGTATGCCCACACCTGCTCGGCGCCTCTCACCGGGGGCAACTCCAGAGTGGTAGAGAGTCCAGCCCCTCTCAAGGAGATTGATTCCAGAGTTCAAGCTGTGCGTCGAGGTGAGTCCGACTATATCTAGCCGGAACCTCTCGACCTCGCGCACTAGCTCAGGCTCCTTCTCCTTCAGAGAGGTGACATTCCACGTCCCAAGAGCCAGCTTCTGTAGCCAAGGATCGGACCGCCAAGGTCCCCGCCTTCGGCCACCACCCAACTCACACTGCACCCAACCTCCTTGGCCCCTTCCATAGGTGGTGAGCCCATGGGGAGGAGGACCCACGTTACCTTTTCGGGCTGTGCCCGGCCGAGCCCCATGGGTGCAGGCCTGGCCACCAGGCGCTTGCCATCGTGCCCCACCTCCAGGCCTGGCTCCAGAGGGGGGCCCCGGTGACCCGCGTCCGGGCAAGGGAAAACGTCGTCCAAGGTTTTTATTCTTCATCGGAGGTTTGTTGAACCGCTCTTTGTCTCATCCCTCACCTAGGACCAGTTTGCCTTGGGTGGCCCTGCGAGGGGCATAAAGCCCTGGACAACATAGCTCCTAGGATCATTGGGACACGCAAACCCCTCCACCACGATAAGGTGACGGTTCTGACATTCGAGTTTGCCACCCACGTTACCAAAGATGCCCAGGTAAGGTGAGCTGGCGGTATTTCTAATTGTACTCAGTATGCCTGATTGGGCCCAATAATGGATTGGCTTCCCCTCCAGGGCCATATCCTGCCACCCATCGCCACTTGCGTTACATCCTATAATGGCCATCAGCTTTGGCTTATACGGAGGTACTTATTTATAAGGGCATTGTTAGAGTATATAGTGAGGATTTAAAGTGCTGAGCAATATGCAACACTTAAAAAAACAAACAAACAAAAAAAAAAAAAAACTAAAACTCTGAAGGATGGCGGCGCCCCATCCAGGGATTGTTCCTGCCTTGTTCCCATACTGCGATAGATTACAGTGAGAACCTGCCCACGGATAAGTGGCATTAGGAAATGGAATGGTATCGTTTAGTTATCAGTGACTGTCTTGCCTGAATCCTGCGATAACCTGGCGTCCTGTCTAGGGATTGTTCCTGCCTTAACTACGATACTTCTCGAAGTAGGTTCCAGCTGCCCCGCGACCTGCTCAGAGTAACGGAATAAATGGCCGAAGACAGTAGGACTTTAGGGACTTTTCAAAACTCGACTTAATGTTATTTTAGAAGGATTACATGGACAGAACTGGCGAACTTTGTTGGTCGGAATGGCCTCTTCTCGTCCTGATTGTACTAATATTTTAATATGCGGGTTTGAAAATGGATGGCAGGACGGATGGACGATGGGTCTGATGCCCAGCAATATACAGCAAATTGGGCTAAGAAAAGCGTCTTGAAATTCACATTCGGTTTTGTTCGGGGAGATTCGGCTTTAAAATGTTTCTTCATTCTCTTATTTTATTAACCGGACTTTATTTTGAAAAGCACGTTACAGTATGTCTGTCGACAACATCTTTTTTAAAATACACGGAGCTGCGATAAAAACGAGTTTGGGAATTTGAATCTGACACTAAATGCACCTGGTGAGCAGGTGAGTAGACTTTTCATAAATCTTGCATTTCTCTTCAATCGACAAGAAGCGCTGAGCCGCAGTGGCCTGTCATTCACTTCTCTCGGATTACATGACAGCGGCAGCGCGAGGGAACATCGCCCTCTTGTGGCCAAACGTTTCAGGTGGCTACAAATGTCGTGTAGCGCATTTTTAAAAACAGTCGGGGTCTCCATTTATCTTACACTCATTGACGTTAGTTCCGAATTTCTAGGTCTCTTCCTTTGGTGAAGTACTTAAAATAAACTTCACGATGAATCCTAATAGTGTTTCTGAAGCTGAAGATCTGCGCTGGTATCTGGAAGGTTGCCGATTGGAATGCCAAAAGAGATCCTGCTCTGTTGGGCTCTTGAGCCAGGCCCTTAACCTGCAATTGCTCCAGGGGGTGCTGTACAATGACTGACCCTGCGCTCTGACCCCAAGGGGTATGCAAAAACTAACAGATTCCTAAAATAAGAAATTGTATAAGGTGAAATAAAGAACAAAAAAAAAAAAAAAAAATCCAAATCACAAGTGTGAGGTAGGGCAGGGCAGATGATGTCACCTGGCCATAATTCAATGGACAGAAAATGTTTGTTTCTATTTATGTTTAACAGTTTCAAATGAATTTATTATTTTTATGTGTACTCTTATTCTGTTAAGTAATTTATCAAATTTGTACTTGAGAACTGGAGAGTGCTATAGAGCAAATGAACTAAATTGAAGAATCTGATCCACGAGTCCTCCGGCTGTGGGTTTTTGTTCCAAACCAATTTTTGAATGAGAGGACAATCCAGCACTCTTAAAAATAAAGGAGCCGATGAAGTTTGTCAGAGTGATGTCATTTTTAATTCTTATAAAAAATGGTGCCCTGACGGTTCCAGAGGAGCGTTTACTTATTTAGATCGGTAAATAAAAGATAACTGCAGTGTGCTGGCACCTTGCCCAGGGTTTGTTTCCTGCCTTGCACCCTGTGTTGGCTGGGATTGGCTCCAGCAGACCCCTGTGACCCTGTAGTTGGGATTTAGCAGGCTGGGTAATGGATGGATGGATGGATAACAGATAACAGATTTGTGAAATGCCAGGTTTTAAAAGGACCCTTCATACATAAAACAACACAAGCCAAGTTCAGGTTTGCTTGACTGATCACTATCTAGGAAGCCTATCATACATTTGAGATTGTTTAATTTTTTTCACATACTAAGACCCTTTTCAAAGCCCAAAGAACCAACTGCATGTACAAAGAAGCCATCCCAGAATGAAATGGTTCTTTTCCAAGTGAGGAGCCACACAACCCAATAAGGAACCCAAATGTTTAAGAGTGAGGCTGATAACAGAACATCTTATTGAATTTGTTGGCTTTCAAACTGCCACATAGCACACTGGTGAGGCCTCATCTGGAGTACTGAGTACTGAGTTTTGATCTCCAGGCTACAAAAAGGACATAGTAGCGCTATAAGGTCCAGAGAAGAGCGACTGGGCTGATTGAGGGGCTACAGGGGATGAGTTATGGGGAAAGATTAAAAGAGCTGAGCCTTTAGAGCAATCATGGACCCCTTTAAGAATCTGATGAAAGCTATGGACCCTCTTCCACAGAGATATTCACATAAACACAACTTTGCATGCAATAAATATAATATACTATATTTATCGAGATTTGATTGTCTCATACATATATGACAAACACAAAGTATTATTAAACTTTAAAGTAAACAATCTAATAAAAGATGCAAAAAGCAATCGCCACTCATTATAATTATGAAATGTAATCCTCTTGTGCAAATTAAAACAGATCTACTACTACGTTTTCTGCTACCATCACTACTACTGCTATACATCTACTCTCTCGTTAGCCACTTTATTTCAATGAGAAGGTTGTTTTTTGCTTGCCTTGAATAAGAATATGAAACTGTGGAGTGGTCTTGGATAAGGTAGCATGCCGATCATATTTGACATCCGATCTGTTTCGACTTTTCAACAGTACTGAGCTCTATAGTGAATAAAGTGAATATAGTGAACGTAGCCGCAGGAGTGTAAGGCGAGTTCAAGCACGGGTAAAACGCATGCCGAAAGAAATCTCTCAGTCCAAAAGTTCATTTGAAAATATTTAGTGAAAATTCAAAGCAAACAATCTGCACCAGAATAAAGAAAAAAAGTTGTTACACACGTAGAATTAAAGGCAAAAAATTAGAAGAAAAGTATCTTCTCTAAGCTTAGATTTTCTTGTCAAACTCTAGTTGTTATATTTAAAGATGCTTTACTTCTTCTTCTGTACGCTTTAAACATACGCCGTTGCTCATCCAATAGAGCACGTTGTCTTTCATGTTACTTGGCACTTAATGCACGCAAGGCACACAAGGCACGCAAGGCACGGTTTAAAACCAAGTGCCCTCAACGCCTTACACCTGGCAAGGCAGGTCACTAACTGAGTATAATGTGTAGTCAGAGGGGCTAGAAATACGGTAGTTAATATACCGCTTGTAGGAACCTCCCAATAGACTAATATTTAGGCAAACCTTTATATTATAAAAAAAAAAAAAAGTCTTGGAAGGAGATGAGACCTGATTTTCTCAGAGAGACACTTTTATTTCCCGCGAGACGAGACTTTGTGCCAAGAGATTTAACCACACCGGGGCCAGAAATAAAAGACAAAGAATAGATGACAAAATAGAACGTGATAAAGAATTCAAAAACGTTGGCGCGGTACACATGCAGAGCAGGTTTGAGATTATGAAAGTACTAAAATTCGAAAGTTTTTTTTAAAAAAAACTAATAGTAAAGATTGCATTATCGCAAACAAACGGTAATTATTACTCGGTGAAATAAGGGAACAGCGAAAAGAGATTGAATATATTGTTCGGATTTAACCTTTAAGTCGGAGACTTGCAGCTCGGCGAATTCGTGTTGCCATCAGGGAAAAGTCCTGTTTTTTTCCCCAATGAAGAGGCATTTCCGCAGAAATTAAAAGATTTGTTGTTTGGTGAAAGTGAAATCCCGCGAGAGAAAATTTAAAGCCCTGCAAGACGAGGTTATGCAAAGAGATTTCTGCCCACATAACCACGCACACGGTTCAATCATTTCTCATTCGTGTGAATGCTATTGTTAGGCGCATTTCTTGTAGAGAGAAAGAAACGATATTCACTCACGGGCAGGTTGCGTTGTCACGATGTAAATCCAAACACGGAATCAAAATTCAATGCGATATTGACAAAAAGGTAAAAGCGAAAAGAAATCGAATATATGGACATAGGTGATGTGACAGAAGTATGTAGATATTGTTCGGCTTTAAAATTTAAGTCGAAGACTTGTAGATCGTCTAATTCGTGCTGTCGTCAGGGAAAAGTAGTGTTGCCTCCCAAAGGAAAGTCCTCTCCGCGAGAATTAAAAGATTTGTTATTTGGTGAAAGTGAAATCCACACACGCGAGAGGCAGAAACGCGATGTGGCCGGCTCTTACATTGAATGTTAATTTTTAGTAAACTGTTAATGTTCATTTTTATGAGGGACGTTCGTTAAGTTTCCTTGCACTTTTACATTTTCGTTGGAAGCGGTGAAGGCAGGAGGAGTAGTCATTGGTCGCGTCTGAGAGTGTCATGTGACTAGCTCTGCCTGGCAAGTCGGCTGCCCTTGCAGTTTACTATAAGAGTTATCACCCCGTGGTGAAGATGGCTGTGAAACTTAGAAATTGCACCAAAGAGGAACAGCACTCTGTCATACGCTTTTTGTGGGCAGAAGGTGTGTCGGGAGTTCAAATTCATCTCCGCGTGTGTGCTCAGTATGGGGATAAAGTTCTCTCTCGTCGAGTCGTCTATATGACTGGGTTGAAATGTTCGAAGATGGCCGTAGTAGTGTGACGGGTGCAGAGAGCTCCGGACGTCCAGCTACATGTGATGATGATATGAAAGCAACGGTGCATCAGTGGCTGTTCGCTCAGCCAAAAAACTTTTTTGCTGATGGCATGAAAAAGTTGGTACGGCGCTGGGAAAATTTCGTTGCAAAGGAAGGTGACTATATACAAAAGTGATGTCATTTGTTTTTAAAATTCTTAATAAATAGAGTTTAAAAAAGCGCGGAAACTTTTTGAACGTCGCACGTGTCTGACACTCACGGACCCCCTCAAACCCATCCATGGACACGGACCTCAGGTTAGAGTTTTAGAGTTTAAGCAAAAGAAGATGAAGAGGAGACCCTAAAGTGTTTCAAACGATGAAGGGAATGAGTGCAGTGGATCAGGACTGGGACTTTAGAATGAGTTCAGCAAGGACACGGGGACACAGTTGGAAACTTAAGGGTAAATGTCACACAAACATTAGCAAGTTTTTCTTCACAAAGAGAACCACAGACACATGGAATAAGTGACAAGTAGTGTGGTGGACAGTTGAACTTCAGGGACCTTCAAAACTCAACTTGATGCCATTTTGGAACAATGAAGTGGATGGGACTGATGAGCTTTGTGGAACTGAATGTCCTGTCCTCGTCCTGATTATTCTAATGTTTTAATGTTCTAATCCGGTATTATGTTTTTCATTTTCAGGAATTTCATCCATCCAATTTTCCCCTCAAGGCAGAGTAGTAATTTCCAAGCCTTAATGTTCTTGACCTCCATTTCTTTCTAAACATTTTACTAAAACAGGTGCTTCATGATGGACCTTTACAGAGGTGTAAATGGTACGGGGCATGGTGGTGAGCTGCTGTTTTGTCCTTAATTGGCAGCTGGTTAAGATAATGGGACACAATTAAGAGCAGAAGGGCTAAAGGGGAGAATACAGGACACTCGACAAGTGAGTTCACTAAAATGATACCCAAACATGCTCCTCTGCTTCAGCAGCCATAATTGGCTTTTAATTAAGAAACTCTAAAAAAAGCCCTGCAGCCTACTTCAAACCTCCAGGACTGAACAGGAGGATCAGGAAGGACTTTCAAGTCAAGTCAAGATCAAGCGGGCTTTATTATCCACCATCTTGTGAGACTTCTGAACTCTTTTGAGACCCTCCCCAACGGGACAATGCGCAGAAGCGCCATTGACCATTTTGAGACCATCCCCAACGGGACGACACGCAGAAGCGCCATTGCTTTTTTTGAGACCCTCCCCAATGAGATGACACTCAGAAACTCCATTGCCTCTTTTGAGACCGTCCCAAATGAGACAACACGCAGAAGCGCCATTGCATCTTTTGAGACCCTCCGCTACAGGATGACACACAGAAGGGTGACTGCCGCGTCTGTTGAAGGTTGTTTGTCCATTGCCAAGGTAACAACAGATTCGCAGCACCACAAGGACAACTACAAGCTGACCACTGCCATGTGCAAAGCGCCAGTCGCCCGATGGATGATGCAGGGAACATTAGAAGTTGGCCACTGACCTGGCCCCGTCCCTTTGTCTGTGTATAGTACGATGGTAGATCCCACTACAGTAAATAACCTTGCTGTTTCCGTTTTGAGGGGAATAAAACTGATTTTGCTAAAGTAGTGAGACTCAGCCTTGTCTTTGGGGTGCAAGACATGGACTCGTGCGTCACCGTCTATACACGTAACACTCTTAAACATTGTGGTCCTTTAATGGCACTTTATGGTTCTTTACTGGGTTGTGTGGTTCCTCATAGAGGTCATTGCTTGACAAAGTGCCATTTCATTCTGAGAAGGGGTCTTTGCATATGAGGTTGGCTCTTTCTGCTTTGACAAACATCCTAATATGTAGAAGAAAGTAGAAATCTTTAATGTATGGTAGGCTACTTAGCAGGACACAAACGGATTTAGAAAACCTGAACCTGAGCCTGTGTGATCATTCCTTTAAAATCAAGAGCCATTAGTATTTCATAGATCTGTTATCATCTCCTGCGGTGTGTGCTTGGTGTGTGGGTGTGTGTGTGCGCCCTGCGGTGGGCTGGCGCTCTGCATGGGGTTTGTTCCTGCCTTATGCCCTGTGTTGGCTGAGATTGGCTCCAGGAGACCCTGTGACCCTGTGGCTAGGATATAGTGGGTTGGGTAATGGATGGATGGATGGATGTTATCATCTCTTCATGGTTATTCACTGTATGGAGTCTGTTAAGGCCCTCAATAAATAAAACTTCTTTCTGGAACCTTTCTTTGGATGGGCCTGCTGAGAAACTGATGGCATCCCTCTAATGAACCCCTTTGGCACTTCGATTTTTAAGAGTGGGCCATCATATAATGGTATGAAATGACGTGTCTGAAGGCTGCACCATGACAGTAACACAGAAGGGTGGCTAATTTTACATGAGGGAATGAACAACAAGCACAGCTCAACATTTTACTGACAAAACAAGCAGCAACGTCGATGACAGGAGATTTGCAATGGACAGGGAATGCAAAGGAACGTAGAAGAGGACAGTGATAATGGGGGACACACAGGGACAGCGGGTGACTAGGTGTACAGCAGCCTGTCTGCCTGTGGAGAGAAGCTGTTGTTAAGTCTGGCAGTCAGGGGTCCGATGTGGACTGACATTGTTGGGGCCCTGAAACTGCAATGACATGTGGGTAACCACTGTTATCCCCTTCAATGCAGTTGTTCCACTACAGATCACCACATTTTATTAAAAAAAGTAACTACTATGTATAGGGGTGTAAAGCAAAAACCCTTCTCATACAGTAGACATCCAAAATGTGTAAGCAATATGGACTAAAATCACTTTTGGGGCCCACCCAGCTTACGCTTCCTTAGTTTCATAGTAGATCCAGCCCCGGTGGCGCTCCACAGAGTTTGTCACCTTCTGTCAGATGGAAGCAGACGGGAAAGAGAAGATGGGATGGGTGGGAGTGACTGATCCCACACTGGGCTGGAGGGTGGAAGGGAGAGAAGTCCCAGTGTCTTTAAAATGTGAACTAAAACTTTAAAAGCATGTATGTGAAAATGTAAAAATGTGTATTAAACATGTAAAACCATGTGTTTAAAATATTCACTAAAACTTTGAGAATTTTATTATGATAAAAAAAATCTGTATAATTTTTTATGCTGGAGAGTATTTTTATTATGTATAGATTGTCAGAGATGGCTGGGGTGGCGACCCGGAGGAACGGGACACCTAAGAAGACCGGAGGAGGGCTTACGCCTTCCCCAGACCATGTGAGGGCGACCGCCCTGTTTCCTTTGGGGGCCACAGGTACAGAGCTTTGAAGCTCCACCATATAGGGGCCCGTGGTCACAGCCAGGGGGCGCCCCCATGCCTTTGGAGCCCTGGACTTCAGCACTTCCGTCACACCCGGAAGTGCTGGGGGGAAGAAGACTGGGGACACCCGGAGTGCTTCTGGGTACGCAGCCGGCACTTCCGCAACACGGGGGCGTGTCAATGGGAGATTGCCGGGAATGCACCTGGAGCACATCCGGGTGTGTATAAAAGGGACCGCCTCCCTTCATACGATGGCGAGAGTCGGGAGTGGAGTGGACGAGGCCTCTGGAGGAGGCAGGAGGCGGCCTGCAGAAGGAAAGAGGCATTGGTGTTGGCCAGGACTTTGGGGACTTTTGGGGTTGTGTGCACTTTAATAATTGTAAATAATGTATAATAAACGTGTGTGTGGTGAAACCAATGTGTCTGCCTGTCTGTGGCCGGGCCAGTCTTCACAAGATGTATTTAATTTGAAAGCACTTAAAATTAAAAGGCAATTACATATTATGTCTTTAAAGCACATTATTTAAAAAAAATAATATTTATAATAATAACTTGGTAGTCTTCCCCTTTTAGAAAACTTTTTTAAAAAAATGATTTAAAGATTAAAACATATCTTTATTTTTCCCTGTTTTTTTTTTTTAACCTTAGTAGATGGACTTGTTACCTGATTGGATCAACTGCTGTCCCCTTGGACCAATCACAACATCAGAGGTTACTTACATCAGTGCTATAAAGAATGTCTGCTACAAGGATTAGTGACATTTTGCAGTAAGGACTCAAACAAACAAAGGCACAGGGACTCTGTACAAAAAAAAAAAAAAAACAAAGAATATAAAAAATAAAAACAAAGAGAAAAAAGAAAGAGATTATAATCATAAAACAAAAAAAAACAAATGAAAGACATGGAAGGCCTGTGTGTGCACTCATTTAAAGTTCCACCCTAAGAAATGACCCACTAAACGTTTCAAATCCATTTTGTCTGCTCATCCACATTTAAACTCACTTTCATTAAAAATTCCGAGTGGTCAGTATCTTCTACAGAGCCCCTCACTCACACTCACATCTGCCTTATTGAAACTTACTCATCAGACAGAGTGTTAAAATGTGGCAGGATAACCCGAGTACCAGAAGGAAAAGCCCACAAAGGCCAAGGCAGGACAAGCAAACTCCACACAGGCAGGGGTCAAGCCCGGGACCCTGGAGCAGTGAGGCAGTAAAGTGAACCTCCGTTAACATCCTGGACCCCTGCATTCTTAAAATGGATTAAATCCATCCCTACATCTATTCATACAGTCTGTGGGGTGCAGGGTCTATCTCAGAGGCTTCCAAGTCAAAATGGGGAAACTGATATCATCACTTCTGGATGTGTAGAGTCAATTTATTTATATAGCAAATTTAAAACAACATAGGAATGCGGTGGCCAAAGTGCTTTACAATAATAGAATAAAAGAAAACAAACAAATAACATAAATAGAAATAAAATATATGAACATAAATAAAATACATAATAAATAGAAGTAATGTTACATAATCACAATGAGGAAACTATCAGTATTACTGAAGATCACAGAATGCAAGTGAATAGAAACGAGTCTTTAATCTCGTTTTGAACAGTTCAATTATGGACGACTCCTTCATGTGACAAGGTAAAGAGTTCCACAGGCGAAGAGCAGCAGCTGCAAAAGCCCTGTCTGTCCCCCTTAGTTTTACACTTGGTACGAGGGACAGCAAGAGACAACTGACCAGATGATCTAAGCACTCTAGATCAGTGGTTCTCAAACTGTGGGATGGGCCCCCCTAGGGGTAACAAAAAGGGGGGCGCGAAGATGTGAAAAAAGAAAACAAGAATCAAAAATATGAAAAATACATCTATTGAAACCAAAACAAATTAACTTAAACTACATTCTGATACTAGAAAAATAAATATAGAGCTAGATAAATGTTGATAAAAGTTAAGTAGGTATAATAAAATATGCATCAATGATATATCATTAATTAAAAAAGAACAAATTGGTATTAGTGGGCTCCTTTCAAAAAAACATTAGGGGGGCGCGATTAAAACTGTTATGAAAACTCGGGTCGCAAATACTTAAAAGGTTGAGAAATGCTGCTCTAGATGGCTGGTGTAAAGCACACAATTCAGATAAATAGGCAGGAGCAAACCCAAGTAAAGATTTAAAAACAAGTAACAAGATTTTAAAATCAATTTGAAAACTGACAGGCAGCCAGTGTAAAGAAGCTAATATTGGAGAAACAGAGTCATACTTTCTTGCCCCAACCAGAAAGCGAGCGGCAGCATTCTGGACCAACTGTAACCTGCGTATCAGAGATTTGCTAATCCCAGAATACAGCGAGTTACAGTAATTAAGGCGAGAAAAAATAAAAGCATGAGTAGCTTTCTCAAGATCCCTAGAAGATAAAAAAGGCTTGATCTTACCTAATAGACGAAGCTGGAAAAAACAACTCTTGACTACAGAATTAATTTGTTTCTCAAAAGAGAGGTTACTGTCAAAGATAACACCAAGATTGCGGACTTGAGGTTTGTAAAAGACAGAGAAAGAGCTGAGAAGTCCCAAGACCAATTTGAGCTTTAGCTGATGGACCCATTATAAGCGCCTCCATTTTATTTTGATTCAGATCAAGAAAATTATTAGCCATCCAGGATCTTAGTTCAGAAAGACAGTTGTGCAGTTGATTTGTTGCAGAGTTGCAGACAGGAATATAAACCTGAGTATCATCAGCATAGCAGTGAAAAGAAATGTTAAATTTCCTAAAAATAGCTCCAATAGGATGAAGGTATATAGAGAATAAAATAGGACTCAAAATGGATACCTGAGGAACACCACATTTAAGAGGAGCAGTAGATGAAAAAGAAGAATTTAAAGTCACTGAAAAGTGTCTGCCAGTTAAATATGACCTGAACCAGTTAAGAGCAGCCCCTTTAAGCCCAACAAGATGTTCAAGCCGCATCAGCAATATCTTGTGGTCAATAGTGTCACAGGCAGCAGACAGGTCAAGGAGGAGAAGGACTGCCGCGTCACCTGAGTCAGTAATAATAGAGATGTCGTTGAATACTTTCAGGAGGGCCGTTTCAACACCATGATAACGCCTAAAGCCAGATTGGCAGATCTCAAATAAATTATTGGAATTAAGGTGATCGACCAATTGATTATAATTAATTCTTTCTAGAATTTTAGCCAGAAATGGCAGTTGGGAAATTGGGCAAACAATTGGCTAAAACTCCAGGATCTAATTCTGCCTTTTTTAGACGGGGACGGACTGCAGCATGTTTAAAAAATGAGGGCACAACCCCTGCACTAATAGAATCATTGATAATGGCTAGTAAGGATGGGCTCAAAACATCAAAGGCTTCCACTAAGAGGCATGGTGGTACTACATTAAGGGGGCTGGGAGCTGGTTTAAGGGTCTCAATAGTTCTTTTTAACTGTGAAAGTGAGACTAGATCAAAGGATTCTAAGACAATTTCATGATTAACAGTAGGAAGTTTATAACCAGTTTGAACAATGCCACAGTGGATAGTATCGATTTTGCTGACTCGTTATTGACCCATACACAGAGTACAGTGAAATGCTTCTATCCATCCATCTTGCAAACCCACATAAGGTCATGAAGCAGCTGGAGCCTATCCCAGTAACAACTGGGCACAAGGCAGGAACACCACTAAGAGATGGTGCCACTTTTTCACAGGGAGAGCACACAGACACAGCCTGGGCCAGTTTAGCAATGCCATTTCACCAAACCTGCATACCATGCATGTGATACTCAGCTCAACTCCACCATATTGTAACTGTTTAGAGCCTCAGGAATAAAACTTGAGTACTAGCAGAAGGGTCCATGCAGATATGGGGAGAACATGCAATCTGCTCATAGAAAATGGACATGCTGGGGTTCCAACTCATTCTCCTCAAGCAGAGGTTTGCAAAGTCAGTCCTTGGGTGGGTTGCTGTAGTGGCTGCTGGTGTTTGTTCCAATCTGATTGCTCGATTAGACTCCAGTCCTTCTCAATAACAGAGCTTATTGAATGTTATTGCTTCTTAATGTTTTCCCTCAGCCACATCAGCTTGTTTATTTAGCGCAGATTATTTCTCCTTCCTGAGGATGTCATCCAAATGATTTGCAGCCTGAAAGAGATCTCAGATCTTCACGTTTTTATCTTGATTTTCCTTCCAAATATTTTATTAAACCAGATGAATACACACAGGTGATAATGGAATCATATGAGATGAAGAACTACTGGTTCCTTTTGTCATTCGCAACTTACTGCTGATGAGGAGCCATCAAAAACCATAGAGGGCTGCTGCTTAAGACTTAATGAAGCCATTCCAGGTGGGATATCCTTACAAGCGACACAACTGAAACAAAGCAGAAAAATGGTGCTTGAGTAAAAAGAGCTTTTGCAGCATCAATTGACTTCTCAATAAGAGAAACTGGGATGGAACAAAAAACCTGCTGCCACCGCGACCCTCCAAGGCAGAAGTCGCGACCCCTGTGTTATAGAGGAAAGGCACTAACGTCAAACAAAATATAGCTATTATAATAGATCTGTATTTAATTTCAAGGTGTCGCAAAATACATTCCATTAAAATTTACTTCGAAATAGGAATTTGATTTGACTGACCAGCTTCCCCTTTTCTTCAAAAAGTTTCCGTAATTCTGAAATATAAATCGCAACCAGTTGTCACCACTAGAGGGCAGTGCTGAATAAGGAAAGTAAGAAGGGAAAAGCGGCGGCTTTCCTGAGCCGAACCAAGGCGGCCTCAAGTCAGATCTGCTCACCGATTCTATCTTGGTGTTACGATTTTAAAGGTGTGTTCATGTCCTACCTGCTCAGAAGTGCTTGCGATCCATGCTGAAAGATCATTTCCCAGTAGGCTTTTGCAACCTGACATTCCCCGCAGGATACTTTGCATTTTTGAGACGAGGATCACCATGAAACACACCACAAAATAAACCTACACGTGTTACACTTTCTGAAGCCTGAGCTAACAAAGTCTGATCTCATAACTCTGAGATAAGCAGAACGTGTAGTGCAAGCGGCCATACAGCATCCGACCCACGAAGTTAATTAAACTTTTTTTTTAACATAAATTACACAATACCAACAACCATTGCACGTCCCTAACCGCTTCTGCGTTTCTAAAAATTGATATTAGATAAGATAAACACCCGACTTGACAGCCAAAGTAGGTGGTATAGGCAAAGTCTAATTCGAAGTAGGTGGTATAGGCAAATATTTTTCTTTTTTTTTTCCTTTTTACCCTATCCCCTTCCCCTTCCCCGTCTTCGATTTTATTTTTGTTGATTTGATTTTATGGTCGCCTTCCATTCCCTCTGAACTAGTGTAGTGCTCAGGTGCCACCCGTTGCACGGCTGCACTCGGGTCCTAATCTGGGATCCTGAGGTGGTTAGTCATGTGGTGGGTGCGGCAAAGCGGCAAATGCGTATCAGCGCATGCTCATAACCTCTCTCTCTCTCTTCTCTTTCACTGATTAGTTGGTCTCAGTCGCTGGGCATGTCACACTAGACGATTGTCAACATCGGTGCACTTCACCTGTCGTCTCCGATTGGATTATGTAAATGAAGGCTTCGACTGAATATCCCTGGAAAAGTCATCTAATGTGGCATAGCCTTTAGTAGCCAATGTCACATTACAGGACTTTTTGTCGTGGGGTATGTCAGATTTTCTGACCGCAGTCGAGGATCTCGTCTTTTCACCATAAAGCCCAAGCCATGACAGTCTCAGTCATTGCCTTCATTGACATTACCTTAGCCACTCGGAGGCACTCGGCGGCGCGTGCGCCAGCACAAGATGATGGCCTAACATGACACACCTTGAATCACGAACCAGGCGCAGCACTGGTCGGGCTCTGTTAGACGCTTAATGGTGGAAGAGTCTCATCTGAAACGCGGCTCTTTGCAGTCTCAGCCTTGTTGGCATGCACGACAGGAATTTGTCAAAGTATCCATGGGATCCTTTACTCGCGCTTCCGTACTGTAATCAGCCCGGCACCAGCCGGACGACGTCCCAGCTTAGCAAACGATTATACAAGTGAGAATACTCAGTGAAGGCAGCAGTCGAGTATCGCTTTAAGAATATTGTTTGCCATGTTCAAGTCATTTTTTTAAACGGCATAATCCAGAACAAGTTTGGAGGGACCCTAGCATAAGGTACAAGGCAGGAACAAACCTTGCACAGAGCGCCAGTCCATGGCAAGGTGAACACACGCACACACATACCAAATATACACTAGCCTCATACTAATTCTACGGAGGAATATTTCGGACAAAATTAAATAAATAAATGCGCAAATAAATAAAAGTACTGTGAAATGTGAGCATAAATAAATAAATGTGTCATTAAATGAGTGTCTAAATAAATAAATATGTCATGAAATGAGAGCATAAATAAATAAATGTGTCACGAAATATGTTTTTTGTTGCTTATATATTTATTTAATTTTGTCCGTAACATTCCTCCAAACCGTCATGAAATACGACTTGAAATAAAACTGTCACTTTCACTCGTCAAAGTTGAGAGGGTGGGCTATAACACACCCTCTAGTTACTGATTGGTGAATCGATAGCACAAGAATTAATTAGAAAAATGCTTACTACTGCCGATGAAATGGATTCTGCCGAAGATATTACGTATTTCAAAGAGATAATTGAAGATTTATCGGAAGAAGGTTTAAAAGTACGACCGATTACAGATCTATATGGTATATCGGAGAAGATGATCACAAGGCGAATGAGCCAGCTTGATATACGGCTGTATTAGTTTAGGTACTTTGACATGGAATGCCCAAAGCAGCGCCAACTAATATTTTGAACTGAGTATTTGACCCTGGTTTTACGAGTATAAAGTCAGGTGCATATTCGCAGCTACTTTTTCAAACAACTTTACAGCTCTGATCAGTGGCAAACATTGTAACAACATTGCAATTTCTTCCAATAAATCTTCAATTGTCTATCTGAAATACATAATATCTTCGGCAGAATCCATTTCACCGGCAGTAGTAAACATTTTTCTAATTAATTCTTGTGCTCTCGATTTACCAATCAGTAACTAAAGGGTGTGTTAGAGCCCACCCTCTCAACTTTGACGAGTGAAAGTGACAGTTTTATTTCAAGTCGTATTTCATGATGGTTTGGAGGAATGTTACGGACAAAATTAAATAAATAAATAAGCAACAAAAACATATTTCGTGACACATTTATTTATGCTCACATTTCACAGTACTTTTATTTATTTACGCATTTATTTATTTAATTTTGCCCGAAATATTCTTCCATATAATTCATCAAACCTGCACGTCCTTGGACAGTGGGTGGAAACCGGAGTACCCGGAAGAAACTCACACAGACATGGGCAGAACATACAGACTCCACTCAGGGAGGACCAGAGATGCTAACCATGGTCTCCCTACTGCAAGGCAGCAGCGCTGCATGTGAAAAAATCATTATAAATGTAGAAAGTGCTATCTATCTATAGTGCCTTTCACATCTATCTATCTATCTATCTATCTATCTATCTATCTATCTATCTATCTATCTATCTAT
>JANRMT010062802.1:23088156-23105212 GCA_026402145.1 Polypterus bichir lapradei
AGATAGATAGATAGATAGATAGATAGATAGATAGATAGATGTGAAAGACACTATAAGATAGATAGATAGAACATGATTTGTTCCCTTTGAGAAATTTGTTTTTTTGCAGAACCTTTTTAATAAATTAATACATAAATATATAAGCTGGCAAAAGCCTGGCAGAGAAGCGATAGGTTAAATTTATAGTGCCCTGTACCCTTCCAAGAAGAAACATGGTGTGGAATCGGTGCTGAACCTTCCTGAGCTGAGTGAAGCTTCAGCAGGACTGAAATGAAGCAGAGGAGTTGCCCTGAACTATGATATCCCATTGGTCAGGATGCACACCAAGGAGGGTGGACAAACCTGAAGACAGGGCTAACAACGTAGCTCTCTGTGTATCTCACTCTCCCTCTCTCTCTCTGTCTCTCTTCCTCTCTCTCTTTTTCTTTATCTCTCTTTTTCTTTCTCTCTCTGTCTCTCTCTCTCTCTCTCTCTGTGCCATTTTCCAAACTGAGAGAAGCAGGAGATGCCGTGATTGATGTCTGTTTGTAATTCAGAGGCCATGAAGGAGCAAAGGCCAAGCCAGACCAGAGACAAACCAACGTAACAAGACAGAGAACCACCTAGGAGTAAGCGTATGGATACACGATGATGTACTGTGTTGTTAGTAATGGTATTTTTGTCCCACTCAAGTGACTTTATTATCTTAGGCATGTTATCTATAATACTTTAATAAATGTGTTCTCCTGCCTGCTCTGGTAGTTTCGTTATCGAATATAACAGAAAGGAGGAGATACTCATCCACAATAGCAGTCCATGATGACTGGATGGTAAGAGTTCAGGGATTTTGGATGTTCTACTGCAGTGGTTCTCAACATGTGGGGTGGGCTCCCCTAGGGGGGTGCGAAGTAACAAAAAGGGGGGGCGCGAAGATGTGAAAAAAAGAAAACAAGAATCAAAAACATGAAAAAAACATCTGTTGAAACCAAAACAAATTAACTTAAACTACATTCTGATACTAGAACAATAAATATAGAGTTAGATAAATGTCGATAAAAGTTAAGTAGGTATAATAAAACATGCATCTACATTTCAAAAAAATGTTAGGGGGCGCGATTAAAACTGTTATGAAAACTCAGGTTGCAAATACTTAAAGGTTGAGAAACGCTGTTTTACTGTGATCTACATCCGGGGTCAGGGGTGGGCGGGCGACGTCAGTCCCAGAGGGCCATAGTGCCTGCAGGTTTTTGCTCAAACCCATTTGCTGAATTCGAAGCAAATCCTTGCCAACAGCAGCTCTTATTTAATTTCCTGACTTGTTAGGGTTTCCATTTTGCCATGTCGTGTCATTGTTACATCATCAATGTTTCTTCACTATTTTCTCTTCAGTTCTCTTCCATATACGTTGTGCTGAGTACACACAGGTGTGACATCTTACTACTAAAAAGGAGTAATTAAAACGGTGAATGCATCTGTTTAAGACTAAAAAACAAGACAATTCAGGATGGGAAACCATAACAAGCAAGATGACTAAAATGAATCATAAAAATGCTCCTTAAGCAATGAGAGCTTCATCAGCACGAACTGAAGTCCTCATTAAGCAATTGGGTTGAAACAAAAACCCGCAACCACTGTGGACCTCCAGGACTGATGTTGCTCACTCTTAGTCTGCGTAGTAAAGGGAATAAAAGAGAATCGAATCACCCAGGACCCCTGGAAGGCCGCAGTGGCTGCAGGTTGTCATTTTAACCCTTTTCTTCATCAATGACCTGTCATTTTAATTGACTTGCTATTTAAGATTTTGACCCCTCAGTTGTTTCTTTTATTCCTTAATTACAAGCGAAAGAATAACGAGGTACAAAACGAGTCAGCATGTCACCGGCAAACCTGTGTCCTTCATGAAAATAATGAAAATAGAAGGTCTCAGTGATGTGGATCTGCTCCGGTCACCAAAACATTTTGATGGCGCTTTCTGCTGGGGCAGAACGAGAGCACCGATGAGTTATGAAATTGTATAACGAGTGAAATTAACAGCAACAATCACCTTCTAATTCTGAAAATGGGTGGAGTGGAATCAGTTGGAGTTTGAGGCCCCCAACTTAGGAGGTCATCTGTTGGCTCACTTCACATCTCGTTCTTATTTGGCTGCCATTGAAGGAAAAGACAAAGTAATTCAGAGGATTGTTAAAACCAAAAGCAATTAAAATAAAGGGAATAGAAATCAGTCAACAGCAGAAATTGGTTACTGATTAACAAAGTGTCAGGAAGGAAATCCTGCAGCCGCTGCAGCTCTCCAAGGTCGGAGTTAGGACAATACGACGACAAAACACCTGGATAGGCTGGAACACCACAAAGTGCTAACCTGCTCAGCCCTGAGACCTATGGAGAGTGGCCCTCCATACCCCACCTCCCTCCAAACTTCTGTACGCTCTGTTAAGTCAAGGGACGTTACGTTGAGACTGTCTAATGCTCTAGTGAGACCACATCTGGGGTCCTCTGCACAGTTCTGGCCACCACAATACATGGAAACACAAAGCGTCACTTGAAGAAGGAAGCAGCCAAGAGCATCCCAGGACTTAAGGAAATGGCCTACTGTGACAGACTCAGAGGATCAAACGTGTTTAGTCTGAGCAGAGGAGACTGTGTGGGGACCTCATCCAGGTCTTCACCATTCACCTGGTCTAATGTATTCAATGCTCAAATGATTTGTGGGAATGGAGTTAGCCTCATGCCCCTTGGTCATCATGGAGAGTCCCCCACCAATACACAAGACAGTAGAACTGTCCCAGTGTTGGTCTTGTGTGATGTGTCTGGATGTTTGAAATGAAGCAAATGGGGGCAAAACCTGAGAGGCTACAGTCCTAAGTTTCTTCACTTATGTTTTTGACGTCTCTCCAGAAAACCTTCTGGAATGTTTTAAATTCCAAATGAATAAAGAGACGCTCATCGGTATGACCATGCACTTTCAAGTTTTGCTTCCTCCAAACTACTGTACGCTCTGAGAACATGGGAGGTGATAACAGTTGAACGTAAATCAAGGGACATTATGTTCAGACTGTCTAATGCTCTAGTGAGACCACATATGGTGTTCTCTGTGCAGTTCTGGCCACCACACTACAGGAAACACAAAGCATCACTTGAAGAAGGAAGCAGCCAAGAGCATCCCAGGACTTAAGGACGTGTCCGTCTGTGACAGACTCAGAGCTATATTCAACCTGTTTAGTCTGAGCAGAGGAGACTGCGTGGGGACCTCATCCAGGTCTTCACCATTCACCTGGTCTAATTTATTCAATGTCCAAGTGAAAAGTGGGAATGGAGTTAGCTTCATGCTCCTTGGTCATCATGGAGAGTCCCCCTACCCATTGACAGGATTGTAGAACTGTCCCAGTGTTGGTCTTGTGTGCTGTGTCTGGATGTTTGAAATGAAGCAAATGGGAGAAAAACCCCTGAGGCTACAGTCCTAAGTTTCTTCACTTTTGTTTTTGAAGTCTTTCCAGAAAACCTTCTGGGATGTCATAAATTCCAGATGAATAAAGAGAGGCTCATCGGTATGACAATGCATTTTCAAGTATTGGCTCATCCAGCTCTGCAAATGAATAATGGACCCCGGTTGTCCAAATCTCCAGAGGGTCCTGAATCAGACAGAGTTGTGTTTGTGCCTTCAGTCTAACTGCTCTAGCCTTGGATCCAATCCCAGCTTGGTCCACTGGGTGCCGTGTGAAGACACTTTTCTGTTTTTTTTCCATTTTAATCAAAGTACATTGGCCTCTTCTCTGTGTCCCCGGTACGCTCAGATGTCTTCTGCAGTCAGGCCACCGGTAGAAGTCCAAATTTAGATCGCCTGTTACCTGTAAGTGAGCCTTCCGCCCGAATGAGCTTCACGAGAGGAAGACAGCGAGTGCCAGAGAGCAATAAAGAACCGGCCTCTCTTTCTATATATAGCGTACTCACATCCCTAATAAATTTTGCATTTCATTTACTCTCTGGCTCAGTGGCCGACTTGTTCAGCCAACTCTTTTCCTTAATGAGTCTGGAAGAATGATGAGCTGGAAAGGAACTGGGGAGCATTAAATTAAGGATTAACAAAAAAATTAAAAAGAACTCTTTCGACATTACGGGGGAACAAGAGGATTGTGAGCAGGTGCTTCCTTTGCAGTCACCTTGAATATAAGAAATAATAAAAAAGTAAGGGCCAGGAATGAAGATGATGTCCGGGGCATGTTGTGTAAAGTGGGACACTCAGTCAGAGGGGCTCTCCAGCTATACTGGAAATCAAAGCCCCTGCCCTTTATTCCCAAATATCCACATTTACTGCAATCAGCTAAAGTGTTGTGACTCCACACATGGCCATCTTGTGAATCAATTTGTTTTTAGTTTAGCAGTCGGGAGAATTTCTCTCAGATTCCTGACCACTCACAAGCTAGTCTGGGGTGGAATAACTGAATATTAAGAAGATTACAATTCGGAATGTGGACAGAAATCTCCACGGAGCTGCCACTGCACAGCATTGCACTTCGGGGGGCTACAGAATCTCGTTTATTGAAACTGCTCTTCTGGCCCTAAAAACACTGCTGTGTCTTCCAGATTTGGGTGGGGGGAGAGGGCTTACTGGATTTGGGACATGATTAAATATTGAACTTTACGAGTGCTAAGAGTAAGGGGAAAAGTCACAGAACGAAATTGCGAGGTCACAATGTATGACTGAGGCAACTTTTCTTAATAGTGATAGCTTTGGCTTTGACGTTTTCCCTTTTGATTTTCGAGACTGTTGGACATGCAAGACCACCCTGTCCTTGCTAATCGCCTCCGAGTCCTTGTTGGTGTGGAAGACGAATGTTCTCTTCGTTCCCTTGTACTAATTCATATCTGAGAAGTAAGCTTTACAAAACCATGTAATAGCATGCTTTGTTTTAGCAAACAGAAAAATATTTGTGCAAAGGACTCAAGGTCTGAGCATTCCACACATGAGTCTGCCTTATCACGTTTTCCCTTAGCTTACATCTGAACGCCATAACAAAAGGGGCCAAGAAATCAAGTTTTACAAGGGACATTAAATGGGCTCAAGGATTGTGTATAATAAATATGGTGACTGTTGCATTTTATAATGATATTAAATCACGCATTCTAGGGGTATAAAACGGGACCCCACCAGACAGACGGGGTTCAGAAGAGCCCTGACACTGTCATGTATATTTGATTGTCTGCTTTTCTGAAACTCTTCTCACCGTGACTCTGAAAAATAAAGCTGCTTTATAACCGCACCTGCTGTCTGGTCTGAGTTTTCATCCACATTGGCAATTCCCAGGAGCCCTCAAGGCAGCCTATAGAGATAATCCCACCTGGGTCTGACCAGTGACCAGGATTTTCTAAAAAGGTGGGTCCAAATTTATCAAGCGTGGATCAAATGTTATTTTTATAACTGCCTAATATACAATATACAAGTCCAGTCAAACCAAGGTAAACTGCATTAGTTTATTTTATTTACATTTATTTTATTGGAAATCTAGTTTGAATTATTAACATAAATTTAAATTGAATTACAAATGGTGAGGATACATTGATAGATTTAGAATTCTGTGCCATAGCCTATGCCAGGGTTGCAGGTTTTTATTCTAACCAGGGGTGTCCAACTCCAGTCCTGGTGGACCACAGTGACTGCAGGTTATCATTCTAACCAGGGGTGTACATAAAGGGATGGACATCATCAGCAACAATACTCAGGTAGGCTGTGACATTTAAACGATGCTCAGTTGGTACTAAGGGACCCAAAGTGTGCCAAGAAAATATCACAGACACCATTACACCATCACCACCAGTAGCCTGAACTGTTGATACAAGGCATGAGGGATCCATGCTTTCATTTTGTTGACTCCAAATTCTGACCCCGGCATCTGAATGTCGCAGCAGATATCGAGACCCATCAGACCAAGTGTCGTTTTTCCAGTCTTCAGTTGTTCAGCTTTAGTGAGCCCGTGTGAATTGTCGCCTCAGGTGCCTGTTCCTAGCTGACAGGAGTGGTACCTGCTGTGGTCTCCTGGTGCTGCTGTAGCCCACCTGCTTCAACGTTCGCTATGTTGTGAGATGCTCTTCTGCACACCTCACTTGTAATGAGTGCTCATTTGAGTTACTGTTGCCTTTCTGTCAGCTCAAACCAGTCTGCCCATTCTCCTCTGCCCTCTGGTATCAACAAGGCCTTTTCTTTGCCCAGAGAAGTGCCACTCACTGGATATTTTTCCTTTTTAGGACCATTCTCTGTAAACCCTAGAGATAGTCGTGTGGGACAATCCCAGTAGATCAGCAGTTCCTGAAATACTCAGAACAGTCTGTCTGGCACCAACAACCAGTCTACGTTCAGAGTCACTTCAGTGCTCTTTCTTCCCCATTCTGATGCTCAGTTTGAGCTTCAACAGGTCGCCTTGACAAAGTCTACAGGCCAAAATGCATTGAGTCGCTGCCACGTGATTGGCTGATTAGGTGTACCTAATAAAGTGGCCGGTGAGTATTTAATACATAATTTAAAGTTAAACTCTTTCTTCCATCATCTAATCAGCTGATGTTAAAGATAAAGAATGGAAGTAAGGAGGAAGTGCTAAACTGAAGAAGTGCAATTGACCACAGAGTGTTAATTGTATGAGAGTTACGACATTTTATTAAGATCTACACCATAGAGAGTATAAAACAGTTAAATAGGGTCACCATAGGACCCCACACGACCAAACAGCTGCAAGCAGACAATCCTCCAGAAGGTCACCGGATGCTGAAGCGTCAGTATGTAGTGCCGCAGCCAAGGACGGACATGTTTTACTCGCTCAGCGGGGTGTGAGTTTGCACGGCCTACCATTTTATGGCTGAGACGTTGCTGCTCCTGGACCACTCCACCCCACAATAACATGACTTTGAGTTGACTGGCACAGCTCTGACTGGAGGAACGGACAGGCTGAAAAGGGGGCCTCCTATTTGCAGTGCCATGTTCAGAGTCACTCAGCTCCTCAGGATGGCCAGGGTTTGCCATTTGTTTGTGTGAATTCTTACGTCTGACAGCAATGGCTTCTGCCCAAAGAGCTGAACCCACTAATTAGTAGGGTGGGTCCACAGACATTTGGCGATTTTGAGTAAGTGGCTTTATTTAAAACTGAGCAAGAGCCACACACATTTAAAATGGGCAAAGGGTCTTTAATCTCAACAGTAAGACATTAAAGGCTTTCAGTGCTCCAGCTCTGCATTCAGATCAGAGGAGTTAAGTGGCCTCATCATTTGCATTCACTTGAATGCTGGTAAGTTTATTTCATTAAAGAGCTCATTTTTATCTTTATGGGGTGTATGCCCCCTGGAGTCCCCACAACGTTGCCACAAACCCTGTGTATCTCAATGCACTGAGCCTCTCAGAGCCCCTCCGCTAATCACTCTTCTCGTCAATCAAAAGCGGAACCGTCTGCTCTGCAATTAGCTGAAAGCATTTGTTTCTTGGCCCAGGAACTACAAAAGCCCCGATGGCACAATGTTAATCAGCATCTATTTTAATATCTGATTAGCTCAGCTCTGTCGAATCTTGTGTTGCAGAGTCCCCATGACTTCATTCTGCTAACTGGCATTTTTTTTTTTTTTAATGTTTAGCACAAGATGCCCTGCTCCTTTGGCGCAGGCCTTTTATCCTAATAGGACCCGTGCGTGGGTAAGCGAGAGGCAAGGGCACTCATGAAATGACTGATTGATGGTTGACATCAAACTGTCCCCAAAGTCACCTGCAAAGCCTAAAGAGCACATCGCAGAGGGTACAAAACACACCCCGTTACACACACTGCACTCGTGCATGCCTGCGCCAAATGATTTACTGGCACCAGAAGAGCGGAGCTAAAGTTGTACCAATTGTTTTGCCATGGAAGGGGCCTGGGGAGACCCTTTCAGACTCTTAATTACATTGACTTGAACAGAGTGTCCCAAATTCCCAATTCGATTTCCATTGACTGTTGAATTCTGCTCTGTAGGCAGCACGGTGGGGCAGTGGGTAGAGCTGCTGCCTCGCAGTTAGGAGACCTGGGTTCGCTTCCTGGGTCCTCCCTGCGTGGAGTTTGCATGTTCTCCCCATGTCTGCATGGGTTTCCTCCCACAGTCCAAAGACATGCAGGTTAGGTGCATTGGCGATCCTAAATTGTCCCTGGTGTGTGTGTGTGTGTCCTGCAGTGGGCTGGCACCCTGCCCGGGGTTTGTTTCTGCCTTGCACCTTGGGATTGGCTCCAGCAGACCCCTGTGACCCTTTAGTTAGGATATAGCAGGTTGGATAATGACTGGCTGATTCTACTCTGTACTTGTAATATTTCTATTGCACTATTATATTGTATTGAGGATTACTTGTGTTCTCTTCTGTGTATTGTGTTGTATTTGCACCCTTCTTTTGACACCCACTGCATGCCCAACTTACGTGGAAGGGGGTCTCTCTTTGAACTGCCTTTCCCAAGGTTTTTTCCCTACTATGTTTTTTTTTTGGGGAGATTTTCTTTGTCTTCTTAGAGGTGAAGGCTGGGGGGCTTTAAAAAAGCAGGGCCTATTAGCCCACTGTGCCCCTCCTTGTGTGATTTTGGGCTACTATACAAAACCAAAGTGTATTGTATTGTATTGTATTGTACTTTCATTTGCTTAACAGACACTTTCATCCAAAGTGACTTACAAAAGAGGTCAATGTAATCGAGTAAGCATCAGTCTGGGGGACCATTTTAGGAACAAGTGTGACAGGATGAGGTCACAAAACTGATCATCACAAGTAAAAATTTTGGAACAAAACGCAAGCAAGCTACAACTGCCTGCTTTTTTTCTATTTCGTTTTTTACGCCCGGTTTTGCTCCAGACGTTTCTCTGCCCGTCCGCTGACAGAGCAGTAGAGGGTTATGTGTTCTGTCTGCCATTTCCATCCTGAAGAGAAGCCATTTCTGGAGCTCTATGCAGACGGTAGGCTGGATCAAGGGACATGCCGGACCACATCGGACCAGAGACTAATAGACATTTGTAGTGGTCCGGTGCTGCTCAGATTCACAAGGGATGGAGATTTTTTATTTTTTTGGGGGGGGGATTCCAGGAATGCACCCAGCCTTGGTCCGACCCGCACTCACTCACAGACAAAGATGTGAAATCCAACAAATGAAATAAATGAATGGATAATACAGGGAGATTCAGTCAAAAGAGGCCTCGGATATTCTGTTGTAACTCCTGTTAGATGAAGCAATCTGAACCAAGAAAATCTGCTCTATACCTTGACGTTTGTGTAATCGATTGCATTACATGCGATGCTGGAAGTGCTTTCCGTTTTCTGCCAGACACATTCCGACACGACGCTCCATGATCCAGCAAGTGTCTCAGGGGGAATAGCAGCAATTTCACGTTGGATGTTTTCCTCCAAATCTTCCACATTGCGAGGCTTATTCCGATAGACTTTTTTCCTTGAGCAGACCCCAAGAGAAGAAGTCTGGTGGTGTCAGATCTGGCACCAATCTGAAGAAGGACTCCATTTCTGCCATGCTCCTTGCCGATGTGTGCAACATTGCTCCACCTTACTGGAAGTAACCTTCCATTAACTCGCGATCATCCAGTTCATTCTGACATTGCTTAAACGAATTGCTGACCCAATAGGTTCTCACCATGAAAACACGCTGCTCAATAGCATACACCACCATCCTGGTGAGAAGTCGAGTGACTGAGTGAAAGGGTACGGGTGGTAGGCACCCAGAAGTTGCAAACGGATATTAAACGTCGCGACATCTGTCCGGCACCCTCATCACTCTGACACAGGGGCATCCCAGCTTGTTCGAAGCTCCATATACTGAGGAGCACATTGCATGTTGTTTCGTTCAGATCACTGCGTCCTAGCGTCCTAGAGTTATTACAGGATATTTGGAGCTTCTTTCGATTTAATCTCCCTGTATAGTAAATGGAAAGTAAATATAAACAACAGATAATCAGATAAACCTCCTCTTCCTCTACGGTGAGAACAAATACAACACTAAATAATAAGCACCCACGACAATATCCATGAATCAGTCCCAATGTGGCAGTAACGGAAAAAGTGGTGAGGAGGAAAAGATGATGATCCTGAAAACGGCTTTCCACAAGTAATGTAATAAATTGTCCTATCGGTAGTCCCGATGCGACGAGGGCTGAGATTTGAGGAGCGCTCTCCAAACCGACCAAATCGACGCTACTCACACAACCGACGGGCAGGCACGAGACGGTCTTTACAGATTCAAAATCCAGGGTATAAACGATTTTCCACTGTTTTTTGATTTTTGTAATTAAAGCACTGAACACTTTTTTTCCATCATCCCCTTGCTCCCTGTGTGATTTGTCCCCATCTGTCAGCTCATTCAGTCATAACTATCGACGGTGTTGGGCTCGAGAGGCTCCCAAATGTGTAGAGAGAGCAGGGAGAGGACCCACAATGTCACAATCAGTATCAAAAAAGTTACATCTGTTGGGATTCAATAAAAGGTGAAAACATCTGAGAAGTGGAACCCTTTTTATAAACACTGTAATGCACTGAAAAAAAGGGAAATGGCAGGTTGTTACATTTACAAAAGTGTATTTACTTTATATTACATGTATTGTTTATGTTTAACTTTTGAACATAACTCGATCATGTTTCATTCATTGATTCTTGTGGGATATACAATATACTAATTTCAGTCATTTAGGTAGAAGTCAAAATAATTATATTTAGTCCTCACCGGAAATTAATACCCACCAAGCGGATTCCTCGTCAGCAGAAGTTGGATAACTTGACAGTAAAGTCATGTGACTTTCAAAGAAGCAACAGGTTGTGGGTTTGAATTATTGTCACCGGTTAAGAGCAAAAGGTTAGTGAAATAAAAGTTAAAAAATAATAAGAATAAAAAAAAAAACACACACACGAGAAACATTCAGATAGTCATCACACAGACTAACGTTACTCCCTTTTACATTTCTCCTTGTATTCTCTTTTAAGTTGTCTAGATTTACTCGCTTTATACAGGTATGTTTAAGTACTTAAAAAAAAAAGTTCAGACTTTCGTTACGGGTCATCTACTATCAGCATTGCTGTTTATTAATATTATCATGGGCGGCAGGGCCGGATTAAGGTGGGTGCTATTGATACTGCAGCATTAGGCCCATTCCTAAAATAGGCCCAGATGAAAACAGACAAGAATTTTCCGGAAGCTGAACAGTTTTCCTTTGCTATATTAACCTCAAAATAATTCTTAGAATGAAATTTGGAGTCCGACTTTTGGACGCCTAGACATAGCGTTACTTATTATACAGTGTCACAAAGTTGAGACATACTCAAAGAAAGGTTTGGGGCAGCCACCCGTATAATCTCAAAACCTGGCTGCAAAGTCGTTCTTTTCAAAGAGATACAGCACTGAACTGCATACAACGAGTCCAAGACAAGACTGAGGAAAAAGGGAAAAAGAGCAGGCTTTTAAAGGGGAAGACAGGAAGTTAGGTCATAAGGATCGGGCACGTGTTCATCGCTCATTGGATCAGGCTCGGACGTGACATCAGGGGGGCCGGAGCTGGTATGGTCTGTTTTCATTGGTTCGGTCCCGGAAGTGATGTCAAGAGAGCCAGGTGGAGTCTCCCAGGAATGGTCTACAGGGAAGTGAGAAAAAGAGTCAGTGCACTCTGCCACATCCCGGCATGCCTCAGAACTGCCTTCACTCGAGCCCTTTAGCTGCCTCCCATGCGCACGTGTGTGACAACAGTTACTATTGTTCTTTGCGCTGTGACGTAACTATAATGTTGTGTTTATTGTTAACCGAAGATTTCAAGTTAATGCTATCAATTTTACGTTAAATAGTTTACTTAGTAATTTAGCTGCATTTTTTGCAATATTTTAGGGATTCTTGCCACTTTATTATTGTTTGGTAAGTGCCACGTAGTAAATTTTCACCTTGAAAGTTAGTTGTACAGTAAAAATCGATGGCTATTTAAATGGTTATCTGTAAAGGTAAGACTAAAAGCCGGCCTGCGGGCCCGGCAAGGATGTTTAGAATTTTTAAAATCCTCAACAGGATTCTGGTCTACTGTGAAATTTAAATCGTGGACAAATTTTTACCCTTAAGAGCCTGAACTGAGTCACTTTGACCCAATGTCTATGCAAATTCATTTTTTCTTACTCTGTTTTATAAGAGAATTGGGAAATTTTGTTTATTTCATTGTTAGGCTTTCTGCTTTAAGTGCACTTTTCAGACAATTGCTATTGAATGTTGATGTTACATAATTTGATGTTAATCTCGAGTTGTTACGATACTACGTCATTATTATTATTCATGTTCAATAAAGGCTGGCTGGTTGCGTCGCAAGCAATTAAGGCTCCTTGGTCGGTCTGAGTGCGCATGTACGCTGAGTGTCGAATGCACATGCACCAATGGCGAGAAAAAATAGGCCTTTTTTGCGCTGCAGCATCAGGCCCAATTTCGTCTTAATCCAGCCCTGATGGGCAGCATGGTGACGCAGTGGTAGCGCTGCTGCCTCACAGTTAGGAGACCCGGGTTCGCTTCCTGGGTCCTCCTTGCGTGGAGTTTGCCTGTTTTCCCCGTGCCTGTGTGGGTTTGATCCCACAGTCCAAAGACATGCAGGTTAGGTGCATTGGCGATCCTAAATTGTCCCTAGTGTGTGTGGGTGGGTGTGCGTGCCCTGAGGTGGGCTGGCGCCCTGCCCGGGGTTTGTTTCCTGCCTTGTGCCCTGTGTTGGCTGGGATTGGCTCCAGCAGACCCCCGTGACCCTGTAGTTAGGATATAGCGGGATGGATAATGGATAGTATTATCATAGCATTGCTCAACCAGATAAATACTATTAATACAGACAAATAAATAATACACCTGAATACAATGCAATGCAGTTGCAGAATTTGCTTGTTTGAAAATAAAAAATAAAATGAATATTTTTTTGTGTGAATGAAGGTGCCAAGCAGCAATTTTTGCACTTTATATTTTACTAATATTTAACATTTATTCTATAATATATGCAGTTACCCAAATATAAATAAATGTATTTTATTTTATTTATACAACTCTATCCAAGGTGTTCATATTTAGTTATACGTTGGTCATGGCATTCTGGCACAGCCAAAGAAGCAGTGTTCTTATACAACTGTTGTACATTTCTGCTTTTGAACACAAATCTTTTGTATTTTTGTTGGTTTGTATTGTTTTTACCAAATAAAACTAGTTTTGGTGTAAACAAACCTGTTTATTTCTTATTAATAACTTTGAGCATGAACTATAAACTGAAACTGGAATAAATATAATTAACAACCTAAAAAGGTTATAGCTAAGTAACTCGGTGAAGTGCATTTTAAATAAATTTTATAAAACAATTGTTAAAATATTATGCTTTCTTGACATGTTCATTTAATATAATTTAATTAATTTAACAGGGAATGAAAAAGTTTCATTCATTTTGTATACAAATATCATGTTGTTTCAGGATATATTAATTTAGTGCATTAAGTATAATTAAATTATTTTTGATAAAAACAATTTTATTATGTGCAACCGATGTACATATTTGTTTTATTTTAATCTGACATGCCCTTTTTTCCAATGTGTTACACGTGCCTGAGAAAAAGGTGTACTCAACCGTAATCAGCTGTATGCGTGAAAGCACCACTACTGTTTCATTAACGGTAAAGACACGCCCCCTCTTAACCGTAAACCAATGAGCTTTAAGAGTCCAGCCTTTTACTGTAAGGCAGATCTGCCCAACGGGGTCTGGGCACAACCCACCGGGCACCTCAAACAGGGTCCTTATCGTCACATGCACAGAGTCAAAGTCTCCCGCTGGACCTACTCCTTCTGTTTGGACAAATCTGACAATAAATATCCACTGTAGAGATCAGCCATGTCTGTCTCCTCTGATCTGCTGACCACTGAGATGTGACAGACATGTCACTTTTTCTAGGATAAACCTGTCCCAGGAGAAATGGCCCACCGGCCCACTCCACTGTAAATCACAGAGGTACTGAGTCCTCCTCCAGGATGGACCTGTGCACAAAGCCAGTCATTTGATGAAGTGATAGCCTGACAGAGCTGCCGTGACCTCTACGTTATGAAGGTCCTACTTACTCCCACCAGGATATTAAATATAAGAGCAATGAAAGATGGGCTTTTATGAGCTGTAGGCATGTGGTGGTGGTGGTTAGGGGGGAGTCTGAGGGCCGATCTGTTGGCCCACTACTTCACATAAAACCTGTCTGCTGAACTAAAAGCCCCCAGGGAAGGAAACCACAGGCAGAAGCATCTCAGGTCCAGTCTTCTGCGACAGTGCAAGCCGTGTAACTTTGTTTTCACCCAAGTCCTGTATATGAGGAAACAAATGAAGCCACTCTCAATAAATCATGAGAATGGCAAGGCAAAGCGCTGCCCATCTGTTTACTGCTCACGCGGTGCTGTCACAGCCCATCTCAGGCTGCTCCCTGGAAATGGAAGGAAGGAGCTGGGCAGACAGCACTCTCGGTTAACAGCGACCGGAAAATGTATTTTTAAATTCTGTCTGGCTGTAATTCACTTCTCATGTACCGCATTGGCTGAAGTGCCAGCTGGCATCATGTCGAACAGATGCGCGCCACAAGAAAAGTTTTGTTTAGATTGTCACCGGGTCTGAGCTAAGGAGGTGGTGGTTGGAATTCCCTAGAAATACATTTTAAAAAAAAATTAAGGATTTGTAGAGCTTTTCTAGCTTGACCTGAGGGGGGCACTGTTGTTAGCATGGCAGCCACACATTTCCTCAATTCAGATCCAGACCCGGTCTCTCGTTACGGTCATGTTTACATTTACTTGCTTAGCAGATGTCTTTATCCAAAGCGGCTTACAAAGGGGGTCGACATAATCAAGTAAACTTCAGTCTTGGGGGACAGTTTGTGACGGGACCAGGTCACAAATTAATCCCCACAATTGAGGAGTTCAGAGTTACACTTCTTTAGTTGTAAAAGTCATCAGTTAGACAGAAATTTGCAGAACGGGAGCCCTCAAAAGCTTCTTAAACACATTGAGGGGGTCCGAATTTTGAATGGAGTGCACAATTCGCTCCACTAGCTAGAAAAGATATTTGAAATTTAATGCCATGTAGAGGCGGCATCACCAGACACCATTCATCAACAGGCCTGAGCGGTCAAGAAGGAGCCCAGGACCTTGCAAGTGTCTCCATATGCAGAGGTCCTGAGGCAAGTATTAAGGATCTGAACTTGAGGTGTCCTGCTGATTTGAAAATGAAGAGTGGCATGTGCCCACTTGTGACAAGTGCACTGCATTTTGAAGCATCTGCTGCAGCTTGGTGGCACACTCAGAGACAGAGATTGCAGAATTCCAGACGTGGCCAGACCAAAGACTGGACCAGGAGGTGTGCGTCGATCTTGGGTATGTTGTATAAAGTGAATCTGCCAGAGTGAGACAACATTACAACATGGTCAGTGAAACACGGGTGGTCATCAATCAAGGCCCCAAGACAGGTGTTTGTGATAATAAGCCAAGCTGGATAGACATGGAGTGCTTTATAGATGGATGAGCTGGAATAATAAAAAGGTCCGTCTTTGCTAGACTGAGCTGGTGCCCCTTCATCCACGTATCAGTGAGACATCCCAAGATTCTAACTGACACCATGTGGTCCACAGCAGGGACGATTCTGTATCTTCATCATAGCACTGATAAGAGAAACCATGGGACGGGATGATTGGGTCTAGTGAGGACATATATACAGAGAAGAGGAGAAGACCCAGCACTGACCCTTGGAGCACCTCTGTGCTTGACTGGTGGACCCATAAAATCTCTCGTCACTTGGACACCTGGTACGATCTGTGTGAGAGGTACTTTAGAACTCAGACCACCTGACTGGGGAACCCCAATGATGTCCAAATCATAGAGGGTGGAAAGGAGGATCTACTGGTTGACCACGTCAAAGGTGGAGATCTAGCAGGTTAAGAACAGAGGACATGTTAAAGGCTCTGACCAGCTTCAGTGTGTCAACAACAGTAAGAAGAGCCATCTCTGTGCAGGGGTCCCTCTTGAAGCCTGACTGATTAGGATCACGCAGTCTGTTCACAGCATTAGTAGTGTTCTACTTGTGAGTTTTTTGATGAGTTCTCCAGTTTTAATGTCATATCCCAAAAACACTCAGGGTTGGATAAATTAAAGGAGTGTGGGGGAAGGAATACCAGGGACACCTGGAGTGCATCCGGGTGATCAGCCGGCACTTCTGCCACACCAGGAAGTGCCGGCAGAAGTTCATCAAGAGTCACCTGGAGCACGACTTGGTGAAGATAAAAGGGGCCGCCTCCCTCCATTCGATAGCTGGAGTCGGGTGGAAGAGGATGAAGCCTGGAGGAGAGGAGTGGAGGCGGTCAGAGAGAGAAAGGCATTGAGGAAAAGGAGCACTGGGTTGTGCATGCACTTGTAAACAGAGATGTATAATAAACATGTGTTGGTGCTTGAACCATCGGTGTCTGCCTGTCTGTGTCCGGGCTGTCCACCACAGTTGGTTACTGTCTTGTGCCCACTGCTGCCAAAAGAGGTTCAGTACCTATGACAAAAGACTTGGACTGAACACGTTTGGTAATGGATGTGTGCACGTAAAGCACTGAGATTTGAGATTATGACTTTGGATGGTCCCCAAGACCCACGGGCCTGATATTGAAGCATCCACAGCTGGAAACTGTTATTTGTCAACCAGAATGTGTTTCTGGGCTTATTGTGGTGACCTTTAAGGGAGCTAAGGATCCTGGAATCTTTGTATTAATTCACTGACATGTGCTATATGGCCTCGACTGGAGAAAACTTAAAATGGAAGTGCGGACAATTGATTAAAAAAAAAAAAAGTGAAAAGCAATCGCCATGTTAATGCCAAGAATAAGAGGACTTTGCCTTCAAGCCCCATCAAAAAGCCTGATGGTTCACATTGTACACGTGCAGAGACAAGGGTAAGGAGAACACTGCAGGGCCAATTGGTTCAGCCCTTTGCTGGAAACTGTTAGTACCTTGAGCATGGGAAAGGCACTTTATAAATCAAATGTATTATTATTATTATTATTATTATTATTATTATTATTATTATTATTATT
>JANRMT010062802.1:23111794-23126928 GCA_026402145.1 Polypterus bichir lapradei
TCTATCTATCTATCTATCTATCTATCTATCTATCTATCTATCTATCTTTTATAGTGCCTTTCACATGTGCCTATCTATCTGTGACTGTAAAGTTCCATCAATTATATTGTGCTGTAAATACGCCTGTGGTATCACTAAAGTGGGATTTACCTGAAGTGCTGGACTGACCATTCCACACCAACTGTTTAGTATGAGGTCAGATGTTGTCTAAGCTGGATGTAATTTAAGTTCTCATTTTGGTAATAGTTAGAGAGCGTTGTGTTTGTGTTTGTTATTACTGTTCTTACTCATTGTTCCAAGTTTATTGTTGGCATAACCTGTAATTATTTACACTTGAAATGCTCTATTAAACTATTCAAAATCCTGGTTCTTGAATGTCACTTTAGGGTGTTGCGTGCTTCTTTGTAGCACCATTGCTCAATAAGGAACCTTGTAATTCTGTGAAAAGTTCTTTGCATATACGGTTGGTTCTTTGGGCTTTCAAAAGGATTCTAATATGTGGACAAAAGAAACATGTTAGATGTGCAGTAGTCTAACAAGCAGGAGACAACAGATCAAGAAAACCTGAACCCAGTCTGTGTCCTTTTAAAATCCACTTGTATTTCACAAAGCTGTTACCATCTATCCATGGTTATCAATGGAAGCTCCAATCTAAATAAAGGCTCTTTCTGTCACCTCCCCTTGGATGGTTCTTTTGGTAACCAAGCATGGCTCTCCTTTGACACTGTTCTGGATGACCACTCTGGCGCCTTTTGTTCTAAGAGTGGTGTAGCCTGGCAGTGAAACGTTCCGGCCTGTGTAGTGCCTTTCTTTCAGTGCCAGGATGGATGTGCAGGTGTTGAAGTGTAGAAGATTTCCAAGTGAAGTACCTGCGTGCTGCTTACGAGACCCCCGGCTTTACAACGCCATCTCTTTTCACTTACATCCATCTCTAGATGATGCAGTCTTTTTTCCTCTTTTTCTCTTCATCTCCATCATTTCTTTACTCCATTGTTCTGATCCATTGGTGATCTATTGGTTGTTCTTTAAGAATCTCTTCTTTATTTTTCTCTTCATTTCTCTTTAATTGTATAGCCCCACACTTGACCTTCTGTTTTGTATTAAACTCCATCTGTGTTTTATGGTGGCTGATTTCATGCCACCAAATCACTACTTTTATTACATTTTGTACTTTCCATTATTTATTTTCGGTTTCACTTTTCATGTTATCGTATAGGATATTCATTATATTATATTATATTATATTATATTATATTATATTATATTATCCATCCATCCATTATCTAACCCGCTATATCCTAACTACAGGGTCATGGGGGTCTGCTGGAGCCAATCCCAGCCAACACAGGGTGCAAGGCAGGAAACAAACCCCAGGCAGGGCGCCAGCCCACTGCAGGACACACACACCCACACACCAAGCACACACTAGGAACAATTTAGAACTGCCAATGCACCTAACCTGCATGACACAGGGAGAACATGCAAACTCCACGCAGGGAGTGTCTCCTAACTGCGAGGCACCAGTGCTACCCACTGCGCCACCGTGCCGCCCATATTATATTATATTATATTATATTATATTATATTATATTATATATATCCTCTTCCAACTAGGGTTGCCATCCGTCCTTTAAAATACGGAATCGTCCCGTATTTGTGGTCTTGGCCCCCAAGGGATGTGGCCCCCGCTGCAGTATGCGTCCCTTATTTTTTTGTATTAAAAGTGATAACCCTACTTCCAACATTTCTTTTGCTTTATTTCACAAACTCCCACTAAACATGATTTGTCCCCATGGTTTTATTGTAATTTATTTTAGGATATTTTACAGTTTTTATTATTCTTTGACTGCAAGCAAACTTGAAGGTGCGCAGCCACCTGCAGCGAAGGCGCTCATCGGGCGAGGAGATGCGCATCTGCCGCACACACTAACGAACGTCAGTTTACAATGAAAAAAAAAAAAACCCCATAAAAATAGAAACCGTGAACGTTGGGAGAAGGTGACGCCGACAACGAAAAGACTTGCAGTCACCAAAACGTGAACACCAAATCTTTGAAACAGACGATGTTCATTACTCATTACCGGACGGACGCACGCAGGCACGTTGACCACCACCGCCGCCGCCTAAGTCCTTTGAGGTTTGGCTCTACGATGCCGGACGCGGCGCGGTTTTATGAAACGTCACGAGAGTCACGTGCGCATCGAGCCTTCTGGAATTCAAGCCTCTCGGAACGGCGCGCCGCGCGCATCCTGACAATAGAATTCTGTTTACTTGCGGCTAAATTATTAATGCAAGCCACCGCCGTATCGCCATTCCCTGATGTTCAAAGCCACTAAAAAGCCGCGATAGCGCAGCAGAAATCATTTATTTTAAGCAAACATGTCGCATTTCGTTAACAACTCTTTGTTTAAACAATGCCGATTTAATCCGACAGGGTTTTAAACAAACACCTAACCACTCTTGGTACTTATATTTAATGTCTCGGTTCTTTTTCTGAAGTTTACCTGACATCAAATCCTCAAACGTGTAAAGCCAATTCAGAGTTACAGGGAGCCCAAGTCCATTCCAGGAGCACTGGCTGTAAGGCAGGAACCAGTCGGTCCCACTCACACCCGGCTTACTTAGAATATCACTAAATAATATAACAGGACATCTTTATGCGTCCTTATAGACAGGAGGAGAACGTACAAATACTACATGCTGTAATAGACGGACATGCAATGGAGTCGAACTCCCATTCCCTTACTCGACTCAGGGGATGGTCTTGGCCAGTCCAGTGGAAGATGCAGCCAGACTGGTGTCCCAGTGGGGATGGATGGGAGCTCCTTACCCGACCAGGAGGCCAGTATAATGGATAAACACTGTGGGGTATCCCAGCCTGGATAATTGCAATACAATACAATACAATGCAATTTATTTTTGTATAGCCCAAAATCACACAAGAAATGCTGCGATGGGCTTTAACAGGCCCTGCCTTATGACAGCCCCCCCAGCCTTGACTATCTAAGAAGACATGGAAAAACTCCCAAAAAAAAACCTAGTAGGGAAAAAATGGAAGAAACCTTGGGAAAGGCAGTTAAAAGAGAGACCCCTTTCCAGGTAGGGTGGGCGTGCAGTGGGTGTCAAAAAGAAGGGGGTCAATACAATACACAGAACAGAACAGAACAGAACAGAAGTAATCCTCAATACAGTATAATAGTAAAATAAAAATATTACAAGTACAGAGCAGAATTCAACAGTAGATGATATCACATAACATGATTTGGATTTGTTCAGAGTCCTGGAGACCTCAGCCATCAAGCTGCCTCCCCCTATTGGCCATTCCACAGCTGAGTCAGCGCTGGGCCAGCCAATCCGATGAAAAGACCCCTCTACCCAACAATTCCTGGAATTCTCCTAATTAGTGTCCCGATTCCCAATATGGAGGACAGGGCAATTAAAGAATTAGGGGGTATGGCAGCACTCCTTCCAACCATTCTCTGTCTGGATCCCTGCATGGGAAGTATGGGAGCTGTGGTTCTGTAGGGCTTCCTCTGGTGGGTTCCACAGGTGCCCCTTGGAGGAGATGTTGGGAAGTGAGTCCTCTTTCTTGGGGGGAGGCAGTTATGGGACTCCTAGATCAGGCTCAAGAGGAATCGCAACTGAGAGAAGAGATGGACAAAGAAAAAAGTAATAAGAGAAGAGATTGTATTGTGTATCATGGAAGAAGACGCTTAGGTGGAAGTAATTTGTTAAATAAAAACAGTGAGTAACACCATTAATAAACCAACCAACACTTTGTAGCCTGGAGTCTGAGCCGAGGGTCCATTCTGTGTACTTGAGTTTGTCATCTCTTAGTGACATGGACCCCTTGTTAAGTACATGCCGTTCTTCAATTAAGTGCTTAATCGATTAGCGTGTCGGCCTCCCTGCACTTACTTTAAATTCTTTACACGTCAAAGCTTTATTAAAGATAGCCCTCAGAGTCAAGCCCCCAAAGTGAATCAGATTTTATATTTTGGAATTCACATCAACTAGTGGCCTGCCTGCCATTCTTACATTTGTCTGGACGAAGGCTCTGGTGTTGGGCTGAGATGGCTGCCTTGGGCTCGGTCGTCCATATTACTGAGCCTTCTGCTGCCAGTCAAGTTTTTGTCTTTGCTTTCCAGATAATTGGCCTCCTTGATATCGGAGAGGATGCCACCTGCTGGCCTCCTTCTACTACTACATGAACAAACGCTGCACTTTTTCAAGGTTCAGTGCTTATTGCACAGTGACCCTGAGGAAACCAGCTAACCTGCGTGAGCTCCACTTGTAAATAAGCACATCGTGTCTACCAACGATAACATAAACCTAAGGACAAAGGGAAGCAGCTTCATCACCGTTAGAGCAAAATGGGCCAGAATGCTTTACTGAGTGCCCATTTACAGGCTAAAAGAGGGCTTGTTGTTTTAGACATCGGCACCATTTATTTTTGAAATTCAATTACAGCTTGATCTCTGTCCTCTTCGTAGAGAGGTTAAAGAGCCGGAGAAAGAGCAGGAAAAATCTAAATTAAGGTCAGGGGAAGATGGTTTGTGAACTCTCCTGAATAAGCAACAAGCAGCACGCTGCGGCATCAATCTGCAGGCCTGTCATTGTCTCCGTGAGGTCACATGAAGGTTCAAGGCACCCACAGTTTATGTGCGTGAAAAGCCATACTCAGGTCTGTTAAAACTAAAGGCGACCTCTGCACAGGGTGATTGATGTCCCATAACCCCTGTCTTCAGATTGCTATTTATCTTGAGGCATTGCCACATCTCCTCAATCAATCGGCATCTGTGCAAAATAACAGCCAGGCGCTGTGCCTTTGAGAATTTTTTCAAGTTCACAGCCTCATTTCTGGGCTGGGCAGGAGGGCAGACGGATAGACAGACAAGCAGACAGACGGACGTTCCAGCAGATTGAGCAGCAGAAAGATGGGATGACAATAAAACAGATGTACAGGCAGACAGAACATCAGATGGATAGACAGACGGGCATACAGGTAGACTAAAAGCAGATGGGTACAAAAATACAAGCAGATGGAGCAAAGGACAGACAGGATGACAATTAAACAGATGTTCAAGAGGACAGAACAACAGACGGACATACAGACAGACAGGCAAGCAGGCAGGTACAGACATAGAAGTAGACAAAGGAAAAGACAGGCAGGATGACAATAAAACAGATGTACAAGCAGACAGACAGACAGACAGACAGACAGAAGGACAGACAGGCTTTGTGGACTAAAGGCAGATGGGTATAAAAATACAAGCAGACAGAACAAAAGACAGATGGGGTGACAATAGAAAAGATGTACAAGCATAGAGAGAATAACAGACGGACAAACAGGCAGAGAGACGGCCATGCAGGTAGACTAAAAGCAGATGGATACAGACACAGGTAGACAGAGCAGAAGACAGTAAGGAAGGCAATAAAACAAATGTACAAGCAGACCGAACAACAGATGGACAGACAGACAGGCAGGCAGGTACAGACATAGAAGCAGACAGAGGAAAAGACAGACAGGATGACAATAAAGCAGACATACGAGCAGACAGAACAACAGACAGACAGACGGACATGCAGGTAGACTAAAAGCAGATGGATACAGACACACAAGCAGACAGAGTAGAAAACAGACAGGATGACAATAAAACAAATGTACAAGCAGATCAAACAACAGATGGTCAGACAGGCAGGCAGGCAGGCCGGTAGACTAAAGGCAGATGGGTACAAAATTACAAGCAGACAGAGCAAGAGACAGAGATACAGAGAGACAGACAGACAGGCAGACTTAAAGAAGACAGATGGGATGACAATAAATCAGACATACAAGTGGACAGAAAAACAGAAGGACAGACTGATACACAAACAGAAGCACAGACAGAGATATACGCAAACAGACTCAGGGGCAGGCAGGCAGGCAGGTAGACAAAGGACAGATAGACAAGGAGGTCTGACCAACAGCAAAAGAGATCAAAAACAGAAAGGGCACAGAGACTGACAAACAAGCAGGGAAAAACACTGACAACAAACAGGCAAAACCAAAGACAGCTCAGCCCGCAGATGGACTGACACACATAAGCAGACACAGAGACGGACAGGCACCCTGTCACACACGCGCATCTGAGGATTTGATCGAGGTATGTGATAACCCGCTGGGGTGTGAGAGAGAGGGCACTGTCACTAACATTCGCTTCGCCTTCTCTCCCTGCATCTCAGAGAAACCGCCCAGTGAGGGCACTTAGCTCCGCCCCTTCCAGTCTGTGTGATTTAAAAAGTCTGGCTGTGCGGAAAGTGGCATCTTTCATAAACAGAAGTGCCCACTGGATGGAGCTCCAGTAATTGACTCTCAATAACATGATGAAGAGCCGAATATTTTTGTCATTTGCCCAAAGGGGCTGTCTGTATAGACGTCAAGAGGTGTGTTTTTTTGTTGGACCTTTGGACTTTTAATTAAATGGGACAACCCGGTTGATGTCCCAGCTATTCATCTGTTCAGCAACCTGTCATTCCTACACGTGGCCACAATACAGATAGATTGACTGAGGGTCAGACAGACAGAGAGATCAAAGTGAGATAGGCACACAGGTAGACTTACCAAGGCAAGCGAAAGTCAGACAGGCAGACAGACAGACAGAAAGAGAAGAATGACAACAACTCCAAGTTTATCCACATGAGGGCAAACCAAAAAGTAAAGGCAATGGATAGAAGCGGATAGAATACAACCCGTTTGTGAAGGCTTATGGGTAGCTCAAGCACACACAATGCAGGGCTCTGCCGTTAGTCGAGTTGAAGCTGAGGTCAAGTGAACACGGACGCTATACTGCAGGATTGCACCATTTTTGAAAAACAAGCCATAGTGAGACTTCTTTGGGCAGAGGGAGCGAAACCAGTTGAAATTCATCAAAGGATGTTGTCTTGTGCAGATCAGTAAGCTGTTTGGTATCCATCTTGCATAAACTTTACGGAACCCCAGTTCATCATTCACTATGGTGTGAGCACATCCATAGCTGATATTCAAATAATATAACATAATCTGTGGGCTTCTCTAATTAAAGCATTAGCCCTGTCAGTGTTGATGCTGATGGTCGACCAGATCGAGCTTTGTCGGTTACACTTCCACATCCCACTTTAAACCTTTTGACCCGTTCATAAATTTTTAGTTGAGTCCTGCTGTTTTCACTTTCTATACTGAGCCAATAAACAAAAATTCTATAATTTCAATAAACCACAAGAACAATAGAAAGGAAATGTCATAATTAAGCCTGGTTATAACAAAACAGGAAACTTTCAACAAGAAAATAACATAAAAGGACAAATAAATAAATAATAAAACGTCCTAACAATGACTCAAGTGTCTGTTTTGATTGATTGTCTCCATCTCTGCATGGCTGCTCCAGGCCTCCACCATGCCTTCTGTTTTATTGATTATATGCAGTAAGAACTTCTCCAGGAAGCTGGTATTGCCCTTGACCCCTTCTGCCACTAAAAAGTGGGCCTTAGGCATGGAGATGTCTTGTAGCAGACAGTTGTCACCAACTGAGCTAGTCAGAAGGTCAAACACAATGTGATAGCCAGAGACACCTTAGAGAGTCTTGAGAGGTGGCAGCAGGTGGTGCAGGTCAGGTCAGGTCAGGTACAGCACATTGCAGCACCCATCACATAATGAAACAGTTTGGACTCCCCAAAGGCAGACACATGGTCCAGTCCCCATAAATGACCATCAATCTGCCAGGTGACCATCCCCTTCGCCTCATCTAGCTACTTGAGTTCTCAACAATTACAATCCTGTGAGCCAGATTACCCTCGGGAAATCACGAAACATGGCTGTAGTGTCGAAACTGATGCTCCCTAACAATGCAGGTAATGTGCCTCCATGAGCAGCTGCACAAAGTCAAACCAGCAGTACCCAAGAATTCCCCAAAGAGACACAGTACTGAAGGAGTCCAGTCTTCATTTCAGGTCACTGGATAATGTCCATGTCTCACAACCATATAGCAAGACAGGAGGCACCAGGACTCTAAAGATTTGGACCTTCATCCTTTTGCAGTGATATCAGGAGCGCCACACACCCCTTTCCAGCAACCTCATGACCCCCCAGGCTCTCTAAATCCACCTACTGAGTCACCAGAGACATGAATGTCACTCCTGAGGTAAGTAAACCTCTCAAGAAGGTCGAGACTCTCTTTGCAGACAGACACACTGCTGATGGCTATGCCCAGGAGCTCATTAAAGGTGATGCCCACAGTTAAAACTGCATTCCTTTAATAACAATCATGGACCACTCGTATCAGATGTTTTCAAGCAATATTGAAAGGCAAGGCCAAGAAGGACAAATAAGGATAAAAAAATACAAAAAAACAAACACACTGCATTGTGAGCCCTAACTGTGTGAAAATGGCTGTGTGAAGGAACCCAGCTGCAAACTGAGACACTCACATTGAGTAAGTTGTGCCAGCTGTCTGCATATTTGCCTGTGTAGGCATCAAAAACAAAATCTGTAGGACTATTGGTTTAATTGTTTAGTATAAAGTGCCTTGAACTTTGAAGACCTGATGCAGACATCTCTAACATCTCTAAAGTGGAGACTCTCTGAAATCCCAACAGTAACCCTTTGGACTGAGGAGAAGAAATCCAAAGTACAGAAAAAAAAATCTACATGAACACAGAGAGCAGGCAGGATGAGCAGCCATCACGAAGGAGGCGTCCACCAGCACTTGACCATTCTACAACGGAAGGCATCTGGAGAGACAGAAGAGCAGAGCGAGACGGCCGCCTGCTAAAGTGCCATGCGACGGTCAGCTCTGTCCATGGTGCTGAAAAGAAAAACGTGCGATAAGGGAGATTTTGCTTCCTGAACTTTTTTCGGGGAAATTGGGTCTTATAGAATTTTGCCTGCTCATAACAAAAATCACCTTCAGATTTTCCTAACACTTGCCGTTTTACTGAATTTGCCTGTTTTTTGATAACCGCTCATATTCTAAACCTAGTAACGTGCTGTCCACAATGTAAGAGAGAGTGAGAGAGTGAGGTTAGGACATGCGCTGATACAGCGCGTTGCCGAACCCGCCACGTGACAAACCACCTCAAGATCCCAGATTAGAGCAGCCATGCGACGGGTGACACCTCAGCATCACCCTAGTTCACAATGTAAGCTGTTTGTTTAGTCCGAGCACAGCTTTGAGCAATGCCATCTTTTTACAGTTGACCCGGAAAGCTGTTTAGTTACACAATGGCAGTGTCCACTCTTCCTTGCGCGTTTGCTATGCGATACACCTGAAAGAAAGCTACGAAAACATGAAACTGCTATTGAAACAGACCCTGCCACTATCTGCACACTTTATTGTGTTGAAGATTTCATTTTAAATGGACACATTTTCTTTCTTCATCTTGTAAAGCACTTTGAGCTACATCATTTGTATGAAAATGTGCTATAGAAATACAAGTTGGTGTTGTTGTGGCACTCCACATTGTGCTCAGGTTCATCCTGTTTGCTTTAATTCTCCTTGAGATGTGTTTAGAACTTGAAAGGAGTCCACCTGAGGTAAACTGAACTGATTGGACATCGTTTAGAAAGGCACATGTGTACCTGTGTATAGAAGGTCCACAATCCACACTGCATACCAGGACAAAAAACAAGCCAAGAAGTCCAAGGAACTCTCCGTAGACCCTCAAGATCAAATTGTGGTGAGGCATGGTTTAGAGCAAGGAGATTAAACCATTTAAAAAGCACTGAGTGTTGCCTGGAACACCATGGCCCCAAGAATGGTGGAATGCAAAACATTTTGGGACCACTGGATCTCTTCCTAGGGTGGGTTGGCCCTCTGGCCAAACTGAGTAATCAGGCAAGAAGGGACTTGGTCAGGGAGGTGATCAAGAACCTCATGGTGACTGTAACAGAGTTTCAGAGGTTCTCTGCTGAGTTGGGAGAACCTGTTGGAAGGACGATCATGTCAGAAGCCCCCCGATCAATCAGGCATTTATGGTAGAGAGCCGTTCTTGAGCCATATGATGACATTAAAGGGCTCTGAGAGCAGGAAGAGTAAGATTCTGTGGACCAAAATTCAACTCCAAGCACTACGTCTGATGAAGACCTGGCCCTGCTCATCACCTACCTAATGATATCCCTACGATGAAGTACAGTGGTGGCATCATCATGTTATGGGGGTTCAGGGACAGGAAGATTGCTCAGAATGGAGGAATAATGAATGCATTCAAATACAGAGAGATCCTTGAAGTAAACCTGCTCCAGAGTGCACTTGACCTCAGACTTGTGACAATGCAGGTTCTGGCTCCACACTCCCATCACTATTTAGGAAGCTCTTGAACCCAACACCGTCGGTAATGTTACCGATGAGCTAGTCAGTGAAGGCAATAAACATCTAAGCAAGGGGATGGTTGAAATGTGCAACAGTGCTTTTATTAAAACAGTCAACAAAACAGGTGTTCAAATAAATAGTGCAGTGAATCCAAGTTCTTCAATAAATAATCCATTAAAAGAAAACGTGGAGGTTAAAACAATAAATAGAAAAAAAAAAAAAACACAATCCTTTAAAAACGATGAGGTTAAAACGTTCAGGAAGCAGTATTTAAAAACAATTGACAAACCCGGTGCCTTCGTTTACAACTAGCGTCTCTCCTGCTTCACCCATCAGGGCCCCGCAACAAGGAAGACGCGCACTCTGCAGCTGACCTATTTCTTACTCCTGCTACTGCTGTCAGTTGCCTCACCGATCCTTGGCTCCGGTCGGCTCCTCCTTACAGCGACTTGGGAATCCCTTAACGACCAAGGCTCTCACGTTAGGGACACCACGTCCCAAGTCCCGACTCCCGCTAACTCCCGCGGAGAGTCCTGCACCTTCCCGGTCACTCCCGCCCTGCAAAAAACAAACTTCTGCGGGCGTGACCACAACCACTTCTCCCAAGTGTTGGCCAAACACCCAGGCGGCCTTCAGCTGCCTGCGAGCATTCGCTCGCCTGCTTCCTCCTTCCCTCTAACCTCCGTTCTCTTCCTTCTCCTTCATTTTTTTTCCCCCCATAAAACCGACTCGCGCTTCTTTTAAATGAAGAGGGGCCATCACAGCTGTAGCATTAGCCACGGGAGCAATCACGGATGTGGGCAGTTCCTCACCTGTGCACTCGGTGAGAAACGCCCACAACCCCGAGCGTCCCGCGGCTCGCTACAACAACGCCCCCCTCACGAAGCCGCTTCGGGTGCGGTGATTATTTAAAATGGCCTTTGCTCAACGAGCTGTGGACCCACTATACCACAAGACTGTGGTGACAGTTCACCTTACAGCTCCACAATGACCAGAAACACACAGCCAAGATAACACCGGGACAGCTTTGGGACAAATCTCTGACTGTTCTTGAGTGGCCCAGACATAAACCTCAGAAGAAGATCTGTGGAGAGACCTAAAGATAGCAGTTCACAGAGGCTTGCCATCCAATCTAGCAGAACTTGAGAGGATCTTTCAGTAAGAATGAGATAAAAATTGCAAAATCCAGGAGTGCAAAGCTTGCAGTGACTTACATTACCAAGAAAACCCGACGTTGTGATTGTTGACTAAAGGGCTTCTACAAAGTATGGAATTCAGGGTCTGAATACTTATATGAGTGAGAGGTTTCCGTTTTTAATTTTTAATAATTTTTGAGACCTATCTGAAAATATGTTTTCACTTTGTCATTATGGGTTATTGATTGTAAATTGATGGTCAAAACTGGCAAATATATCCATTTAATATTAAACTACAGTATGAAGTGTGCATAGAGTCAAGGGGTCTGAATACTTTGTGGGTCCACTGTGTGTTGTGCAGTACAACAGCTACACATGGCACCCCTGTGGTGACCTAAAAGAAGTCGCCCTGCTACTAGGAATGCAGTTTGAATGTCCCAAGTTCTGTTGTTTTAATTGCAGGTGAGACCATCCTGCTAAAGAACCAGAACTGACCACTCCGTAAGCAAGGCAGGATAAACCTCACCTCCACCCAAAAAAGGCATTTTGCCTCCTCTCCATTTTAAACCTGGACTGATGACAAATTTCATGAAGCGATGACCAAGTAAGGTGAAGGATTTCAATGTTTGAGACACATGTTTCCATGAATAACTGTTGCCAAGGCTAAAGAAATCCTTTTTGTTGACCCAGAAATCAGACACATCATCCCTGACAAGATCTGCTGGAGGAAATCACACGGAAGGCTTCCAGGGATGTTGTTGAGAATGTTCTTGGCAGCTACAGAGCTCCAAACCTCGTCCGGCTGGTTGACAACACACGTCAAGCATGCAAAACCCTGAAGTGCTACACGTCGCTAAAGATTCTTTTTTCCACTTTAACACTTGGACTTCACTTGGTGCAGTCAGCGATGCACGTGATGAAAAGTTTGACCAGGACACTGCAGTGATGGAAGAGTAGAATCAGGGAGGCCATCAATGCTGGCTGACTTTTGTTTTATCCAATGCTGGGCACAAATTAGAATCAGCAGCAAAACATGTTTAGCTCAGTTGAACTAATGCAACGTGTCAGCATCATTAAGTGGCAAAACACACTAAATTCAATCAAAGTTCTTTTCATGTTTTTTCAAAATCAACACAGTCCATTTGACAATAAAATTGTTTTCAGCTTGAAGTTGTCTATCAAAATCACCAAAATACCAGGGGTGTTCAATAATGTATCTACCTGAGTATGAAAGAAAGCAGCAAGCATGTTGAATCCAGTCTGGGCCTATTGTGACAGGTCTCAAGGTTAATCCTGCACAGTTGTGGCTCAGTGCGAGTCTCAGATTCCAAGAGACAGGACGTCTTGAGAGTCTTCGTGCGAATCAGGAAAGAAAATGCTAGATTTGGAGCTACGTTCAGTGATAAAAGTATCTCACAAAAGAAGGGAAAAAGCCAAAGGAGATCCATGAGTTTATGGTGACTCTGCCCCACCATCCCTCAAAATAAAATTTTGAAGCAAGCAGTTTAAGTAGGACGGAGAGGCCATTGAAGATGACCCTCACACTGGGCGGCCCGTTGAAGCCACTTCCACAGAAATGTGCAAGAGAGTTGAGGATTTCATTTTGTCTGACAGATGAATTAAGATAGCTAAAGAACTGGGTATCTCGGCAGGTACAGTTTGGAAAACAATTCATGAAAACCAGGGCATGTCAAAGATCAGTGCAAGATGGCTTCTGAGAATGCTGGAGCCATGTCAGAAGACTACGAGGCTCTAGTGATGTCAGGAGAACTTGAAGTCGCTCTTTGAAGACCAAGTGAATTTATCTCATCACTTGGTGAGTGGAGATGAGATTTGGGTCTAGACAGAAAACTCTGCAGACAAAGTCATGGCAAGTGTCTTCTGGGATATTGAAGGACTTTTGCTTCTGGAGTTCATGCCACACAAGATAACCATAACTGGGGAGAGCTACGCCACCACAATGATCGCTTTGCGGGAGTCATTCAAGGAGAAAAGACGAGGAAAACTCACAGCAGGCGTGCTGCTTCTTCACGACAATGTGTCGCTTTGCATGTCACGTCAAGCACAGTCTGCCACCTGAGGATGGGGGGTCCCCAGCTTCTGGACCATCCACCCTACAGTCCAGATCTGGCGCCCTCAGATGATTTCCTGTTTAGTGATGTTTCCTGTTTTCAAGTGATGAAGACGTCAAGGCGGCTGTGACGTCCTGGTTTGAAGGTCAAACAGAAGATTTCTTTTTTCAAAGGGGTTAAAGTTATTGCATGAAAAATGGATGAAGTGTATGGAGCTATCAGGGGTCTAGAAAATAAAACCAAACTTTTTTGAAAACTCTTTTCTTTCCTACTGAGGTAGGTAGATACATTTTTGAACACCCCTTGAAAACTTTTGAAAAAATGTTGTTGTCCCGTGTTGATGGACACAGGCAGGTGTACTAGACTGTGTTGTAACTTACACTGGGAGCACTGGTGAAGGGTCCTACCTAGCTGGGTTTTTACAAAGGTTGATTTTTTTCCATTCATTCTTCATTTCAGTCGTCACATTCCCACTGCACTGCAGCATAAAGCCAAGCAATGTGACAGTTCTAACTGATGGTGTCCTCAGCATCGTGACTCGAAATCAAAGTCACCCCTCCATCATTTATATATATATATATTGTGGAGGCTGGCCCAGATACAGACAGACGGACACGTTCATTTCACTCACAAACACGTTTATTTACAATAAAGCCACAAGTGCACCACAAACCCCAAAGTCCCCAAAGTCCTGGCCTCACATCAATGCCTTCACTTCCTTCAGGCCGCCTCCTTGCCTCCTTACATCCAGCTCAGTCCTCTCCGCTCCCGACTCTTGCCTCGAATGAAGGGAGGCGGCCCCTTTTATTATCACCCGGATGTACTCCAGGTGGGTTCCGGCAATCACCCGCCGACACAGCCCTGTGTGGCGGAAGTGCCGGCTGCATCCCCAGAAGCGCTCCGGGTGTCCCTGCTCTACTTACCCCCAGCACTTCCTGGTGTGGCGGAAGTGCTGAGGTCCAGGGCTCCAAAGGCATGGGGGCGCCCCCTGGCGGCGACCACAGGCCCCTACAGGGTGGAGCTTCAAAGCTCTGTACCCGTGGTCCCCTAAGGAACCAGGGCGGTCGCCCCCAGATGGTCTGGGGAAGGTGCAAGCCCTCCTCCAGTCCTCCTGGGCGTCCCGGCCGGGTCACCACCCCAGCCACCTCTGACTATATATATATATATATATATATATATATATATTGTAAAAGACTTAACAATAAGCAACATAAAGGTTTGGGGTTTTCCGGCCCCGTATATTGTAGCTGCTCCACAATAAACAAAGAAAAAAATGCAGGTCTTAAATATAAACAATTCGTTCATATGCGCGACGCCGAACATGGCGTCGGCGGCCATTTTAATAGGGAGGAGCCGGAAGTGTAGGAATGCTGGGAAGGAGCCGTGAGGGAGGATGGGAATGATGACGTCAGGGCAAGATGGCGGAGGAAGGGCGGAAGTACCGTAGTGCGGTCAGAGTTGGGTTATGGCGGCGGAGCGTCTTTCTTCCTGCAAGAATAAAAAGAGAGAGAATTAGTACCCCGCCATTCCCTGCCGGCGAATACCTTTTCAGGTGTGTTTAGATCCATCCGCGGTCTCCTACTCGCGCGTGCGTGACAATA
>JANRMT010062802.1:23126938-23145326 GCA_026402145.1 Polypterus bichir lapradei
GTGTTTAGATCCATCCGCGGTCTCCTACTCGCGCGTGCGTGACAATATATATATATATAATATATATATATATGTATATAGTGATATATTGCCGGCAGTTCATCCCAGCTAATACCCCCAAGCCTCCAGATGGAGCCCTCCCTGCAACATGGAGGTGCCCTGAATTCCAGCAGGGCATCATGGACCTTGGAGTTTTACTTCACAGCCCTGCTGGATACCGTGGGGGGCGCCAGGGGACACTGCAGGGAGGCTCAGGGACTTATATTTTTATATTTTCCAGGCTGAAGAAAAGAAGGAGTTTTCATCTGACCCGGAAGTGCTAGAAAATCACATGGACTGAAGGATAGAAGCACTTCCGGGTCATGAACTATAAAAGGACTGTGGGAGATCCCAGCAGACTGAGCTGAGTTGGGAGGAAGGGTGGCGAAGCATCTGGGAGTGGAGGATTGAGAATTGTATTGAGTATTATTGTTGATATTGGAAGTATTGTGGACGTGGAGGTGCTTTGTGCACTTTATTATAATAAAAAAGTCATCATTAGGACTTTTATCTGGTGTCTGGTGTGTGGTCTGAGGGTTCAAGGGGACAATAGTGCCCCCTATCTGTTACTATATATATATTTGCTTATTTTTTCCAAATATTTTCAGACTCTAGAAGTATCACACTTGTGTCATACCAGTTGTGAAGGAGTGACATCCCAACTGGCCTGGACTGTCCGGAAGGTCATCATGGATAGACAGTGTAATGAAAGTAGTAACCCAGCCAGGATAATACAATACAATATAATACGATTTATTTTTGTATAGTAGCCCAAAATCACACAAGGAGAGCTGCAGGGTGCTTTAATAGGCCCTGCCTTTTGACAGACCCCCAGCCTTGATTCTCTAAGAAGACCAGGGAAAACTCCCAAAAAAACCCTAGTAGGGAAAAAAATGGAAGAAAACTTGGAAAAGGCAGTTTAAAGAGATACCCCTTTCCAGGTAGGTTGGACGTGCAGTGGGTGTCAAAATAAAGGGAGTAAATACAACACAATACACTAAACAGAACACAAGTAATCCTGCAATAGAAATATTACAAGTACAGAGCAGAATTCAACAGTAGATGATATCACATAATACGATTTGGATTAATGATTCCTATCCCAGATGCGGCAGTTGGGGTGTAATGAATGGACTGGGACAGTTTATCCTCCAACATGAGATGTAACAGTGATTGTCCAGTTGGCTCCCAGTTTGGATACCTCCAGGGTATCATGGAACTTGTAGTCTCGCAGGATAAATCTGTCAGGGTCCCTGGGTGCAACCAGAGGGCGCTGCTAGAAGAAGCTGTCCCTATTTTTTATCCCTACACCCTGGCACTGGAGGTACTCCTGTATCTCATATAAAAGGAGTCAGCTCACTTCCATTCGGGGTGTTGGAGTCGGGAGGCAGAGGACAAGGCTTGCCTGGAGGAGAGTGGAGGAAATACTGTGTTGAACTGTGCTTGTGATTACTAGTGATGGAGGAAGAATCTGTGAAAGGTATCAACTGCAATAAATGCACTTCATTTGTGCCCTTGGCTTTGTTTGTGTATTTAAATATGGAGTCAGGGGCTCTGAGGCGCCCCCTTTTGGTTACACAGTAAATACATTTTGAGCTAAATAGGCGAGATTCTGGCAGAAAGAGAGAAATGTAGGAAGATCAAAAGTGTGTAAAAGATGGGCACAGGTACCAAGAACAGCCTGTGCCAAGACTGGCATGAGTGGCACGAGGCAGCTAAGTATGCTGCTCCAACAGCTGGTCAGCAAACTGTGGATTTTAATTCAGCAGCATGTGGTGTCCTGGCCTGTGACCTACTGCTCCTTTGATGGATCTTGGGAACTCGCAGAGAACTTGACAAGCAGTCAGATGTTATCAAATCATCCAGCCGGAGCTTATTTATAACTCTCTGTCTCCGTTCATGCCAGTCTCCTGGGTGAAGTAATTATCATTGCAGATATATCCCAGGCATGTTATAAAAGATCCTGCTGCTGACAGTATATAGCGCCCTTCATGGAGAGATGCAGTCCTTAACGATGTGCACACAAAGCACTAAGTTTTGAAATGTAAACATTGTGTAAGGATATTATGGATGCCAATCAGAGCCCAAGATTCTTCGGACTGGCATCATTCATAGGAAGTGTGTCATTTCAGATTAACATGGACTCTCTGTCCTCTTCAGGGTACACAGTGAAAAGTTTATAAACAGAAAAGAATAAAACTCCCACCTGATACCTACTTCATGCAGACCTGACCCCTCCTGGACATACATCTGGGGGCTCCTCAGTTAAAACGGCACACAGATACAGACAACAACAACAACATCCATCCTTTTATGCTACACATTCACTTTCTAACCTGTTTATCCAGTCCAGGGTACCAGAGGTCCAGGGACCACCCTAGACACCCTGGAGTAGAGCAAAGACAGGAGACTTACTGCCTGCCAGTCTGAAGCCATTGGTCTAGGAGCTGGAGATGTGAAGCCATTTAAAGAAGGGGCAGCTCCAGGACCCAAGTTTCCAGTATTGCTGTTGCCAACAAAAAGGAGACTTATGAAGAAACCAGTTAATCAGTTCCAGATGGCTTGATGGTGTGACATGATGGTGAGTGGACGGGATGGTTGGGATGGATTGGCATCCATTACCTTACCTGATCAGTAGGATGATGTAATGGTTGGGCAGAGGCAAGGCATTCTCCATCTCAGCCACTAGCCTGGCATTGTATGCCAACATGGTAATAGGAACAGACAGACTGGTGTCCTGCTGGGGTCAGATCAAATGCCCTTACCTGGCCATAAGGAGGGTGTAATGGGTGGACAAGGGGTGTCAGCCTTCCAAAACCATTTGCTCCCCCAATATGCTAGGTGGCAGCATTCCTGGACCATTATACCTCTTCACACACCCGCAGGGCATACTGGGAACTGTAGTCAGTTTGGGGAGCATTGATGGGGTCCATGAGTGTCACTAGGGGGAGCTGTAGAGAATGGCTGTCCCTGCTTTGTACTGTAGAGCTTCCTGCATGCACTTCCCTGACACAGGATGTACTCCTGGGTCCTGCATAAACTGAGCCGCCTCACATCATTTGAGGTGACAACGCGTGCTGAAGGAGAGATGGAGGTGAGGATAAGAAAGAAAGAAAGAAAGAAAGAAAGAAAGAAAGAAAGAAAGAAAGAAAGAGTTGGTGGTTGTGAGACCTGTAAAAAAGTGTTTTGTTTTTATTATAACAATTATTTGAACCTGGGACTGGACTTGGTGCAAGTGTGTGTGTGAGCTTTGGTGGGGGGGTCTCAGATGCCCCTACCCATCAGAGGCCTATCAGTCCACAGTTTTGATGTGAAGGCATGAAGTGTGAATACAAATCCAATAAAACCCGCAGTATTGTAACCAGGGGGGCGGCGAAGGAGAAATGGATTACTCTGGCAGTTGGTGACCCTTAAATTAACCGTTTGTTACACAGCAGCATGCTGTCCATTTTCAGCATTGCCTGTTTTGTCATGGAGACCCCCATGCCCCATCATACTCTACACCTGTCTGCCGCTGTAGTTCAGCACTTCCTCCTTTCTTCTGCGTCGCTAACGCCAGGCTAGAAGACCAGAACAGACAAAGCTACGTGTTTATTCATACATTACAGGTAACTGAAATTGAAATAAAACAACCTGATAATAAGCAGCTCATCTTGTGTCCACTATACTCACCTACCAGGTGGCTGTCTGTCTTATTATGTTGACTGACCAAGCAATGGCCTCCCCACAGGATTGGATGATGGCAGAAACAGTCAGCATGGCCTGTCTGCATATGGCAGTCGAGTGAGAGAGAAACCAGCGCGCCTTTGCTGGCTTCGTTTATCCAGTTCCAATGGTCCATGACACACCTCTTGCATGAGTGGGAGTGTGGAGTTCCCAATGTCTCAGCTTAGGCAGACTGAGCCCCCATTAAAGCTCATGCTTTTCTCCTAGAGGTGGAAGGGGTGCCATGCATTCTACCTTTTCCTTCAATTTCCGGCCTTTCTTCCTGGCTTGGACTCATGAAATGTAAAGTATCCCTGTTCATTGATATTTGGAGCTCACAGAAACTGAACTTGTGAAACCAGTTACAAGTAGATTGATGCAAAGCCTTCCAAGTCCATTTGTCAGCCTGTTCAGGGCCTTACTACCTGTATCCCCCCAGGCCAGCGGGCCAGTCAGTTGCTGAGATTTTATCTGCACAAATTCTAACCAGTAGTAAGCACAAGAGTTTGTCTCTAAAGTATTATTTTTCTGTTTTATCATAATATTATAACACCGTTCTCATGATACTGCCGCTCCTGTCTCTCCATACCACCAATCTGGAGTCTCCCTCTGCACCCATGGGGTCAGAACTTCTCTCTTGTTCCCCAACTCCATAAACCAATTAATGACAGGACCCATCCCAAGACACCCTGAGAACAACACACCAGAGCTGATGGATTGAAACAGAGGAGAGCCTGCAATGTCAGTCAGTTATTTTCTAACCCACTTAGTCCTGGCCAGGGTCACAAGGGGTGTTGGAGCCTATCCCAGCTAGCATAGGACACAAGGCAGGAAAGAATCCTGGAAATGCCATCAGTCCATAGCAGGGCAAACACACACACACACACACACTGGGACCAATTCAGTGTCACCAATCCACCTAACCTGCATGTATTTCTACAGTGAAAGGAAAGCAGAGCAGGAGGAGAACATGGAGAGGACCAAAGACACAAACCCTGGTGTCCTTAGTTTGAGGCATGGTGAACACAAACACAAACACAAACACAAACACACACACATCCCAGCCACACTCTAAGGCCAATTTAGGATCACCAGTCCACTTAATCTGTGTATCTTTCAACAGTGAGAGGAAAACAGAGCACCTGGAGGAAACCCACACAGGGTGAACACTCAACCTCTGCACAGGGAGGACCAAAGACACAAACCCTGGCCGGCCATCTAAACTGAGCGATCGGGGGAGAAGGGCCTTAGTCAGGGAGGTGACCAAGAACCCAATGGTCACTCTGTCAGAGCTCCAGAGGTCCTCTGTGGAGAGAGGAGAACCTTCCAGAAGGACATCCATCTCTGCAGCAATCCACCAATCAGGCCTGAATGGTAGAGTGGCCAGGCGGAAGCCACTCCTTAGTAAAAGGCACATGGCAGCCCACCTGGAGTTTGTCAAAAGGCACCTGAAGGACTCTCAGACCATGAGAAACAAAATGCTCTAGTCTGATGAGACAAAGATTGAACTCTTTGGTGTGAATGCCAGGTGTCACGTTTGGAGGAAACCAGGCACCGTTCATCACCAGGCCAATACCATCCCTACAGTTAAGCATGGTGGTGGCAGCATCATGCTGTGGGGATGCTTCTCAGTGGCAGGAACTGGGAGACTAGTCATGATAAAGGGAAAAATGACTGCAGCAATGTACAGAGACATCCTGGATGAAAACCTGCTCCAGAGCGCTCTTGACCTCAGACTGGGGCGACGGTTCATCTTTCAGCAGGACAACGACCCTAAGCACACAGCCAAGATATCAAAGGAGTGGCTTCAAGACAACTCTGTGAATGTCCTCGAGTGGCCCAGCCAGAGCCCAGACTTGAATCCGATTGAACATCTCTGGAGAGATTTTAAAATGGCTGTGCACTGACGCTTCCCATCCAACCTGATGGAGCTTGAGAGGTGCTGCAAAGAGGAATGGGCGAAACTGGCCAAGGATAGGTGTGTCAAGCTTGTGGCATCATATTCAAAAAGACTTGAGGCTGGAATTGCTGCCAAAGGTGCATTGACAAAGTATTGAGCAAAGGCTGTGAATACTTATGTACATGTGATTTCTCAGTTTTTTTTTTTTAATAAATTTGCAAAAACCTCAAGTAAACGTTTTTCACGTTGTCATTATGGGGTGTTGTGTGTAGAATTCTGAGGTAAAAAAATGAAATTAATCCAATTTAGGTATGACAATCCACCTAAGCTGCATGTCTATCGACTGTGGGAGGAAACCAGAGCACTTGGAGGAAACTCACAGGACACAGGGAGAACATGCAAACTGCATGTAGCAAGGACCCCCTCGCATGAACCCTGGCATCTTTACTGAAAGGTAGCAGCGCTACCACTACACCACCAAGCCACCCATAACCTCCATTGTGCTAGTGAAAAAAGCTACGAACATGGAAACCTCCTTGTACACAGATGTACACTCAAGAAAATGATAATATTTAACGGCTAATTCAGACTGACCATGACTGGATGTATAAGCAGATGAAATCTGTTCCCAAGTCTGTGTTTAGGTCAGAACAGGTACACACGGTTCTTATTTAGCTACTCAAATGTTTGTCTTAGTACGAGGGTAAATGACGAAGTAAAGGCAATTTAAAAATGAAGTAGTGACTGCAACGGACACGCATTCGCAATGGCTTATGGGTACTTGGAGCACATAGAGCGCAGCGCTCTGCTGCTAAGGTCAAATGAACATGGACGATCCCCTGCGGGACTGCACCATTGTGGAACAAGCCGCTTTGGTGAGATTTCTTTGGGCAGAGGGAATGAAGCCTGCTGAAAATCAAACAAATAAAAATGATTGGAATCAACCTGTATGAGTAAAACAGCCTCCATCAACAAGAATAACAAGGACTGATTGTTTTAGACCCCGAAAGTATCTTCCTTGAGAAGTGTTCCCGGTTACGTCACTTTTCGAACGAGGTAAGAATCGGGGGAAATGAGGAACCCATCTCACTCTCTCCTAAGGCAGGACACACAGAGTAGCAATCCAATAAACTGCCGTTCACTCTTCATTCCACTTCGCGGAATGAGAATTCATGCAGTCAGCCATCACTTTGCCTCGATGCCACTTTCAGATCTAACCAATAATGTGCAAAGACAAGGGTGGAAAATAAGTTTTTTTTTTTTTTTTGGATTGCAGCTGATGCAGCTGCATTCACACTGGCAGCCAACAAGGCGGGTTAAGTCAGTGCGATGAGGAAAAAGCCGCTAATCCGCGCACATCTACAATATGCAAGCGCTCCATTAACGCTCTCCTCCTCAGCTCCATTAATATAATGAGGATATTTGCTTTCCTTTTCGCACTCATTATTTGTCATCAGCGTGTGCACTTTCGCCCCATTGATGGCCCTGGGAGGCGCGGCTAATGGTACATCCGGACGAGCTGTCCATGGTTGTGGCAGCTTTCGAATCTGGCTGCCCCTGGGCTGTCATTTATGAATTCATTTCATCTCTCGCAGCACAGCTCAGCTGTCACATTGCATAAAACACACCGAGATAACTAATGATAACAGTGGGAGACCTTTTCTATTTCGAACGGAGCTCGCTCATACGCATTTTATGTTTCTGTCCCTTTTCCGCCGACATGTGCCCATGAAGTAAAAGAAAAAAAAAAAAAAAGAATAACGCCTGATTAGATAAGCCTGCGCCACATTTTGGGCACCAATCTGCATGGCGGTCTTGATGCAGACTGCAGCCTGAGGTGCCAAAGTGGCCTGGCAAAGCGACCGAAAATCTATGTCCATTGGCATGCTAAAAATATTCAGGTCAAAAAAATAATTAATAAATAAATTAGTAAATAAATAAGAGAAAAGACACCCAGTTTTAAGCAACAGTTTGTTTTAATGATGGCAGTACATAATGGAGTGGCGGCTCTGAGGCTATAGCGATCTGCATCGGTAATCAGAAGGTTACCAGTTTGAATCCCGCAAATGCCTGCAATTGCTCTGTCCTGGGTATGACGTTAATCTGCAAACCTGTAATGGAAAGTCTGCAGGTCGGTGGCAAGACTGGCACTCCAGCCACTGTGTAAAGCCTCACACTGTTCCATTCCGTTCAAACTAGTGTGGCGCTGAGGTGTCACCCATTGCATGGCTGTACTTGGGGTCCTAATTTGGGATCCTGAGGTGGTGGCAACATGCTGTATCAGCACATGCTTTCAACCTTCTCTCTATGGCATTACACAGGTCAGAATTCGATTTTTCAAACTGTATCCCACAATGTGCATTGAACTTGGTGAGCACCTGGAAAATGCAGTTTAACATAGGAACGTGCTACACATGGGCTAAAGGAGCATCTCTCTATATATAAAATCCAATGTCTGTCTGTCTGTCTGTCTATCGCTTTCAGGAGAGAACTGCTTCACAGATTTAGATCGGGGTTTTTTTCTATAATTTGCTTGAACATTCTGGTTGATTTTGCGACTTCTCTCATCACACTAAGTATCATAGTTCACTTGCGGGTACCGATTTATTTGTGCAAATCTGACAGAGATGCCATGGGCCGAGGGGAGGGGGGCGTGGCCCTCCTCACTCACGTGTCAGCCTGGGGCGTACCTAACGAGAGAATTACTTAACGGATTTAGATCGGGTTTTCTCTAGAATTTGCTTGAACATTCCGGTTGATTTTGCATTGTCTCCCATAGTTCATAGTTCGATTGAAGGAGCGATATATTCACGCTAATCCGAGACAGAGGCTGCGGGCTGAGGGGACGGTGAAGCATGAAGTCAGAAGTGAGGAGTGGTCTACCTCTGTGTTTTGGAGCGTAACTTGCCTCCACTTAGCTAGCGATACCTTTTTGTTTATTGATTTTTAAAGTTTGTCCTGTTTTACTATTACACAGGTGGAGAAGCGGGGGACGGCTAGTCAGTTTTAAATACAAGATGGCAGATGCTGTCTGTGCTACAAGAAGCATCCCCTGAATAGGATTTAGATGTTTATGTTGGTACATCATCTAAACAATGTGCAGAAACTATTAAAATGGCAAATCATATGTTAGGTTATATTGTTAAAGCAGTTGAGCACAGAGTCAGATTAAAACCTTAAGAGGCCTTAAGCACTTAAAAGATTTTGGTGCCCCCCTATATATCTGAACCTGGTTCAGCTGAACCATTTGAGGTTTTGCACCATATGTTTCATGGTAAATCTGGCAATTGCAATGTGGTGCCCCCCTTCCCTTGATTCCCTAAGCATTTGTGCATTTTGCTTAATTGTTAATCCAGCCCTGGTTGAATATAAACTAAGGAACTTTACACTAAGACTATCTAATGTGTTGAGACCCCATCTGGAATCCTGCCTGCAGCTCTGGTCACTACACAGCAAGAAAGACAAAGCAGCACTTGAATTAGAGGAGGATGACCAAGAGCATCCCAGGACTTAAGGACATGGCCTACTGTGACAGACCCGGAGGGTTAAACCTGTTTAATGTCAAGCAGAGGAGACTGCGTGGGGACCTCATCAGGGTCTTCAATGTTCTCAAAGGCATTGATAAAGCAGATCCAGCAGAATTCTTTCGACTAAAAGGTATTGGAGGACATCAGTGGAAATGCATGTAGCACCGAAGCCTTCTTTTTGTAAAAAGTTGAGGGAATCTGAAACTGAAAGATGTACTTGAAGGAGTAGACCTGATAACATTTAAGACCTACCTAGATGAGATTTTGGGACTTCTTAGCTATGAGGTGAACAAATGAGCTTGATGGCCTGAATTGTCTCCTCTTGTCTGTCAAATTTCCTCCATTCTTTTGTATATTAAATGAATTAGCAGTTCTAAACTGAACTTGTCGAACTGTGGTTGTCACAAGCAAGTTTCGATTCCCTTCTCATATCCCATGGTGGTCTGATCTGATTGTGAATATGTGTTTGAGAATGTGGCAGACCGGTTAGTGGTTTGACCTTACAGCTAAATGAACACACGCTCTGGTCCTGGCCAGTGCCATGTGTGGCATCTGCATGTTATCCTTCCAACAGGGTTGCCCAAGTGGATGGGGTTCAGATGTATCTTTAATGTCTATTTCATTCATTTTTGCTTTTCCAATCGGCCTATTGTCTATGGAGGAGGAGCGAAAGCTTTAGTTTCATCAAAAATTTTGATGTCTGGTTTTCAACGGATCTCGATATTTTAGTGCCCTCTCAATGATGTGTGTGTGTGTGTCACAATTTCTTGAGGACGGTCTAGAGCTAAAATAACTGAACGGAAAAATACCAAACTCGAAACTTCAGCCTGTTATGAGATGACGATGTGCTGATTAGTCTTTAAGCCCAGAGAGAAACCCTAAAATGCCATAATTCTGCCATTAATTATGTATTCTTCTCATCGGTTTCTACTGACCTATTTAAGATCAGAATGATTAGCATCAAAGTGGTAAATAATAACTGAGATGTTATAAAAGAGTTCAGATAACTTGGTTCCTTGAGCACAACGTCTACTGGCACTCATGTCCGAATTTATTATGTTAACATTGTTGATTGTTAAATTTCTCTGTGTCTATGTATCTTCTACTATGTTCCATGTGTTTTCCGGGTGGCCCCCCAAGAAGCAGGGGCCACACTGTCAATGGACTGCCCTCAACCAAACTGTATAAAGGCTCAAGGAAAAAAAAAAAAGACAGTCCCCTGCGGTTCATTAAATTTAGCTTGATGATTTTGGTGAGTTTCAGTGTTTAGTTGTGTTTTGCGTATTTAGCTGGATTTTGAAGCCTTCTCTTGTGGTTGGTGTTTTTGGATTAGCTTATTTTGGGACTGCCTATAGGTTAGACATCTGCTGCTATGCCTTTTTTTGCATTGCGGAGCTTTTTGTGAAGAAGAAACTTTTGTGAAATAAAACTTTTATTCGCACAGATCTTGTGTTTGCTCTTGCATGATTAGCCTGGGTTTGATGGTGTTTCCCACTCCCCAGTTGGCATTCTGAGTTTTTTTGAGGATTTTATTCTAAGGAACCTCAAGTTCACAACACCACACAGCCTATTTATGTCAAGGAAGGTTTTCTGCAGGTACTCCAGTTTTAATGCTAAAGATTCACATATTTCTCTGTGCTAGTTGAGCTAAAAATTTTTTGATTGAGCCAGGTGAGACAGTTGCCCATCCATATCACAGGAACAGAAATTGCTCTCCCTGAGACCAGGCGTCCCATTGGCCTGGGGTGACAATGCGGTCCTGTCCCTCCTGTGTGTCATATGAAGCACCTAAAACTGGTGGCATGTTACATGACTTCTGTTTGGAGGGGATGACAAACTTGACAAGCGCAGTTGGCATGAGTGGAGGGAAAGCTTGAGCTGAGTCTAAAAAATGAAAGATTCTGTGACCAATGGCACGGGAAACTTTCTAGTTTGAAACATTAAAGGCATAAAAATTACACCTTCAATGCATTAAGCAAATACATAAATAAAATAAAACAATTTAACTAATGTGAGGCTCCCTATGAGTCATTAAACTGGCACAGCACATTACTTACTAAAATAATATTATTAAAATAGATTCACTTCCTGCACACTTTATTGGATTGTACATTTCATTTTAAATGAGTTAATTTGCCACTTTTACTCATCCGTATAAAGTCAATAACTCATAAGGACAAAGTGTTGCAAATTTATTAAAAATCAAGAACTGAAATGTCTCCTTCATAGAAGCATTCAGACTCTTTGCTGTGGCTCTCCAGATTGTGCTCAGGTGCCTCCCGTTGGCTTTAATCCCCCTTGACGCATGTCCAGAACTTCACTGAGGCACACATGTACCCATGTTTAGAAGGGCCGTGTGTCAAGGCAGGTCAGGACAGTATGAAGTCCAAGCAACTGTCTGTGGACCTCTATGATCAAATTATGGAGAGGCGGCATTGATCAGGGAAAGGAGATAAAACTGTTTCTATAGCTTTGAGTGCTCCTAGGATCACAGTGGCCTCAATATTTATGAAATGGAAGGAGTCTGGAACCACCAGGACTCTTCCTGGAGATCATAGTCTGGACAAACTGAGTTAACCAGACAAGGAGGACCTTGGTCATGGAGGCGACTAAGACCCCCAATTGTCAGAAGACCTCTGCTATAATGGCAGAACCTGTCAGAAGGATAACCACCTCAGCAGACCAACCATTCAATCAGGTGTTTATAGTAAAATAGTTAGTAAGAGACATTTGATATTCTAAAGGACTCTGAGAGGATGAGGACAAAGATTTGCTGGTCTGATTAAACAAAAATCAAACTCTTTGAGAAGAACTCCAAGTATTCTGCTGAAAGTCAAGCACTGCATATCACCTGCTTAATACCACCCTTACAGTGAAGTATAGTGGTGGCAGTATCATGCTATTCTGGTGCAAGGATGGGTCAGAATTGAGGGAATGATGAATGTAGCCAAAGAAAACCTGCTCCAGAGTTCATGCCACCTCAGCTTTTAGCACAAAATGAGTCATTGTCAATAAGATGTTGGGGTGGCTTTGGGACAAGTCTCTGAGTGTCCTTGAGTGGCCCAACCAAAACCCAGACTTAAAACCCACAGGACATCTATTTGGAGACCTGAAAATGCCAGTTTACAGATGCTTTCCTTCCAGTCTAATGGAACTTGAAAACATCAGCCAGGAAGAATAGGATCAACTGCCCATATCCAGATGTGCAAAGCTTGTGGAGACTTAACAAGAAGCAGTAGTGCTGCCAAAGTGACTTCTTCAAAGTAAAGAAATAAGAGTCTGAATATTTAAATGAATGAGACATTTCAATTTATGATTTTTAAGAAAATTTCAAACTTTCTGAAAACTTGCATTCCTCTGCCATTATGGGCTATTGTGTGTATAGGCAAGAAGGCGAAATGCCTCCAAATTTAATACACAATAGAGTGTGCAGAAATGCAGGGGTTTGAATACTTTCTGAATCCAGAACCTCCACTTGCTAGAACGTTATTCAAAAGAAAGAAAGAAAGAAAGAAAGAAAGAAAGAAAGAAAGAAAGAAAGAAAGAGAAAAAGATCAGAGCAATAAGTTTTGTTCCACAGGACATGCAGCCAACACGCTGAAAAGTGACGGGCTGTGAAGCGCATTGCGGAGTTCGTGCGGCCTCCGGTGCTTTATGGACATCATGGGAGGAAACACCGCACGATCACCTAAGGGAATATGAAACGCAGTCAAAGCTACACAGGTTAAGTTTTTGAATTACTCGAGTCTTTGTTTTACCCTAATGATGAGCACGTTCAAGGTGCATCCCGTTCAGAGTTGTTTCGTGCGCTGCAAAACATTACGTGTTAAATAAACATTTACAGTGTTTTTAAATTTACCTCTAAACTTGTTCCGACATATTCAAATATATTGTAAGTCGCTTTCGATAAAGCGTCTGTCAAGCAAATAAATTTAAATGTATACACGTTTCTTTTCTTTTTTACATTTGCTGTAATAGTAGAAGATGACGGCATCAACGTCGGCCCTCGTGTAACTTCTGAAGTGTAAAGTTGGTCTCGATTTGATTGTGCTTCTTTCCTATTCTAAGCTGACATAAGATGAAATAAATAACAGTTTGACTTGTCTGTATTTAAGCGTTTTGGGTTTTTTTTTTCTGTTTGCTGTTAAAAGTCGACCACCACCTTTGATTTATATAGCGCCTTTCTGTTGTTTCTGTTGCTCTGTTGTTGATTTACTTAAAATAAGCAAGTTTTACGTGAATGATATTTGCATATAGGGTGCTATTTTGCATAAAGACCCGACTCCTTGTGTTCACGACACTTTTCGAATGATCTTCACACCCTTTTGGAAAGAAAGTTAAAGACTTTTAGTAAATTGAATTTTATTAAAAATACCGTGGATTTTGTGGGGCTGTGTAAGCCAAATTTATGATGCTTTATTAATGCCCGTCTACATCAGAAAAGCATTTTTTTTTCTTTCTTTCCAGACAATCGTCTTTCCTGAGCGTGCCAATACCCAGCACTACCTTATACGTTAAATCTCATACACGAGCTCAACTGTCCAAAGGGGCGGGGCTACCGGAGGAGCCAATAAAAAAGCAGCTCCGGGATCAGCGACATTCAGTGAGCACATGAGTGGCCAGTTGCTTCGTCCCTTTACCTGCCCCTCTCTGTCTCGGGGCAACTTGTACGGCCACAGTCCACTACTGTGAGACTCGCTGTCGACCACACACCCAGGCAGATGGACATAGCAGCCATGAGACGCGTCCAAAGTACCCAAAGTGCTGTGTGTGCGACATAGAGATCGTGGAGCTGCTTTTATGCCAGCTTCTCCAGGTAGTCCAGTCCTACTCAGACTGGTCTCGAACGCTTCCATAGCTTGCCCCCCTCAGGTTCAGACCCAGGTATGCTAGTCTGTTATTTCCAGTGCGCACCACAGTGCCACAGAACACTGGCTGCAGTACACCATCGTAACAGTTGTTAAGATGTCATGACAAATGCACTAAATCAAACCAGAACGTGTTTACATCCTGCGGTAATAAGTGAAGCAGTACACACTTAGACTATAAGACGCACTTGTGTTTTATACAGTTATTATATTAGATCGAACCACTGGCCACAATTTTCATTCATATGTGTTGAAATAAGATTAAGTTGGATTGACCGAATATGCACCCTAAACTAAAAACCAAACAAACGATGTTTAACAAAAATAAAAGGGATTCAGTAACTTTAATTCTAAAACGTTCATTTAAATCAACTCAACTTCCGCATGTCATGTTTTCTAAGCACGTGAATATATCAACTTAAAAAGACTCTTTCATTTCAAAGCTCCTCAAACAAATTGTGTGGACCACTCACAGTCCACGAGTGAATTACGTTTAGTTAACGAAACATTTTTTAGTGTCGTTTTGGCTGATTGACTACTGAAAGAACTTCAGACGGGGGGGGGGTCGCCTTTCGTGCTCCAACAGCGAGCTGATAGCGGACTGAGGGTGGGGGGCTGTGGGGGGTACGTATGGGGGCAGGCCTAGGAAGTGTGGACGGTCGGTGAAGTTGCAGATTGTTCTTCTCAGTTCGGGGTGCATTCTTAAAAATCAAGGTGTCAGATTGGTTCTGTCATCTTTGGTTCCCGAAAGACCAATCCACGTGAAAGCGCCAGAAAGAACCGTTATTCATTTACATCTATACAGTGAATAACCAGGAAAAGATGGCAAGAGATCTGTGAAAATACCTATGGTTTCTTTATATTTGTTTGTTTGTTAATTTTTTTATTTATTACGTATTGGGAAGTTTTTGAAAGTACAAAAAACAGCTTTATATGCAAAACAACCTTCCCATAATGAAATGGCGTTTTGTCAAGTAATAGTTCAGCGAGAAACCACCCAAGCTGGTAAAGAACTATAAAGTGCCATTAAAGAGTGGGGTCACTAGGTGCCAGGCCCACTTCAAACACTGTTTGGCACTGCCCCGGCCATGTCACAAGCACACCCGTACTGTTTCGCTTTCTGCTTGAGTTTATTGTCGATTGAACAGGCCGAAGACGTGAATCGCTCCGAGTCATTTAAGAGCCTAGATCCGCAGCCCCTGAGCTACACTATCTTTACAGTAATGTTGCATGAAATGTCTTTTTTTAATTATTAAACCATTTACCAAACACAATTTCAGATCCTGCCACTTTGCTTTCCCTTATTCCGAGCAGTTTAGCTGCCCATCGCCCCGTCCTCATAAATATCCTGCCAGCTGCGCCCCCTAGCTGAAATGACCCGAGAACAAATGCCTGGGGTTGGCTGCTTCACTGACGTGACATTTTCTAAAAATTTGTCGACTCCGATGGGGGAAGTTAAATAAATAAATAAATACATAAAAAGTCCAGCGCCACTCTGAAGTCCAACGCCGCCCCGTTCCATTATTTATCGTGTGATATTTGCTTCATCTGTTTTGGCGTTAAATATTTAACTTTACTTAATCTGTGCTGTCTGCATCCCGATGATCTGCTGCAAAGGGCTTTGGCTTCTCTGTCATCACGGCACGCCAATAAAACACAATGTGGACCGAAAACTGCAGCGCGATCGCGGCGATCTCCGCAGGCCATGCCGCGAGTGAACGTTTGACACGGCAGGTGGCGCTGTGCTGCATCGGAACTCCAGACGCGTCCTCTTTGGTGACTGCCACGTGTCGATTATGTTAAGGATTTACTTAACTAATAAAAATAATAAATTTAGAAATCACTCCAAGTGCTATAGGCGGGGAAAACGGGAAAACAAGCAAACCAAATAATTACTGAGTAAACAGATAAGATGTTCATCTTGCAACCAATGCCACCAATGCCATATGACCAGCTGCAGGGTCGTCAGCCGGGCGCTGCCCTTCTCAAATGTTTTTCCCCTTTGGGTGGTGGGGTAATGGACTGGGACTTCTCCTTGTCACCCCCCACAACAGTACATAGTGGCTAATGTTGCTTCTTACACCCCTACTCAGCCGACATGGTACCCCAGCCTTGGTCATCCTTTCTTAGCCAAAGCCAGAAGCTCAATTTTTCTTCCATGATTTCTTTACTGTCTTTCTTCAGTTTGCTTCCTGACAGTTCAATGTCCCACAGCTAATGTCTGGCTGAAAGGTCCACAAAGCCTTGGAAGTTAACCGCCACAGAGTAGGTTGATGCCCTCCATCCGCTCTCCATGCATTTGCTCCCCAGCTCCAGATATCTGATCTTCTTCCTTCTGTAGGTTGCCTCCATGTTTGTTTAGTTAGTTCCACCAACGTGACATCCTTTCGTTGCACCTAGCAAATGAAAATGTAGGGTCTCAGGACTGTTGTACCATCTCAGTGGGGAACCTCAGCTGTTGGCTTAAGTCTACTTTGATCACCAAGTCCGTTCCAGGGTCTAGGACTGAAGCTGCCCGATATGTGGCGTCCCTGTGGGCTGACACACCAGAAGATACAAACTGAACCAGGTGGTTCTGCTGGGTTTGAGGATTGATGTTCAGCCTGACCCTCACCTGGTCATTGTGCCATCTAAACTGTTCTTGTCCTAGGTAAGTTTCACATCCAGACAAGATGTGTGGCAGGTTTGCTCAAACCATGCTCTCCTCCATACCATACCAATGGGTTAACCTGACTGGATTTGGAAGTGTGTCATATATGGCCATATTGGTCTGGCAAGAAGGCCTTCTGACAAGGGTTGAAGGGTGAACTGGTAACACCACACCTTAAACTTACCCAGCAGCTTAAGAAAGAAAGAAAGAAAGAAAGAAAGAAAGAAGAGGGGCTGAAATGGCAGTGAAAGAGTCAAGTCAGGCCAAAAATGGTGGACTGTAAAGCACAGAGAGATCAAAAGCTGGCCGTGGACGTTTGCTGATTCTGGCCCACCAACCATACTTGTACCAGTTCAGTGCAGGTACTCATTACCTTCAAAACTGGTTTGTAACGAAACCAAGGAAGGGCACAACCCTGTCCCCTGGCTGCCTGCTGTGTACTCTCACTACCTGCTGCTCCAGAGGACTGAGCCTTGACAACAATTAAGAGGGCGTGAGGGTCTAACACAGACGCTGGTGGGCCACAGTGTCTTTCTCCACGAGTGACAGCTTACTAAAGCTAACATTGCCTTGATGTGATTTTGATTTACATGTCACAGTTTCACTTCTCTTTAACCAGCATCCAAACAAAAATGAGATGCAGAGAGCCAACAAGCTAAGTCGATTCCCTTTGTAACGGCGTCTGTCAAAGAAGAGCTTAAAAAATATTTGTGAAATGATGTGCGGTTTAATTTAGTTTTCTTAAGCTTGATTTGATTGTATGAAATGTTACTTCTTTTAATAAAATCAATTAAAAAAAATAAAAAGTAAAGGTCTAAGGAATAGAAAGCTGCTTTGGTCCACAAAACATAAAATTTACAACACAATACAATTTATTTTTGTATAACTCAAAATCACACACGAAGTGCCACAATGGGCTTTAACAGGACCTGCCTTTTGACAGCCCCCCAGCCTTGACTCTCTAAGAAGACAAAGAAAAACTCCCCAAAAAAAAAACGTTGTAGGGAAAAATGTAAGAAACCTTGGGAAAGGCAGTTCAAAGAGAGACCCCCTTCCAGGTAGGTTGGGCATGCAGTGGGTGTCAAAAAAGTGGGGTCAATACAATACAATACACAGAACAGAACACAAGTAATCCTCAATATAATATAATAGCACAATAAAAATATTACAAAAACAGAGCAGAATTCAACAGTAGATGATATCACATAACATTATTTGGATTTGTTTAGAGTCCTGGAGACCTACGTCATCAAGCTGCTTCCCCCTATTGGCCATTCCACAGCTGAGTCAGCGCTGGGCCAGCCAATCTGATGAAAGGACCCCTCTACCCGATGATTACTGTGATCCTCCATCAGGGATGACTTTACCTTAGGGCGGCAAAACAACTTGACAGTAGGGCAGTGGCACCAAGTGCCACATGTGAGTACCAAGAACATCTGGACAGAGACCTCAGACCAAAGAAAGTCAACACTTTTGGACATGTTTGGAGTCCGAGAGTGACAGTAGTCAAGGGCCATAAGATTACATAATGGACATTAGAGAAGGGTATAAAATTATGTTTCCAGGGGCCACAGTACAATGTTTACACAATAAATCTATCTATCTATCTATCTATCTATCTATCTATCTATCTATCATATAGTGCCTTTCACATCTATCTATCTATCTATCTATCTATCTATCTATCTATCTATCTATC
>JANRMT010062802.1:23156651-23169601 GCA_026402145.1 Polypterus bichir lapradei
CTTCTACCTATACGGGAAGTTGGAGAATTAGTGATGTTGGAAAATTCAATATGGCGGCTGACAGTGGCGTCATACCACCGAAATAAGTACATACATTGGTTTCGGTTAGCGCAGGGAAGCTGCCTACCAAATTTCGTGAAGATGGGGCCATGAATAAGAAAGTTCAATATGGCGGACGTTGTTGATCGTTATGACCGTTACGCGTAGAATTTTGAAATGAAACCTGCTTAACTTTTGTAAGTAAGCTGTAAGGAATGAGCCTGCCAAATTTCAGCTTTCTACCTACATGGGAAGTTGGAGAATTAGTGACGTTTTGAAAATTCAATATGGCGGCCAACAGTGGCGTCATACCATCGAAATAAGTACGTACATCGGTTTCGGTTAGCGCAGGGAAGTCACCTACCAAATTTCGTGAAGATGGGGTCAGCCTTCTACCTACACGGGAAGTTTGAAAATTGGTGATGTTGGAAAGTTCAATATGGCGGCCGACAGTGGCGTCATACCATCGAAATAAGTACATACATCGGTTTCGGTTAGTGCAGGGAAGCCGCCTACCAAATTTCGTGAAGATGGGGCCATAAATGAGAAAGTTCAACATGGCGGACGTTGTCGACCGTTATCGAGCGTTATGACCGTTATGTGTAGAATTTCGAAATGAAACCTGCTTAACTTTTGTAAGTAAGCTGTAAGGAATGAGCCTGCCAAATTTCAGCTTTCTACCTACATGGGAAGTTGGAGAATTAGTGATGAGTCAGTCAGTCAGTCAGTCAGTCAGTCAGTCAGTCAGTCAGTGAGTGAGTGAGGGCTTTGCCTTTTATTATTATAGATATATATATAGTGAAGAAAAGGACTGTTTACCCTGACCCGGAAGGAATAAGGAACTGTGGTCTGATTGGGCAGGAACACCTCCGGGTCAGGGTGTATAAAAGGACTATGGGCCAGTCCAGACACTGAGCAGAGCTGGGAGGTAGGAGGGCGAAGTGTCTGGGCGAGGAGGAGAGAGAATAATATTGTTGTGTTGGTTTGATATATGAATAGTGTGGAGGGTGCTTTGCGCACATTATTCTTAAATAATAAAATGTCTTAGACTTGTATCCGGTGTTTGGAGTGGTACCTGAGGGTTCAAGGGAGCACTAGCGCCCCCTACTGCCACTATATATATATTTATATATAATATACACGTTGTAAAAACTAGAGAGAAGGCAGAAAAAGAGTTGGGGATCCATCCCGAATATTATACACAGTTGCAAGGAAAAAAAAAATAGCTCAAGAGAACCATCTGGGTCACTGTCCAAATAGGGAAAGGATAGGAAGGGAAGGTGCCTGGCTTTTATAGTTGTGGGGGATGAAGAGGCGGGTCAGTGAGGGTTCAAGCCGGAAATGAGGTCAGAAGGAGGCATGTCTTGAAGGGAATGCAGGAACTGCTGAAGTTTGATCTGCAGAGAAGAGAAGAAAGGTTAGTGCATGTTGTCAATCCCTGCCCTCGGTTAAGCCCTTAACCTGACTCCCAATTGCACGTGTGTGACAATATCTTACATCTAAACGTCTACACGTGGAATTGTTTGTGTCCCGGAAGTCCAGAAGTGCGAGGCAACAGCAGTGAGGCTCAATAAGCTGGTAAAGTGGCCTCAAGTTGGAGGCAAAATCGCTTACCCCCCCATAGACAAGGGCGGCGAGCCCATCCACAAAACGAAACTGCTGACTCTGCATTTCAATTTATTTTCTGAGGATTTCAATAGTTTTGTAGGTGCCCAGGCTTTTTACAGCACAGGCTTACACTGGTAGTATATATATTGTGATATATGGCTGGCCATTCATCCCGGCCAATACCCCCAGGCCGCCAGATAGAGCCCTCCCTGCAGCATGGAAGCGCCCCGAAGGCCAGCAGGGAATCCTGGACAATGGAGCTTTTATCCACAGCCCTGCTGGATACCATTGGGGCCGCTAGAGGACGCTGCAGGGAGGAACAAGGAGTATTTTCCGGGTTGAAGTAGAGGAGTTTTTACATGCCCTGGAATGCTGGATAATCACGTGGACTGAGGGCTCAGAAGCACTTCCAGGTCATGGACTATAAAGGACTCTGGGAAATCCCAGACAGACGAGCTGAGTCGGGTGGCAGGGGAAAACGCGTCTGCGAGAGTGGAGGATTGTTTATTGTTAGTGAGTTGTGATTTTTTATGAATATAGTGGAGTGGAGGGTGCTTTGTGCGCATATTTATTATAATAAAGTCAACTTTTGGACTTTCATCTGGTGTCTGGCATCTGGTCTGAGGGTTCAAGGGGACGACAGTGCCCTCTATCTGTCACAATATATATATATATATATATATATATAGTAAAATGAAGGCGCTATATTGCGCCCGTCCCGGCACAGACTGACCCAGAGGCACACGTAAAAGCACAAAGACTCCTTTATTTTTCTTCACCTGTGGGGCACGTCTTCCCCGTGAACCCGACAGGCGATACACAGTCCCACAAGCACTTAACTCCACACAACACAATCCTCTGGCACCACACACTCCTCCCAGGCAACCTCATCCTCTTCCTCCCGATTCTGGCCTTTGAGTAGTGGCTGCAGGCTCTTTTTGTAGCCCTCCCGGGTTGTAATTGGCCTAATATGGCTGCACTTCCAGGTGTGGCTGCATTCCAGCCCACAGAGGCTCGTTAAGCCATGCAGCTCCTCCAGGTGGTGGCCATGGAGCCCAACAGGTCTGAGTCCTGAAGTCCCACACCTGTGGCCCCGATGTAATCCAGGAGGGCTGCCACAAAGCATTCCGGGGGATGTAGAGTGCATCCCATGGCTGCTCCCCCAGATCCAGTGTTGAAGGAGACTTGTAAGTCTAAGCATTATACTCTGATGAAGACCCCTGGCAGGGATTGAAAGCTCAGGAATAAAAACTACTTTTGATACATGATTCATTTTCTCCCTTTGTGGATCTCCAGCTGCAAATATGCAAACCGTATCATAGACCTTCTCTTCCATATATATATATGTGTGTGTGTGTGTGTGTGTGTGTGTACATAGAGAGAGAGAGATGAAGAGGTGGACTGACAGCTAAGAATGGTGGACTGTCCCATGCAGAGTCTCCAGGGCTGGTGGTGATGGCGTCACACTGGAACGTCCCAGCTTAGACTAAACAGAACTAATTATCCTCAAATAATTTGGCCATGGCTGATCACAATTGGATTTGCTATCCAGGTCATTTGTCTCAGGATGAATTCCCCAGGGCCACTTTCTTCAGGGTTAACCGTCCTGAGCTGATTGTCCCCAGCTTCATTATCTGAGGATAATTGTGTCAGAATGAATGGTCCCAGGTCAGGGTCCCAATGGCACATCATCTCCAGGTTTATTATCCTGGTGTATTTGGCTTATATTTTTCCACCGTCACTTGTCTTGTGCTAAATGTCCTAAGGTTCATATTCAGGGATGATCGGGTCAGAATGATTTGTCCCAGTTTATACTAACCGGGTGTTTCATGGACATTTGGGCAAATCTAGAGGTTCATGGCCCAGATGCTTTTGTCTCGGGGTGGGTTACACCGGAGCAGATTGTCACCAAGTGGTTTTTCTGTGACCAAATTCTCACCAGGCCAGTTGTTGATGGTCATTATCCATTTGTATTGGGTCATAGTGAGGTTACACTAATCATCTCAATGCTCGTTATCCAAATGCATTTGTCTCAGGGTGGGTTACACTGTAGCAGATTGTCCTGAGTGTTTTGACTTTTTTTTTTTATTGAATTTATTAAAAGCATATAACATAACATATAAAGAGAGGAAGGCCAACAGTCAGAGTAAAACAGCTAAGAGTAGTAAAAAGAGAAAGGAGTCGTTTCCCCCAATATAAATGCTTATTGTAAAATATTATTGCTGAGTGGTTTTTCTGGGGCCATATTCTCACCAGGTCAGTTGTTAGTGGTTTGGGGGGGCAACTGTCACAATAGTCCGTATCCATTTGTATTGGGTCATAGTGGGTGGTCCCAGGTTGCACTAATCATTTCAAGGCTCATTATCCAGATATATTTGTCTCAGGGTGGGCTCTCCGTCTCAGCTGTCCTGAGCTCAATGTCATACGGCCATCGTTTAGGGTTCTTTAATGATTGTGTCAGGATGGACTGTCCCAGGTTGGATTACCTAAAAGCAATTTGTATCAAAGTCATTAGGCCAGTGCTAATCGTCTCCAATGGCTCATTAACCAGATAAAGCTATCATAGGGTGGGCTTCTCAATGCAGATTCCACAGGTCATTTATGTCACTTATATAACTGTTATCCAGTCATTTCCTTAATGGTAACTGGCACCTTCCATTGCTAATTGTATGGTCAGATCCCCCTGAGGTAATCACACTCCAGGTCGTCTCACCAGAGGTGTCTCCAGGCTGAGTTCTTCTAACATTGCCTAGAGGTCTCGCTGTGCAGACCATACTTACCCCACCCAGACTGTGGTGTGGCTTGCCTTCCAGGCCTACCAACGACCTCACCGTCCCAAATGCACATGTTGAGGTCACTTGAACTCTAATGGCTTAGATCGGTTAGAAGCCGCTTCTCATTATTTATGGAAGATGCACTTTCAGCCCAGCACGGCGTCTCTTTATCATGTATGAAAACTCCTCATAAGAGCTCACCCTCTAATATTGCTATGGTTTATTTTAGCCCTGTGGGGATTGCAAACATATAAATAATTCAGCGAGAAGGGAACTGAAAAAGACAAGTTGTCAGTTGCCACATTTTTTTTCTCCTGCAGAATGATATTGGAACGGACAGTCCTTCACAGCTCTGACACACTTACGGGAGAACGGAGCAAGTGGGCCTCTGTCGGCTTGGTATTTTATAAAGTACCTTGTGGTTGGACATGAGGTGGTGGGCCTGTTGGGTGGACTGTGGGATTTGTTGGAAGGATCAAAACAAAAATACCATCTACCCTTCAGAAGAGGTCACCCACCTGAAGCTCAGCATGTTCAGGCCCAGCCAGTATTTGGATGGGAAACCAACCAGGAAAAGCTTGGGTGGCTGCTGGAACAGGTGAGGCCAGCAGGGGGCACTTACCCTGTGGTCCGAATGTGGATCCCAGTGCCCCCGTGTGGTGACGGGGACACTGTCCTGTTAAAACATGGCGCTGTCCTTCAGATGAGACGTGAAACTGACGACCTGACTGTCTGTGTTCATGAAAGATCCCTGGGTATCCTTTGTTAAGAGGGGGGGGGGAATACATATACTGCTCAAAAAAAATGAAAGGAACACTTTGAAAACACATCAGATCTCAATGGGAAAACAAATCCTGCTGGATCTCACTACTGATATGGACTGATATGATATGGCACATCGTTTGATGGAAATGAAAATGATCAACCGACAGAGAGCTGAATTCAAAGACACCCCGAAAATCAAAGTGAAAAAACGACGCGGCAGGCAGGCAAGTCCATTTGGTCGAAATTTTATTGCAGCAACTCCAAATCATACTGAGTAGTTTGTATGGCCCCCACTTGCTTGTATGCATGCCTGACAATGTCAGGTGGGGGGGGGGGCATGTTCGTAATGAGATGACAGATTGTGTCCTTGGAGATCTCCTCCCAGATCTGGACCAGGGCATCACTGAGCTCCTGGACAGTATGAGGTATTGGATGGACCGAAACATAATGTCCCACCCAGAGGTGTTCTATTGGATTGAGGTTAGGCAAGTGAGCGTGGGGGCCAGTCAATGGTATCAGCTCCTTCATCCTCCAGGAACTGCCTACATACTCTTGCCACGTGAGGCCAGGCATTGTCGTGCACCAGGAGGAACCCAGGAGTCAGTGCACCAGCACAGGGTATGACAAGGGGTCCAAGGATTTCATCTCGATACCTAATGGCAGTCAAGGTGCTGATCTGTAGCCTGTAGAGGTCTGTGTGTCCCTCATGGATATGCTTTCCCAGATATACCATCGCTGACCCACCACCAAACCGGGCATGCCGAACAATGTTACAGCATAATGTTCTCCATGGCTTCTCCAGACCCTTTCACATCTGTCACATGTGCTCAGGGTCAACCTGCTCTCATCTGTGAAAAACACAGGGTGCCAGTGGTGGCCCTGCCAATTCTGGTATTCTATGGCAAATGCCAATCAAGCTCCACAGTGCCGGGCAGGAAGTGAGCACAGGGCCCACTAGAGGACGTCAGGTCCTCAGGTCACCCTCATGAAGTCTGTTTCTGATTGTTTGGTCAGAGACATTCACACCAGTGGCCTGCTGGAGCTCATTCTGTAGGATCTGGCAGTGCCCGTCCTGTTCCTCCTTACACAAAGGAGCAGATACCAGTCAGTCCTGCTGATGGGTTAAGGACCTTCTACGGCCCGGTCCAGCTCTCCTAGTGTAACTGCCTGTCTCCTGGAATCTCCTCCATGCCCTTGAGACTGTACTGGGTGACACAGCAAACCTTCTGGCAATGGTATGTATTGATGTGCCATCCTGGAGAAATTGGACTGCCTGTGCCAGCTCTGTAGGGTCCAGGTATGGCCTCATGCTACCAGTAGTGACACTGACCATAGCCAAATGCAAAACGAGTGACAAAACAGATGAGGAGGGAAAAATGTCAGTGGCCTCCACCTGTTAAACCATTTCTATTTTGGGGATCGTCCCATTGTTGCTTATCTAGTGCACCAAAGCAGCTGAAACTGATTAACAACCCCCTCTGCTACTTAACTGACCAGATCAATAGCCCAGAAGTGTCATTGACTTGATGCTTACCCTGATTAAAAAGTGTTCCTTTCATTTTTATAAGCAGTATAAATATATATAGGTGGCACAGTGGGTAGTGCTGCTGCCTCGCAGTTAGGAGACCTGGGTTTGCTTCCTGGGTCCTCCCTGCATGGAGTTTGCATGTTCTCCCCGTGTCTGCGTGGGTTTCCTCCGGGTGCTCCAGTTTCCTCCCACAGTCCAAAGACATGCAGGTTAGGTGCATTGGTGATTCTAAATTGTCCCTAGTGTGTGCTTGGTGTGGGTGTGTGTGTGTATGTGTGCAGCACCCTGCCCGGAGTTTGTTTCCTGCCTTGCACCCTGTGTTGGCTGGGATTGGCTCCAGAAGACCCCTGTGACCCTGTGTTAGGATATAGCGGGTTGGATAATGGATGGATGGAGATATATATATATATATATATATATATATATATATATATATATATATACAGTATATATATTTTATATATATAATGTATAGTGTATATATTGTGACAAAAGACATTGTAGACTCAAAAAGACTTGGGGAATGACACCTTATATTGTCCACCAGACAAAGATGAAAAGAAAACGGTCAAAAATTATTCAAAATAGATCACATCAGACAAATACAGTTTAGTTCAAAGGGTTTTTATACAAAATGGTCGCTGGAAATGACATTGAAGAAATGACGTCATCTGGGTTGGCAGGATGTGATATCATAAGGAAGCGCCGGAAGTGATGTAATCTGTGGAGGCGTTAAGTGACGTCACTGTGCAGGAACCAGAGCTGATGTCATGGAAGTTGCGTATTTTGTTGTGGAAGCCATTTTGTGAACCCGGAAATAAGGTAGGACTGTTCTTATTTTTCTTCTTTATTTCTGTTGGCAAAGAGAAAGAGATATCAGCGCACATAACCAACCCCTCACCTCGTGAAGTACCACTCACCTTTGAATTTGATGGCTGCTTCCTAATCGCACGTGTATCAACCATAATAAAAGGACAAATGTCTGTGTGTCTGTGTATTTGTGTGTCCATCTGGTTGCTATGTCTCTGTCATTCCAATTTATGGTGCATCACAAACATTAACACTGCCTTTATTAATCCTGTATAAAATGGCATATAACAGAGATATATGTGTTGCATTTGCCATTCCAACAGTTTCAGTCTTGCATTTTATTACTACAAATGTTTCTGATGCACCATATGTTGGAAAGACAAATGCAATGCATTTTATTACTGCCTGTATTACACCGTTAAAACAATTTTTACAAGCTGAAATTCATTCTGACTACCTTCTTTTGCATTTGTGTCACAGTACAATCACTAAAGTATGAGCCAAGTAACTGTAAATGGAAGCAGTGACATTTAGCGCGAACAAATAGCGCAATGATTGTATTCTAATTCAGTGGGCAAGGTGCTAATTGGAGATGCCAGCAGGCTGCCTTTGCTTTAATAAGGAGCTAATCACTTTCTGAAAACCCCTTTATGAAGGGATTTTGTTTTGTAAAGTGAATGCCTAATTATAATTATTTTAATAGAAAGTATTTTTAAGTATTTCCTGGCCAGCAGAATGACCCCAGTTTTTGGTCAGATAATACTGAGCTACATGAAAGTGACAGAATTAGTTCAATAATGCTAGTCATCAAAACAAACTATACGAAGGCATTCCCTGCTGTAGATAATGTTTAATAAAGTGCTTTAACTAGAGGTCCACAGTAAAAGGGGTGGTCTTTCACTTTTTTGTGCTTTTCAAATTGTATTATAATCTGCTTTTGAGCCATGAGGCCCAGGATGATGTGAGAAGATAAGAGCAACACACTTGACATGGTGAATTAACCACAGCTTGTGAATGATCAGCAACACCTTACCCTGCATCTTGTACCAAGCCATACAGGAATCGTCTATGAGCACATTGTCTGGACGCCACAGCATCAGCAGTGAAAATAACTGAGGCTGGCACCACACATCATCAATATCCAGCCTCTCTCAAAACATCAAACTCCAACCTATCCGTAAAGACTGTGTCTGAACTCAGCCTTAGCTCTGAGAATCACTGAAACTGGGACTGCTCATCACCAATGTCCAGCCCCACCTCAATAACTATGCTCCCCCCCGACTGTTGAAGAACTTGGAATCAGCACAGAGAATGACTGAGTCAGGGACTGCAGGCCACCAACATCCAGCTCCACCTCAAACATTAATCTTCGCCCCTGTTCTTGAAGGCAGTGTCTGAACTCAGCTCTGAGAATCACTGAGACTGGGACTGCACATCACCGACATCCAGCCTCACCCCAATCATTATATACCCCCCAACTCTTGAAGAACTTAGAATCAGTACTTACAATGACTGAGACTGGGACTGCAGGTCACCAACATCCAGCTCCATCTTAGACATTACACCACCACCCCATTCTAGAAGAAAGTGTCGGAACTCAGCCTCAGCAGTGAGAATGATTGAGACTGGAACTGCAGTTCACCGACATCCAACTCAGCCTCAAACATCAAACTCCACCCCTGTTGTTGAAGTCAGTGTCTGAACTCAGCTCTGATAATCACTGAGACTGGGAGTGCACTTCAATGACATCCAGCCCCACCTCAAACATTACACCACCACCTCATTCCAAAAGAACTCAGCAACAGCACCGAGAATGACTGAGACTGGGACTGCAGGTCACCAACATCCAGGTCCACCCCAAGCATCAAACTCCGCCCCTATCCTTGAAATCAGTGCCTGAACTCAACTCTGAGAATGACTGAGACTGAGAGTGCATGTCAGCGAAGTCCAGCCCCTCCCTATTCTGTTGGCTGCAGCGACGTGTACTCAGAACGACTGCCTAAATGGCTGGTGAAAAGTGGAGGAAGACTTTATTTTAGATAATTGAGTGAGCAAAACTTTGTGCTTATTTCCATAACTGTTGTGTTTTATGGTTTAATATTGCTGTAACATAAATGCAAAGTGAAAGTAGAGAGAAAATTTGAAGTAGAATTATTCTTAAAACACACTTAAGTACAGTCTTCATCTTCTTAAGCATTTCCCATTTTCACGTTGGGTCTCTATATTGGACCAGCCTCCTCCACTCTCGTCTGTCATATACTGTACTTCCTCACCTGATACTCCTTTCACCCTTCGGACTCCCTTCACACAGTCCATCTACTTTCTCTTCGGTCATCCAAAGCATACTTCAGGATAGTGACAATGGATTTTTGCTTCATTAGTATAGACAATTGGATACAAAAGAGCATCTGATGTCCACCTTGCTGCATAACCAGCTACTTTTCAGCGCCAAGGAGGCAAAGGGGCTCACAACTTGTCCATGTAGCTTTAAGACTTTGAAATCTCTTTTCATTGTGCTGGAGAAACACTCTGGTGGGCATGAAACGGAAGTCAGAATTTTAAATGCAATCAAGTGTAGTTCTATACTTCTGGTTAAGAGGCGTACTGTGACCTAATGCAGGCAACTGGGCATCTGTGGCATGAAGAAGTTCATCCTTCAAGGCTTCTCTGTGCTGCTGATTGCTCCACACAACCTGCATGGCACCAACCTGATAATATTACCTTCACACCCATGGTAGAAATTACAGAATGTACTTTAGTAAGCAATGGTGTCAGTGCTTAATGCCGACAGCCCACACCTCTGCGGTCCCAGGCTGACTCTGATGGGTCTGCATTCTCCAAGTACTCTAGAATTCCATAAACATCTCAGGGATTTCTGTTTAGGAATTGTTACTGTTGTGGTGTGAAATTTTGTATATAAGTTGATAAATATTTGGTATATCTTCATTTGTAACTTTGACAAAGCAATGTCATATCAGTGTTATATCATTGATAAGAACAGCAATGGTTTGAGGTTTAACTAACCGCCAACCCCTTTAGGACTGACTCAGGTTAGTGAGGAATATTATGCCAGGGTTAGGGGAAGTGTCTAAAATCAGTTTGGCAAGGGATTCTCTCTCAATCAACCTTCACAGAAAAGCCAGACCACCTAGCTGGCAAGCATCAGCTCAACAAATGGTTTTGGGGGAGTGGGAGCCAGATGTGAATGGTATTGTGTGCCTCCATTGGCCTGCCTGAGATTGGTTTGAATGAGAGTCCATTTTGTAGCACAATGCCCTTTTGGTGTAAGGATTTGGACAACAAATGAATAAATTTGGTTACTTTACCCCTCCCTCTCTTTCTCTTTCTCTCTCTCTCTCTCTATCATACACCATCATGATGAAGGAGCATCTCACACACCATGAGCTGAAATGAAGACCACACTGAGGAGCACAACTCGGCAGCCATATCAAAACAGGCATGTGGCCTTACCTGAAGGAAGCCATAACTACAGACATTTAAAGTAACTGCAGGTCTGTGTGCCGCCTGAAACTTATCAGGTTGTATGGCTGCCAATATTCACTTGTACTTTGCTTATTTGTTATTATTTTATGTATATCATCAATAATATGTTATTTAATGTTGTAACTTAACTGCTGCTTGTCCTTTTACTCAATGTAATTGCCTGAGGTTATAGATGTAGACGGGAAAGTGTGAAGAAGTTATAAAGTACAGCACCTTATAAACAGTGCTGAGTCTATGGGATTTGACTCCTTCTGACAATAAAGAATACAAAAGTGGAGAGTTGAGTAACACAAAACTCCACAGAGACCAAATAATTACTGGCTCCAAACTGATCCTCACATTAGGCTTTGGTCCATCATGACCCTGAAATTAAATAAAGTGAGTTCAATAAACGTGTGAATGATTGGACAGCTGCCAATAATTAAAGGTAATTGCATGGCATTATACCCACAGTACTGACAAAAGCATTCACACATCCATCAATTGACACCTTCCTGAGCTCAGTGGCCATCGTCTTCACAGACCACTTAGGTCTCCGTCTGCAGTTGCTTGTCCTCGAGCTGGAAATTAGCGCCATGACAGCTGTCATCTCATATTAACCACTGACTAGTTACACCACTCCATCAGCGCCAATCGGCTCCTCAATTGTCAAATAGCCATGTGGAGTTGTGCCCACTGCCTGACACCTTAGTGCTGCCTTGAAATGGCCAGTCTGGGGCCAAATGAGAAGAGCAGGGACCTCAAGCCCAGCCCAGTCGAGAAACATTAGAAAGACAGCACATTACGCTGCTAGAGGGACAGTAATATACTAATGTGAAGGACCAGCAGAAAGTTGTGTGGTGGAGAAGCAAATGTCAGACGTCAGAACCAAATGCGAGTGGTCAAAAACAAAAAGGCTTACATGAACATGAGGTAAACTCAAATACAATGTGGCCAAACCAATTGTTTCATGTTGTGACCTTTGAGAGCACAACCTGGCCAACGGGACTCACGTCATGGTGATGAGATCCACAAAATGGTGGTGGCCACAGACAGAAAAAACGCCACCAGGCACAACGAAAATAAACTATGAGATCCTCAAACATGCGTTGCACAACATAGTTGACTTCAAAATCCTCATCCTGAGTTTCAGATCCCCACAAGAGACACACAAACAGTCAGAATTCATTCAGGACAAAGTACAAAATCTCAAAAGATTAAAGGTAAAGTACCACTTCTGGTTAGTGGAAATAGCCCCAAAGTTGATAGAAATCTAAGTTTTGTACCTAATACTTGTTTGCAAAATTTGTTTGACCTAAGTGAAAGAGTAATCGAGTTATTGTGTGTACATACACACACACACATTGTATTTTCAGACTCAGGAAGATCTAAAATGTCGAGATTCATCAAAATCTTGAAAAGCAATTTTTGGAGGATTCCAATAATTTTCCTATACTTCGTATACGAGAAAGTCTGGGAGGTCTAAAACGTCAAGATTCATCAAAATCTCGACACTGAATTATTGGACGTTTGAAATACTTTCCCTATACTTTGTAAATGAGAGAGTCAGGGAGGTCTAAAATGTTGAGATTAATCAAAATCCTGACATTGAATTTTTGGACGATTACAATATTTTTCCTTGTAATGGATGGCCGGCTTCATATTCCGGCCCTCACCCCCAGGCCGCCAGGAGGAGCTCTCCCGAAAGCATGGACGGGCCCCGAATTCCAGCAGGGCTTCATGGACTATGTAGTTTTTATGCACAGCCCTGCTGGATACCTTGGGGATCACTGGGAGTCGCTGTTGGGAGGCCAGTGGACTCATTTGCACACTATGACCCGGAAGTTCGTCGCAGGAAGAGCGACGGGCTTCCAGGGTGAAGAAAAGTATTATTTACCCTGACCCGGAAGGAATAAGGACTTGTGGACTGTTGGATTGGGAAC
>JANRMT010062802.1:23169611-23194431 GCA_026402145.1 Polypterus bichir lapradei
CTTCCGGGTCAGGGAATATAAAAGGACTGAGGGAGCTCCCAGACGGCGAGCTGAGCTGGGTGGTAGGACGGCAACGTGTCTGGGAGCTGGAGGAATGGTTTATTGTGTATTTGTGATTATTGTATTGGTTAATGAATAGTGTGGAGTGAAGGGTGCTTGGTGCACATAATTATTATAATGAAACAAAGAATTGTGGCACTTTTACCTGGTGTCTGGCACTAGCGCACCCTACTGCGACACCCTATACTTCATATACGAGAAAGTCAGGGAGGTCTAAAATGTCGAGATTCATCAAAATCTCCACATTTGAATTTTTGGACGATTACAATATTTTCCCTATACTTCATAAATGAGAAAATTAAAAAGCAGTAGGATGGAACTGGAGATATGTGACTAGCTGTTTAAAGATGAACCAAGGCCAGCTTCCTCTGTCTTCACTGGTGTCACATGCGAGTGCATTGGGACAGTTTAAGGGCTCAGGCGATGGTAATTCTCGACCAGTCCAGGGGTTGGCACTGTGTAATAATACTCTCTGTCTTTTCCTCCCTCTCCAGACTGGAAGACCAACAGCTCTCCTCCAAACAACGTCACTTCCGACGTCGGCCCACCTGGACCCGTATCTTCTTGGCTAGCAGCCATATGACCAGAAGAGCCGCCATCTTGGATAGTCTGAATAGGACCCCAGACTGTGGAGACTCGATTTTTCATTTTCACACGCTTTATTTTGATCCGTTATAAGGGGTTTGCCCACAGGTGTCCCAACGCTCTTTTTTGGTCTTATTACACTGGATAGGGAAGGTTGATTAAAAAAGATAAAATCATTCTGGTCTAATTACGATAGAGTCGATCTCAGCAGCAAGGCAAGAGAAAGACAGATGGCAAGGCAATAGGATGAAACACAAGTCTCAAGATAGAAAAGGCATCCATCACCTGACACCGTAGATCTAGGCTGACACCAGAGAACTCTGTGAATTGTAGGTTGTGGTGTCAGCGGTGGGACTCCACATTGACCCATCTTCACGATAAGCCTGTGTAAATCCTGTCTGATTTACAAAGTGAAGAGTGCTTAGCTTGCTCCTCCGTTTGCCGTGGTCACATCAATCAGCTGCCTAATCAGCAGTCGCTCGGCTAAGTCTGCATTCACTGGACAATAGCGGCCAAACTTTTAGTGATTGAAGGCCCTGCTCCATCACTTAAAAGGTAAACTTACCAGAATCTGCAGACTGTGCTGCATTTTGTTTGTAGGGATCGTCCAGAGATTAGCCAAAGGCACGTTTACAAGCTGCTGAGTGGGTTGCACGGCTCCGGCGATAAACGTACATTATCGTTACATTATCGACACCTTTGTTGTTTCACTGCAGGGCTGTGGAGAGCCAGAGAATGTCCTGACAATAACAGGGGCAAGGCAGGGGTCAGACCCAGGTTTGCTGCCAGCTGACCATTACAGGCGACACTCAAGTTTAGGTCAACACGCCATCATACCATATGATTAGGTTAGATTAGAGATACTTTATAAATCTTCAAGGGGAAATTCAAATGCACACCACAGCTCAATAAAAGACAATAGAAAAAAACAAAAAGAATAATACAGTACAGTGATCCCTCGCTATATCGCGCTTCGACTTTCGTAGCTTCACTCCATCGCAGATTTTAAATGTAAGCATATCTAAATATATAATCACGGATTTTTTGCTGGTTCACGGATTTCTGCGGACAATGGGTCTTTTCATTTATGGTACATGCTTCCTCAGTTGGTTTGCTCAGTTGATTTTATACAAAGGATGCTATTGGCGGATGGCTGAGAAGCTACCCAATCAGAGCACGTATTACGTATTAAATAAAACTCCTCAATGATATACGATATGCTTCCCGCGCAGTGCTTCGCATACTTGAAAGCCTGAACAGCACGAATTGATTTTTGATTGTTTGCTTTTCTCTGTCTCTCTCTCACTCTCTCCGACATTCTCTGCTCCTGACAGAGGGGGTGTGAGCAGAGGGGCTGTTTGCACACTGGCCTAGATGATGCGGACGCTCCTCTAAAATATGCTGAAAGACTTCCTTCACATTGCTCCCTTCCTTGCAGCTGCTTTGTCCGGCGGTGCTTCGCATACTTAAAAGCCCGAACAGCCCTATTGATTTTTGATTGTTTGCTTTTCTCTCTCTCTCTTTCTCTCTCTCTGACATTCTCAGCTCCTGATGCACACTCTTTTGAAGAGGAAGATATGTTTGCATTCTTTTAATTGTGAGACGGAACTGTCATCTCTGTCTTGTCATGGAGCACAGTTTAAACTTTTGACAAAAGGGTGTTATTTCATGTCTAGAGGGCTCTAATAATGTTAGAAATGTATTTAGATCGTAAACAGGTTTTCTATGCTCTAACTGTGAAAATATTTGATTTATAAATAAAGAATCCTATTTCGTGGAAATTAATTTATCGCAGTAGAGTCTGGAACGGATTAACCGTGATAAACGAGGGTTTACTGTACAATAAATATTATGCAAACTTAACTGTAGTAAACTGTGTCCGCACTGTCAGCTTCTGGCTGGACGGAGAGTGGAAATGTTGAATGGCCTAATGGCGACAGGTAGAAACGATCTCCGGAGGAGCTTCTCATTGCAAATCTGCCAAAAAGTACTTCAAGAAAGCACCCCCTAGAGGATAACGGCAGAATTGTCCGTGATAACATCCATTTTACCCATCATTCTCTTTTCTCCAACAGCCTCCCAGAGTGTCCAGGGTCAGTCCTGTGATGGAGCTAGCTATCTTCATAACTGTTTTCAGCCTTTCACATCTTCAAAACTCAACTTGCTTTCCCAGGAGAGCCACAGCGTAGAATGCCACATTGGCCACTATGGACTGGTAGAACATTTCCAGCAGCTTGCTGCACACATCAGAAGACCTGAGTCTCTATAGCAAGTTCTTTCTCCTCTGAACCTTCTCATAAAGCATCATTTGGTTGTCATATCAGTCCAGTCTGCAGTGCATATGGACCCCCAGGTACTCCACTTCCACTTCCTAACTCTGAATGGTGACTGGTCTCAGGGGCACTTTGTCATGCTGCAAGTCCAACACCAAACTTTTTTGTCTTGTTGATGTTGTTCTCCCTGCGCCACGTGACAAAGTTGTCCGTCAGCCTCCTATACACGGACTGACCAACATTATCAATGTAACCTATGGTGAAAGGCATCATCTGAGAACTTCTGTAGATTATACTAGAAGAGGATCATACTGTGTAGAGAATTAACAAGAAGGAAGACAGGACAGTATTACACACCACCATCTCTGACACACAGCCCTTGAGCCTCACAAAATGCCATCTGTTGGTCAAGTAATCCACGATCCAGGAGACGGTGGGAGCATATCAGGAGGTTTAGCCCTTAGGCTCTTTGCTAGTCCTTGAGGCAGGATGGTCTTAAAGAGAGAGAGAGAGAGAGAGAGAGAGGTTGGGACCATGTGCTGATTACAGGGTGTTTCCAGCACCCACCACATGGCGAACCACCTGGATTGAGATCAGAGTGCAGCCACCTCAGCACCACACTGAACAGGCACTGGAGAAGTCCAATAACACGATCCTGACTTGTAGTGCCAACGTTGTCCAGATGGGCCTAGGCTCTGTGAAGCATACTTCTGGGTATGTGTCACTTCTGCTTTGTGGGTGGAACCCTAAGAGGCGGAGCTACCCTGATGTCACAGAAGCTAGGACTGCCCTCCTCCTTTATGTTGAGGTAGGTATAAGAGAAGGTGCCAGCACTGGCTCATTGAGTGTTGAGGTAGTCGTCTTGTTTCCCCTTTCATTTTGCTGTTTGCTGTTCTTGACTTAATGCTTCACCGTGTCATTTTAGGCAACTCCATTTTGCCCTTTTAGTCTAATTGTGTGCCTTCTTTTTGCTTTTCTGAAATACATTCTATATTTTTTAAAGCTTCTTGTCTTGAGCCCCAAGCCCATCATTCCCACAACTGAACCTGCTCCCCCTCCAATCGGTTTGTTGATTCAGCAAGTCTCTCTTGTAGTGATGTTACCAGCCCAGCACCCTACAATGGTTGTCTCAGAGTTCTCAAGCATGACATGACCGCACTGCAGGAATGCAGTCTCCTAGTAAAGATATCTGCTCTCTCTAATTCCTCTGTGTCACTAGACCAGCCCAGCCTGTCATTGAGGTGGACCCCCAAGTACTTGTAGCACGGCCCCACATCCACATCTCTAATGGTGACCGCGTGCAGAGGCTCTTAGGTGTGGTGATGGTTAATAAGCAATTCCTTGGTTTTGCTGATAGGGTTATATTTATAGACTAAGGTGTACATTTGAAGACAAAATTAAAATAATAATAATGATAATAATAAGTGGTCCGTGCTGCTCTCTTCCGCAATATTAGGTTCACATCACATTCCAGTAAATGTCTATGTTTACATACAGTATGTATCCTCACAGGCTATTTATTCACGTACTCCATCTTCCTGCAGTATGCTAAAGATCTGAGTCGCAGGGAACCTGAGAGACATCAAACTCACCCTAGAAGACCAAGTTCTGCAGTGGTAGTCAGTGTGCTCCATATAATCAGGGTGGGCTCCTAGTCCTGCTTGTATTGGCTCCATCTCCCTGTGACTCAATACTGGAATGGATGAACAGAATGAGGGACAAAATCAATAATAATCAGACTGCCCGGATACTCCAGTGTACCCTCACCAACGTCTCCAAGGCACACATGTTATTGTGACTCTAAACTGTCAACCGGGGACAGCATGTGATGAACTGGAGTCCAATTCTGGATTGTTTCCTGCCTTATTTTTTGTGCCGGTCACATAGTTGTTGGTCTTTCATAACTCTAAATTGGAAAAGTGGGGTTTGAGAATAGCATGTTATGACACCATAAACGGAGCTACGCACTGATAAATGAACAAGAAAGTTTGTCTGTCCCGATGTGCGTCACAATGCAATCACCAAGTGAAAGGAAGAGTAATGATAGAAAAGCTACAGTTTTGGTGATTAGTAAAAAAAATTAAATGTGTAAACATGATTCGAAAAATTAAGGGAAAAACCTTAAAACAGTAAATTCTAATTTAATTCAGAGAAAAATGATATATCAAGGTTGTGAGAAATGTGGCGACAAAGTCACGTTATCCACATGTAATTGTGGCTGCTGTTCTAACCAGAATTGGAAAGGGAGAGGACTTTATCATTCAACGTATGCCTCTGATTTCCAACAAACTCCCTTTCAAATTCAAACCACTTCAGTTTCCAGTACATCCTGCATTTGTGATGTTCTTAAATACAATGCAAAAGTATTCGGCCCCCTTGAACTTTTCCACATTTTGTCACATTACAGCCACAAACATGAATCAATTTTATTGGAATTCCACGTGAAAGACCAATACAAAGTGGTGTACACGTGAGAAGTGGAGCAAAAATCATACATGATTCCAAACATTTTTTACAAATAAATAACTGCAAAGTGGGGTGTGCATAATTATTCAGCCCCCTTTGGTCTGAGTGCAGTCAGTTGCCCATAGACATTGCCTGATGAGTGCTAATGACTAAATAGAGTGCACTTGTGTGTAATCTAATGTCAGCACAAATACAGCTGCTCTGTGACGGCCTCAGAGGTTGTCTAAGAGAATATTGGGAGCAACAACACCATGAAGTCCAAAGAACACACCAGACAGGTCAGGGATAAAGTTATTGAGAAATTTAAAGCAGGCTTAGGCTACAAAAAGATTTCCAAAGCCTTGAACATCCCACGGAGCACTGTTCAAGCGATCATTCAGAAATGGAAGGAGTATGGCACAACTGTAAACCTACCAAGACAAGGCCGTCCACCTAAACTCACAGGCCGAACAAGGAGAGCGCTGATCAGAAATGCAGCCAAGAGGCCCATGGTGACTCTGGACGAGCTGCAGAGATCTACAGCTCAGGTGGGGGAATCTGTCCATAGGACAACTATTAGTCGTGCACTGCACAAAGTTGGCCTTTATGGAAGAGTGGCAAGAAGAAAGCCATTGTTAACAAAAAACCATAAGAAGTCCCGTTTGCAGTTTGCCACAAGCCATGTGGGGGACACAGCAAACATCTGGAAGAAGGTGCTCTGGTCAGATGAGACCAAAATGGAACTTTTTGGCCAAAATGCAAAACGCTATGTGTGGTGGAAAACTAACACTGCACATCACTCTGAACACACCATCCCCACTGTCAAATATGGTGGTGGCAGCATCATGCTCTGGGGGTGCTTCTCTTCAGCAGGGACAGGGAAGCTGGTCAGAGTTGATGGGAAGATGGATGGAGCCAAATACAGGGCAATCTTGGAAGAAAACCTCTTGGAGTCTGCAAAAGACTTGAGACTTGGGCGGAGGTTCACCTTCCAGCAGGACAACGACCCTAAACATAAAGCCAGGGCAACAATGGAATGGTTTAAAACAAAACATATCCATGTGTTAGAATGGCCCAGTCAAAGTCCAGATCTAAATCCAATCGAGAATCTGTGGCAAGATCTGAAAACTGCTGTTCACAAACGCTGTCCATCTAATCTGACTGAGCTGGAGCTGTTTTGCAAAGAAGAATGGGCAAGGATTTCAGTCTCTAGATGTGCAAAGCTGGTAGAGACATACCCTAAAAGACTGGCAGCTGTAATTGCAGCAAAAGGTGGTTCTACAAAGTATTGACTCAGGGGGCTGAATAATTACGCACACCCCACTTTGCAGTTATTTATTTGTAAAAAATGTTTGGAATCATGTATGATTTTCGTTCCACTTCTCACGTGTACACCACTTTGTATTGGTCTTTCACGTGGAATTCCAATAAAATTGATTCATGTTTGTGGCTGTAATGTGACAAAATGTGGAAAAGTTCAAGGGGGCCGAATACTTTTGCAAGCCACTGTAAAATGCAAGGACAACCACCTACAGTTACTGGAATTTACCTCAAAGGACCGTGCTTTTCACACGGCCAGCCATACACAACCTGCTCTGAGTGAGATCAGGAAGGAATTGATACGTTCTTGATCCTAATGGCGAAATGAAAAATGCCGAGTATCATAAGGCACTTTAAATGATTTGTAGCAACTATAATCTGTTATTCGTTAATAATAGCAGTTTGACTTTTGAACAATACTTGAATAATAAATTAACTGCCAAATAATAAATAAAAACTGTTTCAGTTCTTTCCAGCCTAAGCGACAGCCAGGCATCCCTGCTAGTAATACCAATAATAATAATAATAATAATAATAATAATAATACACCAGCTTCTTCCAATGTGCTAATCGTTTCTGCCTGTCACAGGGCACCACTAAGGCATGAAAGACACCCCAGAAGAACAAGTGCCAGAGTGGGACTCAGTGTGCTTGCATGTTCACGGTTGGCTCCTGCTTTGTTCCTGATCCTGTTTGTTTGGCTCCATCTCCCTGTGGCTCAATGCTGGAATGGATGAACAAATACAGTGAATTGCAAATGACAAAATAAATAAATAACAAGGCCCTTGGGTTTGCCAGCGATTTCTTCAGGATGCTCCAGCTTACATTCTCCAACATGCATCTTTTGGTTAATTGGTGACTCTGACTTGGACATGAGTGAGTTTGGGTGTGTCCGTGATGAACGGGTGTCCAGTTCTGGTTTGTTTCCTGCCTTATGCTCAGTGCCACCTGGTAGCCCATAACCCTGAACTGGACTAATGGGGTTTGAGAATGGTATGCTATGATGCCATGAGTTGGACTGTGCATGGATAAATAATCCATCCATCCATCATCCAATCCACTATATCCTAACTACAGGGTCTGCTGGAGCCAATCCCAGCCAACACAAGGTGCAAGGCAGGAAACAAACCCCGGGCAGGGCGCCAGCCCACCGCAGGGCACACACACAAACACACACCAAGCACATACTAGGGACAATTTAGAATCACCAATGCACCTAACCTGCATGTCTTTGAATTGTAGGAGGAAACCCACACAGACACGGGGAGAACGTGCAAACTCCATGCAGGGAGGACCCAAGAAGCAAACCTGAGTCTCCTAACTGCCAAGCAACAGCGCTACCCACTACGCCACCATTCTACCCTTGGGTAAATAATAATAATCGTAATAATAGGTCCTAAATATACTTTGTAAAACCTCACTTTTGAAGAGTCTTACTGATTATTTTAGGTTCAGGTTACTGCACAGCCCATCCATTAATCCATTATCCAGTGAAACCGGTTTGACCTTATCCTGACCATACTGAGTGTAATGTAGAAGGCAAGCCTGGTGGTAGAGTCAGGAGTTGCAGGACACCCATCCACACACACACACACACACACACACACACACATACATTCCAGTCCTAACAGCGGCTGTCCCTGCTACACAACTCCAATGGTGAACACATTGGCCTCTGGCCTCCTTGATCCACGATGCAGCACGTCCACACCATGGTAATCACAGGATGTCCCAGAAGCCTTTAGGGGTTAAAGACCCTCACACGTGAACAAATTCATTTACCTTTATTTTTTGACACTTACGGCTACAGTGACAGCCCTCGTTAGAAGGCGGCCTTTGGTCACATCGGTTGCGCTGGAGTTCGGAGGGTGGCACACGTGAAGGCTTTCACTCAGGTCATATTTTAGCAGGCTGAGACTCTGCTGGACAGCTCCAATAATAAACTAACAGGATTGAGGACAGGGAGCAGCTTTGGCGGCGCTGATTGATTGCTGAAGCGAGTTGTACAAATCACGGATTTTGCTTACTGCGCAGGACAGCTCCAATGATAAGCGTTCAATGACCAGCTTAGTCTGCAGGCCGTGGAAATCACTTGAAGGCTCCGACAATACGACTACAGGACTGCGGACATTTGTAAAAGTCACAAGGATGATTGAAAACAGGCAGAGAGCTGTGAAGTCGGTGCCTTTTCCTATTTTTTTTTACTTGAGCTGAAGCCCAGTGTTAAATGTTCCCCAAGGTGTATGGGTATGATGGCACTGCCATGAACAAGTGTGGTCCTGTGCCCAGTGAAGGACGGGCGCCCCCTACAGGGTTGGTGCTCATAATCTTGTGCTCAATGCCTATCAAAAAGGCTTCAGCTTCTTGTGACGCTAATTTTTTCCCCCTAATTGAATGAATGGATAAACGATCGAATTTGGCACTCGGGGGCACCTAATCTCCCTGGTGAAAATGGCATTTAACAGCACAGCATGGAGACACAATAACTGTAAAGTCAAGAAAAAAAAAATGCCTGCACTTACCAAATTGCTTACAGGGGATCTGTGCTGCAGTCTTATGGGAATCACAGCCTCTTCATTCCAGACATTAGGAAGCATTTATTAAAGTTAAAAATATGAAGCATAGCCAGACATGCCTCCATTCATTAAACTGATTGTAGTCCCAGCCTCTGAGGACCAAGCTTTACTCAAAAAACAGAACTGAGCCAATTTAGGGCTGTCCTGCAGGGGTCTCCAAGGGACCTCCCAGTTTCCGAGATGTTAAAGACCGAGGGCTATGGAGCGACAGCTAATCTCACAGTCTCAAAAGCTTTCCTGATAATGGCATTCCAATTATTTAAGTAATTTATAAAGTCTCCACGGAGTATATGCTGAATGCTGTTCTGCACTAGATTTTTTTTTTCTTCAAATGCACCTGCTAAAGAGAATCCTCTGTGCCCCCGTGGCCAACACCAGGAATCCAGGGTCCTCAATTGAGCCTAGTAGGAGAAGGAATCCAGTGTCCAAAATTGACCCTTGACTGCTGCAGTTACCCTCTGATGATCGAAATTCCTGAACGATACCAAGATATCCATAAAGGTAGCTGCTGGACTGTGGTCCCATTTGACATGAGGGTGGCCCCTTAGGAGATTTGAATGGCCAGTCTTCGGTAATGGTGCCAAGTCACCGGACTCATCAGGACACATTGAGCCCCCTTATAGGAGAGGCCAATGAAGGCTGGCATGAAGCAACACCTCAGTTTGCACCTCTCAGTTTTGCACATTCTGATGAAGGTAGCCTCTTACAGTGCTTTTCAGTTTTTTAATGCCAGCCTATGAAGCCTTTCTCGAGTGTTAGATGAATCTTACTCTCCAGAAGATCCTTCATCAACTCTGCCTACTGAAGTCCCGGGTCATGGTAATGGAGCTAGAACGAAATGTAACATGGGAAATGGCCAAGCCATTAGCCATGAATTACTAACACGTCTGCAGAATGAGAAGAATTTGGTGACAAATGGGTCCTAAGTTGTTGAAGAAATAACTGAGTAAAGGAAAGCAAGGCCCTTAACCATCAATTGCTCCAGGGGCACTGTACAATGGCTGAGTCTGCGCTCTGACCCCAAGGGGTATGCCAAAACCAAGTCATTTCCTTCGGGATTAATAAAGTATAATAATAAAAAAAAGAAGTTTATAGAGCTAAAACAGAAAACAAAGTCACTCAGAACAAGATGAAAGATGTCTGCCATGGGCCGGGCATAATATCTGGACTCTGACAATCCAGGGCTCAGGTCCTAGAAGAGAATGTGGACAATGCCAATGCTCTGAACCAGGTTTTACCTTCCACCACCACCTTCTTCCAATAATAATAATTCCACACCATCCCTTCTCCATCAAGAACTCCTACCACTACAATGGTGATTGACAGGTGGCCCCGCCTCCTGGGGAACTGCCCACTAAACACCAATGCATTGACACTTAGACAAAGTGAAAAACAAAGAATATGAATGAACACAAGCAGACCAGATAATTTCACCTGAATGACTGAGAATCTTCACAGACATTAATGTGAATAAAAAAAAATTGCAAAACAGACATAAAACCCTGGCCAAAAAATGACAGCTGATAAAGACAGGAAGGAGTGAACAGAGGTCTGGAAAATGCATTGAAGCCAATGCCTCTGCTGTGTATATATATATATATAAACGCCTTTCCCCCATTCCGCACAAGTATAACCCAGACCCAAAAGCACTGCACAACACAACTCTCTACCTTTTCTTTCTCTTTTCTCTTCCACTCCTCCCTCATCCCGACTCTGGCTACCCAAGTAGTGCCTGCTGGCTCCTTTTATAAGGGTCCCAGAAGTGCTCCAGGTGCTTGTTGACACGCACTTCTAGGTAGGGTGGAAGAGCTGCTCTCCAGGGCTCAGTAGCAGCTGCAGCCCCCTTGGTGGCACGAATGGATCCCAACAGGGCTGTATCCAACTCCAACTCCCATGAAGCCCTGCGGGAGTCCAAGGCACCACTGCAACCCAGTGGGGCCACCACCTAGCGGTTATATATATATATATATTTATATATTTATATCATATATGGGATGCCTGGAAGGACCGGAAGGTGGCATGTACGTCCTCTGGGCCACGAGGGGGCAACTGCCCTGGATCAGAGGAGGACCACATGAGAAGAACAACGAGGCTTACACCTATTGGGACCCGTGGCCACCGCCAGGGGGCGCCCTGAATCTCAGAGGGCTGGGGACTGATGTACTTCTGCCACACTCGGGAAGATGGAAGAGGATCCCTCCAGGGACGCCCAGAGTGCTTCTGAGTGCTCTTCTGCCACATCAGGGAGTGACGTTGGAGGGAGCACCTGGAGCACATCCAGGTGAATATTAAAGGGCCCGCCTTCCTACAGTCTGGGAGCTGGAGTCGGGAGTGAGAGCGGGACAAGGCTCCCGTAGAGAGAGGAAAGGCAGTCCAGGGACAGTGAGAGAAAGGGCTAGGGAAAAGGTGATTGGGGCAAGAAGCACTGTGTGTTGTGCGGGACTGAGTTGTGTTGTGTTGGGAGAAAATAAAACAAGACTTTTATAAAGATGCAGTCTCTGTCTGACAGTGTTTGGGCATGTCTCATTACTGCCCCCAATTGTGTTTCTTGACACACTTCTGCTGAATGATCCATTGTCTGAAAGTTCTCAGTGTTTGTGTGTCACACAGAAGATGTGCAGCGTTGTTCATAATGGCACTCAGTTTTGTTTTAGTTTTTCTCCTTCACTATGACCTCCAGGTGGTCCAGTGTGTCTTATAATAGAGGTTATCCCTTTAATAAGCTTGTTGATTTTGCGGCCCTCTCTTGAAGTGATGTCACCAGCCCAGCACACCACAGACTGCCCATCACAGAGTTGTAGAAGATGTGAAGGTCGTCACTTCCCACATTAAAGGAGCACATCATCCTAAGAGAATCGAGTCTGCTCTGCCCTTTCTTCTCTAGTTCCTCTGTGCTGCGAGACCAGTCAAATCTGTCATTGCTATGGACCCCTAAGTACTTCTGGGGGTGGACCACCTCCATTTTCCCTCCCTGAATATTGACCAGACATAGAGGTTCTTTGTTGCTGTGGACGTCAATCACCATTTCCTTGGTTTTGCTTTTGTTAAGGTGCAGACAATTCTTCTTGCACCAAGAAACAATAGATAGCACAACTAACAATCAGACCCCCAAGCCTTGCCGTCCTCTAAGGTCAACATGTAGGACACATTTTTTTTCCTGAACTAGAAAGAGCTGAATGGACGTGCAGTCCAACAATAAGAGTGTCAGTCCTCACAAGCCCGAAGTGAAGGATGCCTCTCCGTGTGCTTCATCCTGGTGGCCCTGATCCTGAGGATTGTGAATAACGATGTGTTTCCAGCTGATGCAAGCCTTAAGTAAAATGATCTCATCTTGAATTTATTAAAATAAAATGCTCTTGATACCAATTATTTGGTTTATAGAAGCCTGCCTCATATTTATGGCCTAGCAGAAATAGTATATGATGACAATCTGAAGGCTGATGGATAAATGTGTGAGTCACTAGGGAGGTGTAACCTCATGAAGGATGGCGGGGGGACGGAGAGCACATAAAGGCAGCAGGAACCGCTTGTCATCATGTCGAGAGGGAACTGAATTGGAGATGAGACCGTGCAGTAAAAGGGCTTGGTTAATATAGCGCCTTTCACTATAAGCCCCGATCAGAAGGGCTTTAAAAGATGAATAGGAGAAATGTGCCGAGGAGAAGATCTGGAATTCCACAAAATGCAGTCAATCAACAAACCTCTTAGAAAAAAAAAAAAAAAACAGAATTAAAGGGCTGGTAAAGGTGCATCAGTTAGCCACTACCTGCTACAGACCACCAATGAAGACTTTAAGATTCTGTAGAAAGGGGTATTGGAGATGTCTCTGGAAGTGACTTTGGTGCTTTGTAAGTTACGTTAACATCAAACAAAGTCTAACAGATGCAGTAGGGGTCCGCCTGCCATAGACTCTCGTGCATACGTAGCAGCAACAGACTAACAGAAGCGCAAGAAGCAGACCCTCTGATAACTTCATGAGGGCTTTGAGGTTTCTTGTAACCTTTGTGCATATGTAGTAGTAACTGACCAATAGGCACACTAGAGGTGGCCTCTGGTTAGACTCAAGTGTGGTCACTGGGGCTTTGTCATTCTTAACTCCTTTGTAGAGGTCAGTGGCCATGGTGACATCTGAATCTCATATGGAGCCTCACATCAGTTTGTTTGGTGGTCTAAACATATGGTGCTGCGTGAAAGTATGCAACCAGCAGCCATACCACCTGCATTTCTGAAGAAGTCATCCACCTGCAGCTCAGCAGGCTCAGGCCCAGGCGGTATATGGATGGAAGATCAAGCAGGAGAAGCTTAGGTTGCTGCTGGAAGAGGCAATGGTGAGGCCAGCACGGGGCACTTAACCGGTGGTCTGAATGTGGGTCCTAGTGCAGTGACAAGGACACTGTCGTGTAAAAATGCTGCCGTCCTTTGGATAAGACGTAAAAATTGAGTTCCAGACTCTGTGGTTATAAGAGATCCCTGGGTGTCCGCCTCAAAGAGTAGTGGGGTATCCCAATGTCCAAGCTTAATGGCCAACCACAGCCTGGTCATTCTGGCCCCCTAACTTCTAAAAGTTAATTGGTTGGACCAGATCTTATTTGAGGGTTGCATAGCAAAAGGGATGATTACATATCTCACTGACTATGGAAAACTCAGTATGTCACAGCTTTCAAGTTTTCGGCCAATTGATAAAATGATGTCACCCCTTTAATTAACAATGTCTAGATTTCATTTTTCCTTAACTTCACGTACACAATATTTTTTTTTCATGAATCAACAACCCCTGCCATTTGAATCACACAGTAGAAGCATTCAAATCATGTGATCGCAACCCGACTTTTTTATTGGTAGACGGTCTTTCCTCATTGGTCAGTGGAGTTGCAGTATGTAAAATACTTGTGTCCATACCAGCTGCTTGCATCGTGCAATGAGCAGAATGAAGACATATTCGGCCATCACCACTACATTATAACATCAGGAAAGTTACTAGGTTTATCAATTGCACATGAGATATGCACTAACAACCCTTCAGTTTTTACTTGTTTTTATATATTGTGATGGATGACCAGGGATCTTGCCCAGTTGGGACGCCCTTTTGAGGAGAAGACCAGGGGGAATGGACATATCACCAACAGTATCTCCCCTGGGACATGAGAGGGCAGCCCTTCTAGTTTATATCGGAGCCTTGGAACTGGAGCTTAGAAGCTCAACCCTGTAGGGGTCCGGGCGCCTGGACAGCTCCAGAGCCTTGGCATGCAGCATTTCCGCCAAACCAGAAAGTACTGCCGGATGTTAATCAGGAAGAATCTGGAGCATTTCCTTCTGGGTGCAATATAAAGGAGGCTGCCTTATTCCATTTGGGAAGCTGGAGTCGGGTGGAAGAAAATGGAGCTTACGAGTGAGGAGTGGAGGTGGCAGAAGAGTCAAAGAAAGGGCTGAGCATTATGGCTGGTTGGTGCATTGTGTGTTGTGGAACATTCCGAGTCCATGTCTATCTGTGTCCAGGTTCAAGTTCACAATATGCATAGTGAACGATAAGAAAACAGAGAAAACTGTAGCACAAGTCCAGTATTTAAAACAAATGCTCATGCCCTTCTAGAGTCATAACTTATTACAAACAAGTAACTAGATATGATACAACTTGTCAAGGCTTGGATGAATACAAATGAACTTCATAACATGCATGAAAACACTAGTGAAATAATGACTAAAAAAAAAAAAATCTATAAACAGTGTGACAATAACACAAAGCAAGTCAATCTAACAATAGATTGTGAAAAGAGTAAAGAAAAATCATGACAAGCCACCTTGTTTGTAAGAAAACAAAAACAAAACTTACAATTAGTTATAACAGCGGTTCTCAAACTCTGGGGCACGTCCCCCTGGGGGGCCGCTGAAGCTGTACAAGGGGGGCATCGAATAAATGAACAAGACATCAAAATTAAATGTTTTACATTTTTATTTCAAATTTAAATTTGCAAGCATATAATCACAATGAATACATTATAACTAAAATTAAAATAAAACATTTCTAAGGCGTAGATCTAATGACTAATATGTGCCTGCTTTAAAGTACACAGCCTGTCCAGGTTTGGTTTGATATTCGATGGACACTCAGAGCTCCTTTTCAATATGAAGTTTGTTTCAATGACGAGCGGCGCCGCTGCTGCTTCTTCGATAGTCGCATATTTTCAATCCAGAAAGTTCGAGACGTATCGGTATCTGTCGCGAACAGTCGGGTAAGAGTAGATCAGGCGATAATGCGGCGCGACTGCACCACATTGACAGCGTAGCCAATATTGTCAAATTGAGTTAAATAATTTACTGCGTATTCGGTTATTTTCATGATACAACTAACAGCGGTATAATTTTTGTCGGACGAAAATACGTTTGTCTCGCGCAGATTGACTTCGTCGGTGTCCTCATTTACGAGATTTTTAAAAATTAAAACATTTAATCGTTTCTTTACATAAAAAAATAATTAAAGAATAAATAGTTTATTCTTTGTTTTTGGGATTAGAATTACTACCAAAAACCACACAAAGCATTTTAACAGTTATTAAAGCACTTTAAAAAAAGTAAATTGCAAATATTTCATCGAAGTTAGCCGAACACATGCAAATCTTATGGAAGTAAAAATGATAGGATACCGCGACACCGCACGAGTATCATACCTTTGTTAGTTGTATCGTGGGTTATTCTCATCTATTTTATATTATGCACGGAGCGCAGAATTATTCCAGGTAGAAAAAGGGGGGAGGGGTGCGAAATACGAAAGTTTGAGAACCGCTGAGTTACAACATCTTGACTCTTAGAATACACTTATACAAAATAAATCCTTAAAAATTCCCCCTACAAAACCCTTTAAAAATAATAAAACCCTACCATAAGACCAAAAAATTGAGGCACGGATATCACTTCCTTACTGCGAAGGCCCAGTTCAACGTTACTCTCCTCGCACACCTGCCTTGAGACTGCTTCTGGTTCGAATTTATACAGGTGGGTGACTTAATCTCTTAAAGAGACACTCACATGATTTAGGCAATCCATCTTTACTAATCCTACATTCTTGCCCCCTTTAATTGATCAGTGTCCCAATGATCCTATCCCTTCTATAAAACGCCCCATCTAAACACTGTGTAGAGGTACTCGACAAAAGAGAATTGCAATTCCCCTACACCCCCAACCAGAAAGTCCACTATTCTTTCCATCTCATCCCCGATTACATAAAGATTTTGGCAGATGATAGGTTCAAGTTCACAATATATATTGTGAACGATAAGAAAACACAGAGAAAACAATCAAGGGTTAGGGGGAATTCCCCGTATAATATCTGGCTTTGTTGATCAGTTGTCAATGTTGTAATCTGGTCATAAATGGCACAAGAACACATCTGATAGCGGCATTGAGTTTTCGGAGCCATTTTATAGAAGCAATTAGGAAGTTGGATAAACACAAAACGGAAAAGTGTTGGCAGGAAGTGAAATGGTGGAAGTGACGTCTTCTTCAGTGGACGGGGTGACATCATCAGTGGAAGCCAGGAAGTGAAATCATCGATGTGGCACCCGGAGCTGATGACATTGTTACGGGACGGAGGTGACGTCTTTCGTTGTGGAATCCGGAAGCGGAGAGAAAGAAGTACTGAGGTTGCGTGGATCCCGAATACTTTTGTTCTTCTTTTTTTCTGTTGATGAAAGAGAAAAGGCATTAATGCTCTGTCCCGCTTCCCTGTCATTCGTACTTTCACGCTCGTTTGGGCCCTTTGGCTGCCCCCTAAGCACGCGTGTGTGACAATATCTACTCTCTATATATAAAATCCTGAGCCTAAAAGTGTAACGATTTTATGTGACGTTTGTAATGTCATGCTTTTTGTCACGCTTTAAATCTGGCTTATTTTAAAACCTACATACTGTATATATTTTTGGTATCATTCTTTTCAGACTTTATCGAACTTAAATGTGATGTTGTTAGATTTATAGATTCTTATTCCATTTTTAAATTATAAACTAAAATATCAAGAACTCACGTCTCGCAAGACGGGACTTTGTGCCAAGAGATTTAACCACGCCTGGGGCCGGAAATAAAACACAAAGAGTAGGACAGCTGCTGTACAGGCTTTTAAATGTTTGAAGCACTGCACGAGATGCAGATCACACGGCATGGCATCAGCAGCATCAAGCCAGCAGATGATTGAGCAAAGAGGAGGTCAAATAAAAAAACTGTATTTGTTTCCCATTGCTTCACTGTTTAAGAGGGGGTTTCATAGGAGTGACTTCATCTCCTTGGGGTGCGTTCAGCCCGCCTCTTCACAACGCGAGTGGCAGAGACATGAAATGGCTGGCACATAGTGCAGGCCAGCGGGGTTGGCAAGCGAAATGAGCAGGGGGTAAACCCCCTAGTATTATATATAAAATCACAAGATATTATTAAGTCCATTACATAAAACTAAAATGAAAATCAATTTTGATTCCAGATTGTAATGTGACAAAACAGGACAAACACTGAGTGGATGGGTAGTTTCTCAAGGCACCTCGGGTGATGGCGCACTTAGAGGCCCCCTGTGTCGCCTAATGGGCTCTGGTTGCCCAACATTGACTGACTAAACGATGCACTAATGGAGTCCTTTATAGCGAAGTCACTGGCACTTTCTAAGACCAAAGTAAACGTCGCTTCAGTTTCAGTTAGGTGGTAATCACTGACACAGGTGACAGGTAAACTGTTGGTGGGCCTTTATAACTCCTAGAATTTTGTAAAAAAAAAAAAAAAAGTAACTCATTGACTCATAAACCCACTGGCGCTTTGGACAAGCATGGCGGTAATTTAATAAATGAGGCAGCAGAGACGGCCGGTAGCTACTCCAAAGTGTGGTCGTCTGGGCTTTCAGAGTCTTATTAAGACCAAACTAAGTGTCGGGTCTCCTAAGATAATAACAGCAGATGCACTCGAGGTGGCCCTTATTGTAAAGTGTCACCGGGGCTTTGTAAGCCTGGAAGCCATTGTTAAAATCTTGTTACACCGACTAAATATCCTGTAGGGAGCTCGTAATTTTAAAGTCTAATTCATTCTTTAAAGGGCTCCATAAGACTCAATGAAACTTTCATCAAGGTGACATTGTGTGGCGGTAACAAAACTCTCTTGACCAACAAATGCAGTCACGTTAGCACCTTACGGTCAAGAGTGATGGACGCACTGCCGTGGCTCTAATCCTGAATGGACTTATAGATGACCTCCAATTTAAAGTTTCTGGAAAGGCCAAACAACGTCTTGGTCCAGTTCTAGTGTTGTCCTCACATGCTAATGGCTGTCTGTCTTCTATGGTGGCACTGAAAATGGTTAAACCCCCCCGCCATTGCAAATTAAGTTTATTGGCAACATTAACAAACTTTCAGCTGTCTGCAATAAACAAATCAAACAAGATCAATTTAAATAGCTCAACACAACTAATATCACAGGTGGTCTCTCCACAATTCAACACAAAATGCCACTTTTAATGACTGCTGTGGTCTCAGAAGTATTCAACCGCTTCATGTCAAGCATCTCTTTAGTGCTCAGTAGAGCGCCCTTTTGCTGCTATGACCTGCTGCAAACGTGCTGCATAGCCAGACCCCCATCTTCTGGAAGCGTTCCTGAGCAATCGTCACCCATTCCTCAGGGGCAATGCCCACCAGCTCACTAATATTCTTGGGTTTCATGCTGCAACCGGCTTCTCCAAATCTCACCAGAGATTTTTCAATGGGGTTCAAGTAAGGTGACAGTCACGGCCACTCTAGAATCTTCCAAAAGTCTTTCTGAAACCAGTGTTGGTGGACTTTGAGGTATGCTTGGGACCATTGTCCTGTCTTAAGGTCAGTGATGCAGTGACGCCCAAGCTTCAGCTTCCTCACAGATTTCTTGAGAATTGATTGAATCCATCTTGTCCTCTGCATGCCGTATAGAAAAGTATATTCTTACAGTTGATGATTTGCACATATTGTCACATACGTACGCATGGGAGGCAGCAAAAGGGCTCAAAAGAAGGTAATTCCATGCCAGGCCAAGGAGTGGCAGAATGCAATAATCCGTTCTCTTTTATCCCTGCAGACCAAACACGGGAAATTCTGTTTGGATCAGATAATGCCATTTCCAGTTCCAGGCTCAAAGACATCACTTTCCTGGCTTGATGACATCACTTCTAGTTCTGGACCAGATGACATCACTTCCGGTTCCAGGCCCGATGACATCACTTCTTCCCCTGAATGACCTTAAAAGCCTGCCATCTTCTTTCTGTTAGGGAGTTCTGTTTTAGACTCAAATCTGTACAACTTTGCATACAGTTTTCTATTTTTGCAGCTTTATTTCAAGTGTACGGGTGGCTGCCCCAAACCTTTTTTTGTGTGTCAAGGCGTATTATTCCACAATGTACAAAGAGAATCATGAGTGTATATGAAAATAAGCATTATAGAATAGTGCACATTAGTATAGCAAGGGTTAAATCATAAAAAGGCCTGTGCCTGTATATTTTTTGTTTTAAGTTTTCTTAGCAAGCTGGAAACCACCAACATTTCATGAGTCAAGGGTCAGGGTCAGGTATGTAGAGAGGGAATGACAGGCAAACCCCCCCCCCAGCCCTTTTCAGATAGGAGTTGGATTCAGATAGGAGTGCCAGATGAGGTGAGTGAGGTAAACTTTGGATAATGACTGTAATAAAATGACAGGTAGCCAAGTTGCTGATTGCTCCATTCGTCTGAAATGAGATTATGTGCACATCACGCAATCAAAGTTTGATTCTGCCAGCACATCCTGAAGCCTCTGAGTGCCTACTTTGAATTTTGTGTTTCTGCCACAACTGCTGGATGGTTCTAGTTGCAGAAGAACCAAAACAGCCCCAGAACATTACCGCCATGCTTCACTGTAGGCCGGGTGTTCTTTTCAGAATGTGCTTCATTCTTCCTTCTCTAGACACTGCTGATCCATTAGGCCTGAAAAGCTCCAGCAGTTCCCAAGGATTCTCCAAAGAGACACAGTACCAAAAGGAGTCCAGTCATCATCTCAGGTCACTGGATAGCATCCATATCTCACAATCACACAGCAAGACAGGAAGCACCAGGACTCTAAAGACTTGGACCTTTGTCCTTTTGCAAAGTTATCAGGTGCATTACACACCCCTTTCTAGAGACCTCGTGACCCCCCATGCTCTCCCAATCCGTCTGGTGACTTCATATGAAGAGTCACCAGAGACCTGAATGTTACTGCTGAGGTAAGTAAACCTCTCGACAAGGTCGACACTCTCTCCACAGACAAACACACTGCTGATGGCTGTGCCCAAGAGCTCATTAAAGGCCTGGATCTTTGGTTTTTATCAGGACACTCGCAAGCCCAGATGCTCAGACTCCTCGCTCAGTCTCTGGAGCATCCTGATCAGATCCTCCATTGACTCAGCGAAGATCTCAGCATTGTCTGTAAAGTCAAGATCCGTGAATCTCTCCTCACCAACAGATGCCCCACAGCTGCTGGACCCCATAACCCTGCCCACCACTCAGTCATGCAAGCATTGAACAGAGTAGGAACAGAACACACCACTGACAGACCTCAGAAAAACACAGAGGTTCAACCTCCACTCTGCACAGCACTCACAGTACAAGTGTACAGGCTGGCCAGGACATCCAGCAACCTTGAGGGAATCCCGTAAAGTCTCAGGATGTCCCACAGTGCAGCTCGATCAACTGAGACAAATGCTTAATGAAAATCGACAAAACCAGCAAAGAAATTCTGCAAAACAACAACAACAACAATGTATTTCTTGCATGGCCCAAAAATCACACATGGAATGTAAAAGGAATAAATGGTCACCTTAAATGTAAAAGTATAACCTATGCACATAGTTAAAGTAACCAGATTGGGGAATGATATCATTTTAAAAGTGGTAGATAATATAAGACCACTAAGGCTGGCCATGACATCCAGCAAACTTGAGGGGATCCTGTAAAGTCTCTGGATGTCCTACGAGGCAACTCAATCAACTGAGCTGAATAAGCGTATGTGTTCCATGAGAACCCTCAGTGTCAGGATGCCGTTGATGGTAGATTTCTTATGTGTAAAACCTGACTGCTCCTGACACTGGTAGGTGAGCAAGTCACAGTCACAGATCCTAATGAGGATGACCCCCCTGTTATCCTTGGTGTTTTTGTTGCATCTTTGATTAATGCCCTCCTTGCCCAGTCTTTTCAATTATTGTGGGTGGCCTTCTCTTGTCAAGTTTGTTGTCCTTTCCATTTTATTAAAATAGATTTCATTGTGCTGTGTGGGATATTCAAAGTCTGGGATATTTTTTGATAACCCAACCCTGATCTATTACTTCTCCACAACTTTGTCTGTGATCTGTTTGGAGTGCTCCTTAGTCATAATGTTCCTTACTTAGTGATGTTACAGAGTCTGGGGGCCTTTCAGAACAGGTCCATTTACACAGACATCATGTGACAGATCATGTGACACTTTGATTGCTCTCAGGTAGACCTCGATCAGCTAATTGTGTGACTTCTGAAGTTAATTGACTGGTGCAGATCTTTAGAGGTCATTAAAGGTGAGACCACTTGTAAGATTAGTTGTGTTGAGCTATTCAAATTGTTGGTGTTTGAAGTGTTTATTGCAAAAATAAACTGAAAGTTTGTACATTTTGCCAATGAACTTAATTTTCAATGGGGGGGCGGGGTGTGGGGGTTGAATAATTTTGAATGCACCTTAAGGTGGTCCTTATTCTATAATATTAATAGTTAAGGTCTTTCCACATGGTGCTAACTGGCTAGAGGATGCCCCAGAGGTGGTCCATAGTTAATCTAAAGTGTGCTCATTGGCACTTTGTAAGTTCAAGCCTTAGTTAAGCTCTTGTTACATTCTTAGCAACTCATTGATGCCCTGTGGCAAACCTCTGTGCTCAAGTTCCCCGCACATTCTGAGAGTCTTATAATCATAACAGAAGGGGCTGACAAAACCGGCCATTGACACTTTGACTCCCAGTGTTGTGCTGTTAAAGCTTCACAAAACGTCTGCTTCATTCCTGGCTTGCCCAGCGTCTGCGTCCATTTTGTGTGTTTTTGTGAACTTAAAGAATGTGATCAGTTATGAAAGTGGATTCATGAGGGTCTTTACTGTTGGAGAATTCTTTCAATGAATCTTTCGAGAATAAATTAATTCATGAATTATATGTGTGACTGATCAATTCATTCAGTCACGTATAGCATTTCTTTCAAACCTTGCTTCCGTATACCCATTGTGGATCAGGTGCCGTTTTCTGTCCACGGATGTGCAGTGAGGTTCATGGCTAGTGAGGCACTGACTCCTTCAGAGTCAGATTTACAAATGAACCCACAAGAGTAGCTTATTTACTATTCAATTGGCAGCATGCACATCGACTGCTGGTTATGTTTCATATTTCATCAACATTCTTTACACACACATCGGTAAGGAACATATTTGGATAAGAAAGAACGTTACATTTATAGAGGTGATAGGGAGTGGAGAGAGTGCATTTGCACCCTCTGCACCCTCTATGTGTTCTAAATTTGACGTTGCAATTCTACAATTCATACTCATTCAATACAAGTGAAAGTACAGAGTGTTGTACAAAAAAACAAATTTCAATGTTGACCTTAATTGAAATATTTAGTTGTTTTTAAAAGCTTTTAATTCTGATGCTTTAATCAGTTTTAATGTTCAACAAAATGATAACAAGATAAACAAAAGAATATTTTATTTAAGGTCAAAATTAAGTTTTTAAATAATGGATTGTTTTTTTCTTAGCCTGATCCCATTATTTATAAAATTGAAAACCGTTTATGGTCTTACCTTTATTTGTAAATGAAGTCCTTGCGCCTATCCTTCTCCATGAAAATCTCAGTCACTTTCTTGTAAAAGTCCTTCTTATTTTCCTCTAGTTTTATAAGTCCTTCTCTTCCATTTTGGCAGTCAGTTGGAACAAAAAATAAAAATAAACGGAATGCTGCAGTGCACTTCACTTTCTGATTTTGCTAACGTCTTGGTGCCTCTGCGTAGAAGAACAGCAGCAACGAGCACCTGTTGGGCTCACATGCGCCCCCTTCAGGGCGGCACGGTACTGTCTGCCTCACCTCATGCCTTTTCACTGTGGTTTTATGTCTGATCAGCAAGACTAAATATGTCAGACGCATTCATTAAAGATATTAGCCAGACTGTGGAAAGTCAGGGTGTTTCATAAATGTGTCTGCAAACATTATATTGGCGACATACAGACAGACAGCAACAGACACGCGGCAATTGAATGCATCAAGCCAGCGTGTGCGGGAACGCGCAGTCCGAGGTGAGGTGAGGCTCGTTGCTACCACACCTCACGTTTCTCCCCTGTATTTGAATAGGAAATGCGCAAATTCGGAGATTTTGACTTTAAAAATGATCACAATTATTGGAATCATACATAAAATGTATAGCACAGACTAGTGGACAGATTTATTTCATGTTCTCATTATTAGTCAGCACTGGAGACCTCACATGAACTGACCCTGCCAGTTTATCGCTGGCACATTTCCTCATATTGAGAAAATCTGGAGTCGTGAGCCATTTACTCACTTCACAGAGCTACATAAGAGGACATTGAACTGAACTCATCCAATCAAGCTGTCTTTCTCTTCAAAAGGAAATGTACAGTTGAATTGATTTTCTTCTGCTAGATTTTGTAATGGAGCTGATTATTAAAGGCACACTAAAAATAAGGATTCTCTTAATAAGATAATAATCACTGCTAAAGTGAAACCCATTCTTTCATTTCCCCAGTTCAGGATTGAGAGCCAATATCTTTCTTGGGAGCTTTGGGGAACAAACCACTGAAAAGGGTGTCAGGGCAATGCAGGGCACACTCATTCCACAGTTACACAGGACCAGTTAGCCTGACCAGTCCATTGTAGGGATGTTTATAGAAAACTGGAGTACCGGAAGAAAAACTCACACTGACACAGGGAGAACTGGAAACTCTACAAAAACGGAGACTGGGCACAGGCGGCAGCTTTAAGCACTGCACTGGCAGTGCCAGATAACTATAAAGGCAGATTCACTGGCCCTCTTCAGCGAAGGTCCAATGCATTTATCACTTTATTTTGTAAAATCTTATAAAATGATCATTTTTATGCAAGATGACATACAATATGATGACTTTGCATTGTTTAACAAATGGCTGCAAAGCAGATAAATCACTCTGTGCAAGAAATAAACCTGAAAGGTACAACATAAATTAAGGCTCAACATATTAATGTCCATTTTATTGACATCCTGAGCATCAGCCCCTTTGATGGCCTCTGCTGTAAAATGATGAAGACCCTAAAGAGAACAGGCACCCTTTAATAATCCAGTATTCGTCATGCATTGATAGTCAAAACATTGATGCCCTTGGCTTTGTAATTTGTATTCCATGAAAAATGCAATGTAAAGATTATTTTGATTCTGTAGTTTGTTTTGTAAAGGAGCTTCAGAATGATTACTACTTAAAAAAAGATTTTATATAAAGGACTGTAATTAATAAAGATAGATAGATAGATAGATAGATAGATAGATAGATAGATAGATAGA
>JANRMT010062802.1:23198511-23219921 GCA_026402145.1 Polypterus bichir lapradei
ATAGATAGATAGATAGATAGATAGATAGATAGATAGATAGATAGATAGATAGATAGATAGATAGATAGATACTTTGTTAATCCCAAGGGGAAATTCACATACTCCAACAACAGCATACTGGTAAAGAACAATATTAAATTAAAGAATGATAAAAATGCAGGTATAACAGACAATAACTTTGTATAACATTAACGTTTACCCCCATTAACCGAGTGGAATTAAGGAGTCGCATAGCGTGGGGTCTCCTCAGTCTGTCAGTGGAGCAGGATTGTGACAGCAGTCTGTCGCTGAAGCTACTCCTCTGTCTGGAGATGATCCTGTTCAGTGGATGCAGTGGATTCTCCATGATTGACAGGAGCCTGCTCAGCGCCCATCGCTCTGCCACGGATGTCAGACTGTCCAGCTCCGTGCCTACAATAGAGCCTGCCTTCCTCACCAGTTTGTCCAGGCGTGAGGTGTCCCTCTTCTTTATGCTGCCTCCCCACCACACCACCGCGTAGAAGAGGGCACTCGCCACAACCATCTAATAGAACATCTGCAGCATCTTATTGCAGATGTTGAAGGACGCCAGCCTTCTAACTAAGTATAGTCGGCTCTGTCCTCTTTTGCACAGAGCATCAGTATTGGCAGTCCAGTCCAATTTATCATCCAGCTGCACTCCCAGGTATTTATAGGTCTGCACTCTCTGCACACAGTCACCTCTGATGATCACAGGGTCCATGAGGGGCCTGGGCCTCCTAAAATCCACCACCAGCTCCTTGGTTTTGCTGGTGTTCAGGTGTAGGTGGTATGAGTCGCACCATTTAACAAAGTCCTTGATTAGGTTCCTATACTCCTCCTCCTATGTAAAACTATGTACCTTTCCACAGGTCTCATTTTCGAATCACTACATAATTCAATTCCTTCTTCCGTTTCTTTTCTTCTCCTTTCCTTCACTCTTCCAAGCAAGTCTCACCAACTGTAGAAAAACCCTGGAATGTCACATCTTTCAAGTTTTCAGCCAATTGAGAAAATGATGTTGCCACTTTAATTAACGATCTCCAGATTTAATTTTTCCTGAGCTTCACATACACCATATTGTTTTTATTTTTCACAAATCAACAACACCTGCCATTTTAAATCACGCAGTTACACAATTTAAATCATGTGACCATAATCTGACGTTTTCATTGGTAGGCAGTTTTTCCTCATTGGTCAGTGGAGTTGTAGTATGTAAATTACATGTTTCCATATCAGCTGCTTCCATCGTGCTATGAGTGGAATGAAGACATATCTGGCATTCACCACTACCTTATACAATACAATACAATACAATACAATTTATTTTTGTATAGCCCAAAATCACACAGAAAGTGCCGCAATGGGCTTTAACAGGCCTTGCCTCTTGACAGCCCCCCAGCCTTGACTCTCTGAGAAGACAAGGAAAAACTCCCAAAAAAAACTTGTAGGGAAAAATGGAAGAAACCTTGGGAAAGGCAAGGTTTCCTTATAACATCCTTATAACATTAGGAAAGGCCAAGTAACTCCAAAAACTAAAAAAAAAAAACTCAATTTTGAAAAGAAAATGGCAGTTACTAGGTTATTCAATTCCACGTGAGAAGTGTTGTCCTCTTCCTCCAGACTCAGACTCCCCAAGTAAGAAGTGGCATCCCCTTTAATGCAGGACCAAAGAGTACTTTTGATGTCAGGATATTACAAGACATCCTGAGACTCTGTGGGATCCCCTCGAAGTTTCTGGATATCATGGCCGACCTGTACACTGTACACTGTGAGTGCTGTGCAGAGTGGAGACAGGAGCTCTGTGTTATTCCCAGTTGATTCTGGGGTCTGTCAGCGGTGTGATCTGCTCCTACACTGTTCAATGTTTGCATGGATTGAGTGTTGGGCAGGGTCGTGGGGTCCAGAGGCTGAGGGGCATCTGTTGATGAAGTGAGATTCACTGGTCTTGACTTTACAGACGATGCTGTGATCTTCGCGGAGTCAAAGGAGGCCCTGATCAGGGTGCTCGAGAGACTGAGAGAGGAGTCTGAGTGTCTGAGCTTGTGAGTGTCCTGATAAAAACCGAAGATCCAGGCCTTTAATGAGCTCTTGGGCACAGCCATCAGCAGTGTGTCTGTCTACAGAGAGAGCGTCGACCTTGTTGAGAGGTTTACTTACCTCGGCAGTGACATCCATGTCTCTGGTGACTCTTCTTATGAAGTCAGTAGACGGATTAGGAGAGCATGGGGGGTCAGGAGGTCTCTAGAAAGGGGTGTGTGGCGCTCCCAATATCTATAATCCAGGACGAAGGTCCAAGTCTTTAGAGTTCTGGTGCTTCCTGTCTTTCTGTGTGATTGTGAGACATGGACACTATCCAGTGACCTGAGATGAAGACTGGACTCCTTTGGTACTGTGTCTCTTCGGAGAATCCTTGGGTACCACTGGCTTGACTTTGTATTGCTTCTAGAGTCCCGAATGAGGCACATCACCTGCTTTGTGAGGGAGAGTCAGTTATGGCACTACGGCCATATGGCGCGTGTCCCCGAGGGTAATCCAGCTTGTGAGATCCTCATTGTTGGGGACCTGAGTGGCTGGACCAGGACAAGGGGACGCTCAAGTAACACGTGGCTGCATCAGATAGACAGACATTCTGTAGGGTGGAACTGGACCGCGTGTCTGCATTGGGGATTGCCAACCAGGATAGTGAGCTGGTTCATCATGTGGTGGGTGCAGCAATGCACTGTACCAGGAAGAACATGCGGGTCAGGCTGGAGATCCAAAAAGTGGGCAGAGCCCTTCCAAGTAGCTCCCCCTGGTGACACTCACAAGTCACAATCAGCACTCACATCACTCACTGTTATGAGCTTTATGTGGCAAGTCATGTGCGTGCACAAGAAGAGGACAAATCATGTGGCAGAGCTAAGCCATGATGAAACAGAATGAAGCACAATTGCTTTTTATAGCAAATGCTGAGTTGCTCCTGTATGGAGGACAGTAGAAAGGGGACGACTGGGGACGGTGTGTCTGAGTAAAGTAATTAGTAACCCTCACCATTTCTTATTGGGAGACATTTATCCAAATATATTTTATCAGGGAGCTATTCTAATTTTAGGACTTAATGCCAATAGAGAGTCGTCATTTGTAACAATTTAAAATTTTGAGCCAATTTCCTTTGATTAATCTTTATAATACGAGGAACGTTCAAAAAGTTTCTGCACTTTTGTATTTTCCTTGGAAACGGTGAAGACAGGAGGAGGAGTAGAAGTAGTTGGGCATTAAAAAGTTGGTACGACGCTGGAAAAATTTGAACGGCAAACAAAGGTGACTATGTAGAAAAGTGAAGTCATTTGTTTTTGAAATTCTTAATAAACAGAGTTAAACAAATGTGCAGAAACTTTTTAAATGTCCCTTGTATCACCGTGTTTTCTACTGTATATCTAGTAGCAATCATTGTGAAGGACCCCACAATCAACTTGGTGATTCCTCACCCAATTGGGCTATTTTTGATTGTCATCCGTGGGAAAAAGTGGGCTTTCACGGTTTGCATTTTTTGTGCTACTGTTTAAAAAACAACATGGTATTCTGGGCTATTTTTAATTCCCCCCCAATGAATTTTCACCATGTTTTACCATCTGGCACCCCTACCTTTGCTATTCGCACTTGTGTTATGTTCTTTACCATTATAAAATCCCCTTCATCCCTGGCGTGTGATGGTATATACTCATTAAATATATCAAAACAGACCCCCCCAAATTTGGGATTTGGCACTTACCTAACCCCCTTGTTCAGACACTGCCCCCCACTGTTTCAGGTGTGTCATTTTGTCTACCTCAGGCATTGGGATGTTTTATTGGGCAAATTCAGAATTTCTAAGCAGTCATTGGGCTATAAATGTTTTAGGAACCTGGCAACCCTGAATCAACTACAATGGTAATCTCAACTCTGATTTTGACTACTTTGGCATGGTGGCGCAGTGCTAGTGCTGCTGATTTGCAGCAAAGTAGCCAGGGTTCTCGTCCCACGTCCTCCCTGCATGGAATTTGCATGTCCTCCCTGTATCTGCATGGCTTCCTCCTGGTGCTCTGATTACCTCCCACAGTCCAAATTCAGATTACCAATGCTAAATTGGCCCCTAGGGTGTTTGTGTGTGTGTTCACGCTGTAATGGACTGGCACCCTGTCCAGGGGATTGTTCCAGCCTGGCACCCAGTGCTTGCTGGGATAGGCTCCAGCCCCTTTGTTACCCAGCTCAGGATGAAGCTGGGTATACTTTATCTTTTACACTTTTAATTTCCTCCATTATTAACTGGGACAGTTCGCCAATGAATTAATGGACAGATATTGTTGGTTTCCATTTTTTGTTTAATCAGTTTCGACCTCGTTATTTGTGTATTTTAACAAATCTGTTTTTATATGCGCACCACTTCCGTATTTAGTATAATCTGTGCTTGTATTTTAAATGAAAATTGTTCACAGTGTTATGCACTCATGAAGGGCGCTATATAAAAATAAGTTGTATACTTAGAGTTCAAGATGACATGTTGTTTAAAAACCTTTTATCTGAAACCCAGAATAAAATGATCAGAATATGAATTGCAGTAACGTTATTAAGATAATTCCTAAATTGAAGTCTCGACTTGCGCCATCTACTGGTGGCTGTGAAATTACAATATGTAAGTAACGCCAACGAGAAGCATTGACGCCCCACAACACCACGCATAAATGTATCAGAGGGTGATGTGTGATTACAACACTTCTGGAGCCCAAATTATGTCTGTTTGATAACAAATATGCTCAAAAGTGCATAAGCAGCAGACAAGAACAGGCAGAAGTTCATCCTGCGCAACGCCACCGGATCGCACTGCGTTAAGCCAAAGGCAGGCTGCGCCGATCACACACTCGTTAAGTTGGCTTCGGTAGTTGATCTGCTTTTTTGTATTTGTTGCAAGTTTATTTGTAATTTTGTTTCCTTTATTGAATTAATTTTAATATACTATCCTGCGCTGCCTTTTGAGTTGCCTTCTCCCACCATATTTTGTGAAGATTTTGGACGAATCTCGACTGGAGCATTTATTACACTGAAGAGATCGCAGCGGCGAGAAACTCTGCCGGCGCTCATAACCTAAAAATGCGGTGTCTCTGTTTTTGATGAGGTAAATAAACAGGAATAAAACGTTCCAGCTTTCCAAACAGTTAACACGGATTCACCGAACACAGATGATTGTAACCATGTGCACTTTCTCTAACTTATTTCTAAACCCGTTCCCAGGCTTTCCGACCTTTGTGCCAAATGTCTATGGTTTTCTTTTATTAAACCGCTGTTAGGTTTGATGACATCCCCCACTCCCGGTCATTTCTATTTCTTCCTGCATCAGCCTCCCTTCCCAAGGTGCCATTCAGCTTTTCTCTTCGTCAACTGTGACATTTGGGAGTAATTGACACCTAAGAGAGTCTTTTCTTTCCTATCTACTACTAATTACGAGAACTCACGGTCGGCGAGCATTTTGTGACAAATAGCTGCATTTTACTGAGCAAATATATTGAATTTCATAGAATTAGCAAACCGACGCTCGACTGGCGGCTCAATCTGCAAGTCAAATGCTGCTAAAAGTCAAAGCTTGGGAACTATTTCATGAATTTAAATAATCCATTTTCAATTACTAGGTCTTGTGGAAGATATCCTTTCCCATCATGCACTGGGCATTTCCAGGTGACCAGTTAATTGTGACTAGCTTTCTGAATATGTTATCCCTATTGGTGAGTTCAATGCAAATTGGGCCTGCGGGGAAATGAAGTGCGCGCGTCTTAATTAATCTCACATTATCACATGGAATCCAGATTGTGAGTAGGCGGCCGTCGCACTGAACTTGGAGGAGTTCACTCCCGTGGAACCTGGACGGGACTGGCATAATTGAACAACATCCAGCCTGGCACCCCAGCTTGGGACAATGCTAGCCCGCCTCATTCTGATTTATACCCGCGGCTGTGCCAACGCCAGATTGAAAACTTGTAGTCAGGGTTTAATCAGCATTTGATATGGCGCCATCCCTGTTATAAAACGTCACTTGAACGTCACAAAATGACACGACATGCTTATACTATTTACAGTCCTCGGTATATGTGACATAGGTGGGGGGTACATTAACTTTCATTGTCCTCAAGTGATAAAAACCTGCAATCCTATTGGCTGTCCAGCAGAGCAGCTGGACCCTTCTCCTATTCACACCTGCTCTGAACTTCATTCTTTCTTATGCCCAATGCTGCCAGGTCAGGTTTTGGACCAATTGACCCTGAACTGGATTGGACAAGTTCAGTATGGAAAGGTAAATGGTTTTATGTTCGTATTTGCTCCAGTCTAATGTAGCCGTACAGGGTCTGCTCCACTTGGATAGCAATAGGGAGTGCCATTGGGGTGCTAAGAGACTGGCCATAATGGCCATTGGAATTAAGGCTGTGAGAGGGGACTCATGTGTGCTTACTACTACTACCACAACCACTAATAATAATAATAATAATAATAATAATAGGTTTATAGATGTATATGGAGGCTAGTTTCACGCTTATTACTACTACTGCTTCTACAACTACTACCTCTACTACTACTACTACTAATAATAATAGGTTTATAGACTTATATGAAGGTTATTTTTATATATACTACTAGTACTACTACTGCTATTAATAAAATTAATAATAATAAAAGGTTTATAGATTTATATTCATGCATACTACTACTATGACTACTATTACTACTAATACTACTACAGTACTACTAATAATAATAAGAGGTTTATAGATTTACATTTGTGCATACTATTACTACTACTACTACTACTACTACTGCTACTAATAATGATGATAATAATCATCATCATCATCATAGGTTTATAGATTTATATGGAGTTTTTTTCGCACATACTACTACTACAACTAATAATAATAATAATAATAATAATCTTCATCATTGTCATCATAGGTTTATAAATTTATATGGAGGTTATTTTCACACATACTACTACTGCTACTACTATAAATAATAATAAAATTAATAATAATAATAGTTTATAGATTTACTACTACTACTGCTACAACTACTACTACTAATAATGATGATAATCATCATCATCATCATCATAGGTTTTTACATTTATATAGAGGTTTTTTCACACATACTACTACTACTACTACTACTGCTAATAATAATAATAATAATAATAATAGTAATCATCATCATCATTGTCATCATAGGTTTATAGATTTATATGGAGGTTATTTTCACGCATACTACTACTATTACTACTACTACTACTACTACTAATTATTATTATTATTATTATTATTATTATTATTATTATTATTATTATAATAATCATCATCATCATCATCATCATAGGTTTATACAATTATATTGAGGTTATTTTCGCACATACTATTATTGCTACTACTACTAATTAATAATAATAAAATTAATAATAATAATAGGTTTATAGATTTATATTCATGCATACTACTACTAATAGTAATAATAATAACCATAGGTTTCTAGATGTATGATGTTGTTATTCTCACATGTACTACTACTACTACTACTTCTTCAAATAAAAGATTGATAGGTTTATCAGGAGTTTATTTTCATGCTTACTACTACAGCTACTACTAATTATAATTAAAGGTTATTTTCACATGTACTGCTACTGCCAATAAAACCACTAAAATAGGTTTATAGATCTTTAGGGTGGTTTTGGTCATGTGTAGTGTTACTACTACCAATAATAATAGGTATATAAGCTTATAGAATTATAGGGTGCCTATTGTCACGTGTACTACTACTAATAATCACAATAATAATAATAATAATAATAATAATAATAATAGAGGTTTATTGAATTATAGGGTTACCAGCCTAAGATGAGTATGTTTAATGGGTTAATATAAGTATTTCTGCATTTTTTTTTAAATGTTCACTCTTTTGTCACTGCTGGATGACACACAAGTGTCCCATCCGTCATCTTTACTACCTCTCTAATATTTGTCAATTTCTCTGCTCCCATGGATCCATACTTGGAGTTATTAGCATACTCATCATCTTCATTCATCATCACATTATGTTTCTTCCAAATTGGATTTTGTTCTGGTATGGCAGTGGGCTCCTGTCCTTATCCCTTTGTATTGTGCTTCCTCATTGCAGGGCTCTTTAAATATAAAGAGTGACTTTTAATGGTGGTATGGGCATTCCTTCCTCCTAATGTTGACATTTTTGGAATCTCACTAAGACTTCCTTCCAAGCAGTAGTTTTTATTTCTTTGTTAGGTGCACATATGAAAAGATTTAAACAGCTACCGACCCAAGAACTCCCCACTTGTTCAGGTGACAAACAGCTGGATGTCAGATCATTCATGATCGCTGCCTGAAAACACGTTCTGGTGTGATTACACAGTTTTGGTGATGGGCTCCACCTTTTACAATCCCATTTCTCAATAGAATTTTTGAAAGGTCTCATAATTTGGTAGCATGTGTGCAAACTGCAATGACTTCTTTGGAGTGATACATATTTTTGTCACAAGGATTTATTTACGACATTTTTGAGACACCTTTATTTTAATCCGCACTAACAGCAACCTTTGTGAAAATGGGTTCCATCCCGTTTATATGATTGACAAACGAACAACCAGACAAGATGCGATTTCTCGCAGTGTTTCTTACCCCAAGTCTGAACGTGGATCAGGTTGAGTTGTGAATCACGCTGGTACTGATTAAGAAAGGGACGGTTTGATGAATGCCTTTTGATTGGTCCTTGCAAACAGGGAGAAACCACAACCCTCCAATGGCGAAGGATGATGGTCACTTGTGATTCTCAAAGGGGGATGGATCCCCTGCATGACACTCCATGGCAAATGTGGATGGCAAAGACTCAAATTTGGACTGTGTGGAAAAACTAGATCAGAGGTGTGGCACCGCCAGCTGAACCCGACACAGACAAGCGTGGGACAAAAGTTTAAGGCACACCGGTTTCTATTTTCTTCCCCGTTTCCCACAGGCACAACAAAGTCCAAAACACAAGCACAGCACCAACACAATAGTCTTCCTTTTCTCTTTCACTTCACCTTTCCACTCCTCTGGTCAAGCTTCATTGCTCCACCTCTTGACTCTGGCTTCCCGAGTAGTGGCTGTTGGCTCCTTTTAAAAGGCATCTGGAAGTGCTCCAGGTGCTTGATAATGCATTTCCGTCAGCACTTCTGGGTGTGGCGAATATGCTGCCCATAAGGGCTCAACAGTTCCTGCTGCATCACCCACTGGTGGCGCCTGCGGATCCCAACAGGTCTGCACTAAACTCCAACTCCCATGAAGCCCTGCTGGAGTCCGAGGCACCGCTGCAGTCCAGGGGGGTTGCCATCTAGCATCCCGGGGTAGGTAATGCTCTGGAAACGCTTGCTCCCCTGGTCCTCCCAGTGTGGAGGCATCCCAGCTGAGCAAGGGCCCTGGCCGCACACTACAGAGGGTTGAAATGAGGTCTTTAGGGCAGCGTTTCTCAACCTTTAAGTATTTGCAACCCAAGTTTTCATAACAGTTTTAATCGCTCCCCTCTTAACATTTTTTTGAAATGTAGATGCATATTTTATTATACCTGCTTAACTTTTATTAACATTTATCTAACTCTATATTTATTGATCTAGTATTAGAATGTAGTTTACGTTAATTTGTTTTGGTTTCAACAGATTTTGTTTTTCATATTTTTGATTCTTGTTTTTTTTTTTTCACATCTTCGCACCCCCCTTTTTGTTACTTTGCGCCCCCCGAGGGGGGTCCGCCCCACAGGTTGAGAACCACTGCCTTAGGGTGCAAAATGGATAAATAACATCAAATTCAAAAAACGGGCAGAGGGTATTAGAGTTGTATCTGTATGGCCCGTTGTCACATGGACCACTACTTCACATTAATAAGGTACTTATTGGCACATGTACTCATAATAATGCCAATAATAAGAATAATAACAGTTTTAACTTTGCAGATGGCATGTTAGCTCAAAGCTTCACTTACGTTCCTGGCTCAGAATTCTACACCCAGATGTCGTCTGTGTGGAGTTTGCATGTTCTCCCCGCGTCTGCCCAGGTTTTCTACCAGCAGATGGACATTTTAGGCGGACTAGCACTCCAAAGATGACCCAGCATATGCGGGTGTGTGTAAATGGACCCTGTGATTGATAAACTGGTTCCCAGTGCGGCCTCCTTATGAGCCTGACTCAGATAAAGTGGGCTTGAGGATTAGGGCTGTACGTAACTATTTAAAGTAAACGAAAACAGCGTATAGCAAAGGTAATGCAGAACATTGAAAGTGTCCTGGAGAGTCACGGACCCCGGCCTTGACCGCTGGTGTCAGACATGGACGCGCCTAAGCACACTGCCCGGGAAGGACCTCTCCCTGTCTGCTCCCGCGGACCACCAGTATGGATTTCTGTGTGAGCGAAGGTCTTCCCCAGTCCCAAGCCCCCGGTAGGCTGTTATTAGAAGACGGCAGGTGAAGAGATTGATGATCCGCCAGCCTCTAGATAAACGGCCTCAGTTTATTTTTCAGGGCCGTACGTTGAAGTGTAATTACTTTTCAAATTGCTTTCCTTAACAGAGCCTATAATTTCCCACAAACCCGCATAAATCAGCCTGGAAACAAGGGTGTGACTAAATCCCCCCATAGCGTGGCACTGGCCTACACGTGCCCTGGTTCAGGAGACAGAGTGACATATAGCGAGAGGAGAATCCTGTGGAAAAAAGAGAAGGCAAGGAGGAACGCAGTAGAAACCCCCACAGACGAGAGAAGGTTAACACATCAGAGGAACGATAAACGGCCAGAAGCGAGGGGGCACCCCTCCCCCACCGCGTGGCACTGGCCTTCACACACCCTGGTGGGTCAAACGGAGTGTCACAGTGGAAATGAAGAATTGCACCGAAAGACAGGAAGGCAACAGCCTAGAATACAAAGTCTGACTACCACCCAATTGGGTCCGGTCAGAAAAACCAGTGGACAAACAAATGGTAAAGTGGGGGGACCAGTAGAGACCCCTACAGGACAGAGAAGGTCAGAACATGAAAGATCAATAATTTAGCATAACTTAGAATAATAACTCAGAGTGATGAAGATAAAGAGGGGCACAGTAGGAGTCCTCCAATACAATAGAGGGATAACAGGTATCAGGAATGGATGCTAAGGTGTACCAGTCCCATGTGGGGTGATGCTGGTAACGTATCAAGATAATATGGTGCAAAGCAGAGAATGAAGTCAGGAATGTGAGAAGCATAACAGACAAGGAGAATGCATGGGGTGTTTACCACACAGGATGGCACTGCCCTCTATATGCCCAGGTGTGCTAAAACACAGTGGTGGAGTGCAACCCAATAATACTGGGTAAAGAGAGAAGGCAATGGGTGGCTTAATAGTGATTTCTATGGAACAGGGAAGGTCATTACAACAGGGAGAGGACATAAGGAATAACAACCTGGAACCAGGGTATGCCCATATATTGGCATCCAGATGTAGCCTGATGGGAGTGACAGGTTGCAATTGGATGATCCTATTTGAAGAATGAAAGCAAGGAAAGCCTCAACAGTGACCCCTACAGGACACAGGAGTCCAATAGAAGTACACGTAGTAAAAGCCCGATACACAATGTGTGCCCATCCCACAAAGATTGTTGGCTACCATGTATCCAAGAGTGACAGAGCCGTGATATGGAGAACCCTGAGAAAAGGAAAAAATCAAAGAGGAGCTCAATGGAGACCCTCACAGGATAGAGAAGATCAGTACATCAGAGGTGTAACAGATAAGAAGATCAATAACTTAGAATGGACAGTCACAGAGTGGCATGTGCGCAAGTATGGAGTGATGGGAGTGTGATGTGAAGTAATACAAATTAGGAGAGACACAGAAGAGTCCACTGATGACAACAGAGAAATAACGAATATCAGGAATGGACAGCAAGGTGCGTCAGTCCCATGTCGGGTGGCACATGCCACCTCAAAGAGTGATGCAGTGGGAGTTGAGGAAGGCAGAATAATGTTTGGAAAGTGAGAAGGATAGAGGATAAGGAGACTCCGAGGTGTGCCCGTCCCACAGGATGGCACTGCCCTCTACATGGTGTGGACACCAGAGGAGCTGTTGCCCCGTTGAACCCACCAGACAGACATCCAGGACACATGTTTAAAAGAACCAAGAATAGTATTTAATAATTCTTTTGCATAAAGTGCACAAAGCACCGCACACTCCACAATTCTCCATATCAATAAAAATAATCAATAATCACACAAATAAACAATCCTCCACTCCCAGCAGCTCCGTCACACTTCCTCCCAACTGTGGCTCAATCTGCTGGGTTTCTCATAGTCCTTTTAAAGTCCATACCCAGAAGTATTCCTTCTCCAGGTCAAACGCCTTCTTCAAATATCCCGGAAGTACTGCGGGTTTCCATCCTCGTGACTCCGAAGTACTTCCAGGTTAGCGTCACCGTAATAGTCCCCGGGTTCTTGGTGAGCTCCCCCTGGTGGCACCTACAGTACCCAACAGGGCTGAAGAAATGGACTCCATGTCCCAGGCTGCCCTGCAGGAATCCGAGGAACAATTTCCATCCAGGGAAGCTGCAATCTAGCGTCCTGGGGGATGTAGTGCCCTGAAAAGGCTCTTTCTTTCAGTTGAGGGACGTCCCGGCCAGATTGAAATGCCGGCCGTCCTTCACAATGGCCAGGTGTAGTGCAACCCATGAATACTGGATAAAGAAAGAAGGCAACACATTCCTTAATAGTGACCCCTACAGGACAGAGATGGTTGGTACAACAGAGGGATAACATACCAGAAATAGCGGTCTGTAATGCCCATATTTTGGCATTCACTTGCCCTGGTGTGTCAAAACAGAGCGACAGGATGCAGTTGGATAATCCAGGTGAAAGAATGAAAGGCAGGAGATGCTCAATAGTGACCCCTACATGACAATGGAGGTCAGTGCAACAGGACAATGGCAGATACCAGTAGTAAAAGTCTGGAACCCAATGTGTGCCCGTCTCACTCAGTGTAGTATTGACCAACGATGTGCTCAGAGGTGTGATTGGGGAATCCTAAGAAAGGAAAAAAGGCAAGCAGGAGCTCAGTGGAGACCCTCACAGGCCAGAGATGGTCAGTAGCCCACTTTACATTAGTGCACAATGAAGGGTTCAAATCATTCACTGCTGGCTTTAAAAAGACCAGAATGACAGATGCTATAATGACATTGCTTCATGACGCCATCCACGTGCCGTGTTACCAGCAGGAGGAAGTTTCCTTTCCACACACCGAAAACTTTGGGTATTTTTAGTAAAACGCCTGAAGGTTTTAAAAAGGAAAAAATAAAGAAAGAGAGAGAGATGTGGCGAGGGGTCTATTTTTAGCTCCTAACCTTTCCTTCTCCGGCCAGTTTAGCTTGCTTTCTGCTCTTTGTCACATGAATAATGCAGCTCTTCGGCTTTTCTTGTCCTTAAGAACCTTATGGATCCCAGTGGCTTTGATCCTCGGGGTTCAAACCGTGAGGAAACTGCCATTGAGCATGTCCAAATCCATTTATCGAAGCAGAACGGAAGGAGGACGAGCTGGAAGGGCTCCGATTTCACCGTGTAGGGCAAGGCAATCAAAGCGAGTTGATAATCTTGTTATTACAGGAGGTCGCTTCCCATACATTTTAATTAGGCCGCGGCTAAACAACGACCCTAATGTTGCCTTCTCATCTTTGGTATCAGCTGTGTGCAGAATTCTTTGACAAAGGGACTCGGGATGTGCGATATCCACCAGTAATCCACCATGATGTTTTCAGGGACTCGGCTACACAATCACTTCTGCTTCATGACCTTTAAGATGCTCAGCCTGGCACAGATGCCCTCCACTCTCACGTAGAGCTAATTAGGGCAAAATGGCAAAGCTAAAGTTTGTGGAGTAGCTGGAGTACCTGCGCCACCTCCACCTACTCAAAGCTTCATGATGCTCCAACAATGATGGATGGACTAAAAGGCAGAATTCTACGTGACCATCATCATCAAGTCTTTCCGTGAGAACCCTAAATCCAAAGAGGACTGTTTCATTTATGTTAGGTAGAATGCCCAGTGGGGACTGGGCGGTCTCATGGTCTGGAATCCCTACAGATTTTATTTTTTTTTTCTCCAGCCGTCTGGAGTTTTTATTTTGTTTTTTCTGTCCCCCCTGGCCATTGGACCTTACTCTTATTCGATGTTAATTAATGCTGATTTATTTTGTTTTCATATTGTGTTTATTTTTCTATTCTTTATTATGTAAAGCACTTTGAGCTACTGTTTGTATGAATATGTGCTATATAAATAAATGTTGTTGTTGTTGTTGTTGGTGTGACTTTATTGTGGAAGTGACCAGGCACAGACAGCATGTCCAGTCTAAGCTGGGGGTTGCCAATCTGGACACTGTGGGCAAGGGTGGCATACGCAGGTAAGGCGACATGCAACAGTAATAAAGCAAAAGACTGCCGTGCTTAATGACATGGGAGCAGACTGTGAGTGAATGCTTGGCATGCTGTTTGACATTTTCATATGTCTTTACAGTCATTTACGCATGAATTACAAAAACTTTAGTGTATTCTTGGTGAAAGTTCCATTGTAACTGTTCATTTCATAGAGTGCACAAAGATGGCCGCTACTCCCTAATTTCAAAACTTGCACCTTACCTTACCTTAGCTTAGCTTAGTTTAGCTTAGCTTAGCTTACTGTTGAGCGCTGAAACTCAAGAGGGACCCACCCACCAGGGACCCACCCACCTTGACCTGTTTTTTGAACATCTTTCACTTTCCTAGGACTGTTCTGTCATGTATGGTGACCCTAATTTCCCCTTTCTATTCTTTAAAGTGTATACCTAATTAAAATGCCTTGTCTCGTATGCACGCCAGAGGGTCCTCTAGACCAGATTTGCCTAAAGTAAGTAGAAACCACCCTCTGGACAAAAGGGGGCGCTGTCACTAACAGGCTTGCCTCCTTCTTCCCTCACAGTCTCGAGAAACCGCCCCTTGAGGGCAATGAAGTGAAAGAAGCCCCGCCCTTCCAGTTCACACAATATAAAAGGAGAACACTCTCAGAAGGTGGAGTCTCGTTTCTATAGTAACCTTGCTTCCATGCTGAGCCAAGCCCAGAAATGCTTAGTGACCAAGAAGGCACATTGAGGTGCATAATTTGTGTTAATTTTCTGCTTTTTTGATCAAATTAAACATTCAGATTTGTCCCGCATTCTCATTTCACCTGGGCGGCACGGTGGCGTAGTGGGTAGCACTGCTGCCTTGCAGTTAGGAGACCCGGGTTTGCTTCCTGGGTCCTCCCTGCGTGGAGTTTGCATGTTCTCCCCGTGTCTGCAAGGGTTTCCTCCGGGTACTCCGGTTTCCTCCCACAGTCCAAAGACATGCAGGTTAGATGCATTGGTGATTCTAAATTGTCACTAGTGTGTGCTTGGTATGTGTGTGCCCTGCCCGGGGTTTGTTTCCTGCCTTCTGCCCTGTGTTGGCTGAGATTGGCTCCTCATTTCACCCTGCTGCTGCCTCAAATCCCATACACTTACAACTCTGTGGTCAGATACACTACTTCAGTGTACTTCTTTACCCCTATATATTGTGGACTCCTAGTACAATTTTATTTCAGATGGCACGGTGGTGCAGTAGTTAGCACTGCTGCCTCCCAGCTCCACTCCTATATTTTTGCACACAATAATCGGTTCAGCAAAGTTGGCAGGCACATCCCTCACACTCTGCGAGACTTAAAAAGACAACTGCAGCAGCAGCATCATGATCACTCCTTCCCCATTGACTTCAATGCATTTCACCGAGTTTGCCGCCTATTTGCTGAACTTGAATTTGACTTTGTTTTTTTTCCTTTAAATCTTTCCATTTCTCATTGTGACTGCAGTATTTGGACACATTTGGAGTGAAATGCATGTAATCTCAGGTCAAGAATGAAGTGTAATTAAAGCTCTGCTGTATGATTACCTTCACAAATCACTGTGAGTTTATATTTAGCATTCAAATGTGTTAGACTGTTTAAAATACTTTACGTTGTAATCAACTTTAGAGTTCTCCTCGAGGTCACACTTCACACACTGTTATGTGATGACTGGCAATTTCACTTCAAAATGACCTTCAATATTTCCTACTGAGCTGATCTTTACAACTGAGATTTCCAATTTTGTCATATTCTGTCAATACATATCAACCCATTTTCAAAACCAACACCCAACTGACTTTATTATTATATTTCATATGTCATCTGTCCAGGGCAGTACGGGGGTGCAGTGGTAGCGCTGCTGCCTCGCAGTAAGGAGATCTGAGTTTGCTTCCCGGGTTCTCCCTGTGTGGAGTTTGCATGTTGTCCCTATGTCAGCGTGGGTTTCCTCCGGGTGCTCTGGTTTCCTCCCACAGTCCAAAGACATACAGGTTAGGTCCATTGGTGATCCTAAATTGTCCCTGTGTGGGTGTGTGTGTGTGTGTGTGTGTGTGTGTGTGCCCTGTAGTGGGATGGCACTCTGCCCAGGGTTTGTTCCTGCCTTGCACCCTGTGTTGGCTGGGATTGGCTCCAGCAGACCCCCTTGACCCTGTGTTAGAATATAGCGGGTTGGACAATGACTGACTGATATTCTCTCCATCGATTGAATTTATTTGCAGAATAATTTTGTATTTGCCAGCAGTCATACCAGATGCACCTCAGAAGAGATCATCCACCTGAATCTCAACATGTTTGGGCTTGGATGGGAGACTCAGGTACCTCCAGCTGGAAGAGGTGTTGGTGAGGCCAGCAGGGGACGTGTGCCCTGTGGTCTGTGTGTGGACCCCAATGCCCCCGGTGCAGTGATGGGAACACTGTGCTGTGAAAATGGCACCATCCTTAGAGTGAGACGTAAAAACGAGGCCCTTACTCTATGTGGTCATAAAATATCCCTGGGCATCCCTTGGAAAGAATGGGGTGTATCCCGAAATTGCCCACCATAGCCCCCTAATCAACCACTGTCTCTGATTGGCTAACTATCTCTCACCACCTATAGTAGCTAATGTGTGGTGAGGGGACTGGTGCCAAAATGGCTGCCATCGCCTCATCCAGGTGGATGCTGCACATCAGTGGTGTTTGAAGTGGCTCCCCACTCCCTATGTGAGAAGAGTGCTATATAAATGTAAAGAATGATTATTACGATGATTATTTATTGTATTTTTGGAGAAATCATGGTATTTTGTGCTCTGCGTTGCAGAGACTCATAAATTTTCCATGAGGATTTTATTCCATTTGATATTCCGTCCTGAGTGAACGTTTCTTCTTATACAAGCCTAGTGGGGTAACCAGCCCTGGCGCAGGTGAAAACAGCCTGAATTAGCATAAGCTGCTCTGATTCGGGGGGTTCATAAGAAATTTACTTCATGAGGTAGACGTGCAGAATAAACAAGAATAGTGGCATCAGGCATCTGAAATATTAAAATGTGTGCTTCAATTTAAATATTTAAAGTCTAAATATACTTGATTGTAATCAGAATCTGTCATTTTTCACCCTCTGCTGGAGGTGGGTTAGATCCCAAGTAAAGGATTAAAAATCAAAAATAGCGTTATATTTATAATCAGTCACTGACATTGATATAGTCTAAAACGACACCCTGCATGCTTACATCTGAAATTGATCATTTTTAATTTCCTTAGAGAGCTCGGACCACCGGTAAACAATCAGATATCAACAATATTATCATATTTATGATATCATAAATGACCCTCCACACGCCTTTATTATCGATCCTCATTTTTTGAAGTTTTGTGAACAGGAGTAAATTTGTCCTCTTGTATCTCATTGGGGGGCAAATCCCTGGGCTCGGTTGATGTGGCCTGCACAACAGCAAGTTCTTCCAGTTGTTTTTTTTTCCTGAAGATACTTCTTTGTTTATTCTTTATGAAATGGTGTGATTTCCTGCAGGAAATATGGGCCAACATGGTGTGATCTTCATCCTAAAATGAAAAGCCACCCTAACTGGATGCAGACAGGCAGGGCACAAGTTAACCAAACAGCACACGTATTATGCCCCATGGGGAAGTGTTTTCTGTACTCCCCACTTCTCGCCTTCAGGCTTCCATACAGGCCTTGTCCATCCTCCTCCCGAGTGGCCCCTTTTATAGGACACCAAGAAGGACTCCAGGTGTTCGACGACCTTCTTCCAGAAGCACTTCTGCCACAATGAGGGCCCAGTAAATGTCCAGGGGGCCCCTAGTGGTGGCCACAGGCCCCAGCAGAGTTGAGCTTCCATGCTCCAAACCCGTGGCCCCTCTGTAATAATAATAATATAATAATAATATTTTTTTATTTATATTGCACTTTATATTTTAGCAATCTCAAAGTGCTACAGAGTAAAAATAAAAATAATAAAACAAGAAAATCTATTTATACTTTAACAAAATATCTTTCTAAAAAGATGAGTTTTTAGATTCCGTTTAAAAACATCAGTCGACTGTGGGGCTCTCAGGTAGTCAGGGAGGGCATTGCACAGTCTCGGCGCCACAGATGGAAAAGCCCTATCACCCATACTGTGAAGCTTGGTTCTAGGGACTTGGAGAGTGTTAGCCGAGGGGGCTGCACTCTTTCTGTCTGGGGGAGATAATAATAATAATAATAATAATAATAATAATAATAATAATAATAATAATAATAATACATTTTATTTATATAGCGCCTTTTCCATGCTCAAGGCACTTACAGAATATAAGAAAGAACGGCAGGGTATACAGCATATAGCATTGTACAAACCAAATAAATAAAGAAAGAAGACTACTGCAGTGAATTCAGAGAAAAAAACAGCCTAACAGACAACAGAATTGATTATCTAGCACACACACACACACACACACACTCACACACAGGTTACATGAGCATCGTGACAGATTGGGAAACTGAGAGAAGGGTAATAAAGTCAGGTAGAGCTAAAAGCCTTCCTGAACAGATGAGTTTTGAGTTGTTTTTTAAAAGAATTCATGGAGTCAGCTGATCTGATTAATTTCGGTAGGTCGTTCCAGAGTCTGGGTGCTATACAGTGAAGGCCCTGTCACCCATGGAGTGAAGATTAGTGTGGGGTACAACAAGATTACCAGAATCAGAGGACCTTAGTGGGTGGGCAGGCACATAGTGATGGAGAAGGTCTGGCACAAGGTTATTTAAGGTTTTGTAGGTTATTAGTAGGATTTCATATTCAATTCTGTAAGACACAGGGAGCCAGTGAAGATGGGGCAGGATGGGTGTGATGTGCTCACTGCTGCTGGTTCGAGTAAGGACTCTTGCAGCTGAGTTTTGAATAAGCTGGAGCTGTGATATAAGATTAGAAGGGGCACCTGCCAGCAACGAGTTACAATAATTTTTTTTCTGATGACACTGTCCTGGTAAAGCTTTCATCCGCAGTCATTCCATTGTTGGGGCGTCCTGGCCAGATAAGAGCCCCGGCCGTCTGCCACAGTGGTATAAAAATGGGGGTTATTTGGGTCTGAAGGGCTGAACATCTGGGGGGAACACCAAAAAGATTAAAATCTTGCATAACTAGACATCAAGATGAGTGAAATGGCATATCATATGTCAGGGTTTTCCTCATACCGGCCAATCAGGAGGTGCCATACGTAAAAACTGTAGTGATTTCAAAGAGTTTATAAGTAGTCCTTATAATAATGCCAGTGCGGTCACTAAATAAATAATATATAGTCCCAAACCAAAATTTTACTGGCTACACTCACTGTGGGGAACAATTCTGCATGCCTGTGCGTAGTCCCCAAAATGTCTCCTAGCAGCCCTTCCATAATAGAACACAGTTGCTGTCACGAAATAAAGTTCCTCAGGCAGAAAAAATTACAGAAGGAAACAAAGCCATTATGATATCCAATAGACAATGGCAAAATGGGGTAAATATTTTTAAAAAAAATAGTAAATAATGAATAAATAAATAAATTAATTAATTAATTAATTAGTAAGTAAATCAGGCTAAAATTGGGACCTCACCTGAGTTAGCCTGTCCCCAAATTCAAAAGGCAGGCTTCAAGGACTGCATAAGCCCAAAATGGGACTTAGGCTTTAACAGTTTAATAACACTTTAAATAGATTACATTTCACATTCTTTCATATAAATGGATTGGGTTAGGCCTCCACTTTATAACAGGTGGGAGTTATTTGTTTGTCTCCTATAGGAAGCAACATTATAGTCCTGGCCTGCTCTTCATGCCTTACGGTTCTCTTCAGGGCTGTGTCCTCCTCTGTGAGGTATCTGCAGTCCCTCATCGTGGACCTTACAGTTTTTTCTGAGAGTCAGGTTTGTGCTTCAACAGGAGGTGGAGTAAACTGTGACCAGGCTCAGCCAGGTATATTGGTATATTTTTATACCAAGATTGTGTTTCACATTTTGTTAATATGGGGATGTGGAATCTCAAGCATAACAAAATGAGCGTGAGGCCTCCTACCTGTACATATAACCAGAATACAAGGCCGGGATCTTAAGTGGCCAGTCCAGCAGAAGATATTGCCAATCCAGCTACTGTACGCCTAACTACTCACTGGTGACTACCAGCCTGGCAAGAACCAAACAAAGTGAGATGGCATAAGAACCAAAAGCCTAAAGAAGGAGGATTACCGTAAACCCCTGGTTTGTGCACAAAAGGGCAAACAAGGAATCTTTATTAATTTGAGGGATTAATTTGAAAACAGAACAGAAAAATAGAGTAAATATTTTCAACATGGCAAAGAATTTTCCTGAAATAGTCACCAACAGAAAACAAGTCGCAGTACTCAATCCATAGGCAGAATCCAATAAAATCAGCAATGAAATCACAAAACATAGCAGCATTAAAGAAATAACCATACTTACAACTCCAGCATAATCTCAGCGTCTCACTGCTGAGTCTCTCTTTCTACACTGACTATAAAGCCAGGAGGAGGAGCCAGCAGCAGTGATGGTGGAGTGGCCACGCCCCCTGGGGGGCTCCACCCACAACATACATGGAATGGTCTCGCATTTAATGTTACACGATGCACTTGTGAAATCACAGGCAAACATAATAGAAACTGCATAAAACATAATACTTCAAAAATATCAATTAAAAAACAAATAAATGCAAGCCAGCAAAAATTCCTGTCCGTAAATCATAACAGTTAAGAGGTCATTTATCACTTTAACATTGAGGATGAGTTTCATACTCAGCCATGTGTCAGCTTTCTTTTTCAAACTGATTTGATATGTTGCATCCTGCCACGTGAAAGCCTGTGTTTTTCACATTTAGTTTAGATGTCATTTTCTGTTATGTAATAACTTTCATTTTAATGTAGACATTATTTTTGATAATTTAAATTGACCCGGCATTGATTAAGCGAGGGTGATAGATAGATAGATAGATAGATAGATAGATAGATAGATAGATAGAT
>JANRMT010062802.1:23221457-23233147 GCA_026402145.1 Polypterus bichir lapradei
GATAGATAGATAGATAGATAGATAGATAGATAGATAGATAGATAGATAGATAGATAGATAGATAGATAGATAGACACCTTCAATCATCACTGGTGAAGCTCATTAGCTCTAGAAGTCCTCCAGTTAGTTCAATGGAGACCACCTGTCTGGGGTTTTACTCGATTGTTGTCTAAATGTGGACAGGATCAGCCTGTGGTGCCTCAGTATCAACAGCAGAAGACTAATGAGGGAGGCCACCAGGAGGCTTATGACAACCCCAAGAGAGTTACAAGCTACAGTGGTTCAGATTTGAGGGCCCGTGCCAGCTACAGCTGCATTAGGAGCAAAGCAGGAACCAACACTGGATGGGATGCCAGACTATTACCAGGCCTGTTTACACACATACACACACAAACACACACACAAGACAGAGAGTGGCGAGGCTACCACACTGAGCTTGAAACCACAGCATCACCCAGAAGAAATGCATTAAAAGAAAAAAGACCATCAAGCAATCATTGGAAATCAAAATATAAGTCTGAATCACCAAACATGAAAGAAGATGGAGAAGTGGTGATTAAGGGGGATTCCGACTCACCTAGCAATAATCGGCAAACCCCAACTGCAGGAAGAGAAGAAGTGAAAATGACAGCTGCTGGCCTTTATAAGTCATTTTGTTTTCCATCTGCCCATGCAGACGGTGAGAACATGCAAACTCCACGCAGGGAGGACCCGGGAAGCGAGCCCAGGTCTCCTTACTGCAAGGCAACAGTGCTACCACTGCACTACCGTGCCACCCCAAATCATGTCCGAAAACTTCACTTTTGCTTCTGCCTTGAAGTTCTAATTTTTGTGTTTTCTCAGTTTTGACCTTGCGCATCGGTCACTTTGATTTGGTCCCGTCTACTCTAATCATCTCCTTCTCTCAAGCCTTTCCTCTCTCAATACTCCCCGAGTGTTTGCACGTATACGTAACATTCTAGTTTGTTGAGATTTCACTTGTGGCCCGCTTTAGTTAGCTCTTGGTTTGCCTCTTGTAGGCAAACCCTTTGATTCTTGTCTTGTTTTTTGAATTTATTATTAATAAAATATTTAGTTATAAATAATCATTGGTCTCCCTGCGATGGACTGCTGCCTTGTCCAGGGTTTGCTCCTGCCTTGTGACCTATGCTAGCTGGAATAGGCTCCAACACCCTTAGCCCCCCACTCCGTACAGCTGAGTACAAAATGACTGACTGACTAATCATTGATTTTTTGTGATTGTGGGCCAGAAGTTTTCAGGAATCCCCTCTCCCTTTACAATAAAATAAGCTTTGATCCTTTACGGCCTGCTTCTTGAGTTTAGAGGCCAGGCATATTTTATGTTTCTCAGGCTCACTTGAGCCTTGAGCTCTAATTTTTAGAAAACAAAAAAACAAAAATTAAAAAGCCAGTTTTGAGTTTGAGATGAGCTCAACTGACACAACATCTGCAGTGTACCTGTGATGTTCGACTGTGGATTTGGCCTTTCTGTTTTCTTTGCATTTTCTTGTTTTTGTAATGTTCTGTGGTAGATTAATATTGAGTCATAGTTTTCATTCACTTGCACCTTAATAACCTAGTTATTCACAGAAAGCCAGTTTCTAAAATGACATGTACATTTTTATTTCTGTTAAAGAAACCGGGTCATTGGTCTCTGAGAAACCAGATTAGTACATGTAGATTTCTCCACAAGATACGCTGTTATGTGGCCAAATAAACCCTTAACCGGTGTCACACACGTGCGCATGGGAGGCAGCTAAAGGGCTTGAGTAAAGGCAGTTCGGAGGCATGCCGGGGTGTGGCAGAGTGCACTGACTCTTTTTCTCCCTTGCCTGTAGACCATTCCCGAGGGATTCCACCTGGCTCTCCTGACATCACTTCCGGGACCGAGCCAATGGAAGTCGACCACACCAGCTCCAGTCCCTCTGATGTCACGTCCGGCTATGATCCAATGGTGGAAGACCACGTGCTTGATCCATATGACCTCACTTCCTGTCTCCCCCTTTAAAACCTGTCCCTTTTTCCTCAGTCTTGTTTTGGACTCAGTTGTATGCACTTCACTGCTGTATATTTTGCTCAAATGACTTTTGCAGCCAGGATACCACATTACACGGGTGGCTGCCCCAATCCTTTATCTGTCCATGTCTCGTTCTTGTGACACCGGGCTACACCTACGGGTTTGGTAGTCTGCACAGGTCCATGGCCACCAGTCTTTGATTTGCACACACATCCAGCAGCCGCAATGATATATTTTCTGAGGCAAATGCTCAGGCGATCGCATTATTACTGAAATAATCAGTCTCACTATTTCAGACATAGAAGATCTGAACATCCAGTGCACAATCTTGAAAGCAGTATGGTAACACGTTAAAAGCAAGTTATGAGTTTGTTTACTTTTTAAAGTAACAAGTAACCTAATGAAATGCTTATTATATTGGAGTACTAGGGGGTTTTGCCCCCTGCTCGCTTTGCTTGCCAACCCCCCCGGCCCGCGTTATGCAGCAGCCACTTTGTGTCTCTGCCACCAGCGTATGTAGATTTCACTTTCACCAAACAACAAATCTTTTAATTTTCGCAGATATGCCTCTTTATTGGGAAGAAACACTACTTTTCCCTGATGGCAACACAAATTACACAATCAACAAGTCTCTGATTTAAAGTTTAAATCCAAACAATATATTCAATCTCTTTTCGCTGTTCTGTTATTTCACTGAGTAATAATTTCCATTTGTTTGCACTAATGTGATCTTTACTATCATTTTTTTGAGACTCTCAAATTTTCGTACTTCCATTATCTCTAACCTGTTCTGCATGTGTAATGCACCAACGTTTTTGAATTTTTTACGATGTTCTACTTTGTCATCTACTCTTTGTCTTTTATTTCCGGCCCCGGGTGTGGTTAAATCTCTTGGCACAAAGTCTCATCGTGCGGGACGTGAAAGTGTCTCTCTGAGAAAATCACGTCTTATCCCAGGCTAAAAAGTCTTGTCTCGTCCCAGGATTTTTTTATTATAATAGAGAGACAAATACCTGGATTATTACTTAATATCCCAACAGCACTGGGTGTGTGGCATGAAGCACATAAACAACATGGCTGCAGTCAAGAAGAACTTGTCATGAAATGGTGGCTACCATCCCACAAACTACACACAAAATGGATTCAAAATAACAACAAAAATATGTAAACAATATTAAAACATAACAACTTTATTAAACTTTGTGCAAAACAGTCATACAGGCTGCAGATGAATTCTAACAGTCTCCGTCTTGTGCCTCTCAGTGTCTCAGTGTAGCTCAGGCTCCACCCCCACTCCTCCCCTTTATCCTTTTTTGGGCTTGTGCTCCTCCCATGACTGCTTTTCTTAGTTTGGGCTTCTGAAACCACATAAGTCTGTTCTGCCAAGGCTGACAAAAAATAAATAAATAATTTAAAAACTGGAAGGGAATGCAGGCACAGGAACAAAGAACAAGGGCATAAAAGAGAGAAACCTGAGTCAAAAGCAAACACCGGGAAATGGTAACACCAGAGCCTAAGCGTTAATCAAAACTCAATGTCCATAAAAACAGACAGAAATTATTTGAAATTCATAGCTCTTTCTTTTGTTCATTTTTTTTCATATTTCCTAACATTGTTGATATTAAATGGGATACTCAGAGGCGTCCTCAACCCTATAACTTCACCTTTGTCTGTTCTGTTTTCACTACATGTAAATATTTATATATAAGGTGAAATTCCAAGTGTCCCAGCTCAGCCCCATTCTGAAAAGTTCCCTTTGTAGGCAAACAAAAAACACTTCCATTTGGACAAAAGATATTTGAAAACGTGTCCGCCATCTGTGAAGACACAGCCATACCAACCAACCTCTTCAATTCAAATGCACAGCACTGTGGGAATGGCATCTTATATCATGTTTCCTGTTGACATTTTATCAGAGCTTTCAGGAAGTAACTCTTAATAATATTTTAGCAAACACTGCACATAGTTTACATGTTTTGACCATATGAATGGATATTGGACATTAGGATTATGCAACATGAGTTACGTGAGAATTCTTTTCTTTTTTCCATGGATGCATTTCTAATTGTTTTCCGTTGTCCAGAACTGGTTGGCAGTGGGCTCTGTTGACTGTGAATATTCAATATGTAATTACTCCATGAAAGCATAAGATTACTTTTATTTTCTCTGACACTTTCTACATGATATATAGGGTAACATATAAAAATATCAGTTTTGGATGGAGTGTTCCGTTAAGACGACAATATTTAGATATGTCATGTCAAATTGTAATGTTGTGTTACATCATGCCATTCCCATGTTATGTCATGTCACATAATATAATGTATTGTTATGGCATGGCATGGCATGTCAAGCCAACCCACTCTGTGTTATGTTATGTCATGTGAGGTTAAATTACATCCAGTTCATGTTATGTTCAGAATATCATTTCATGTAAAGTAATGTTATGGCATTTCATGTTTGGCCACTCCGTGTTATGTTATATCATCCATCCAGTATCCAACCCGCTATATCCAAACTACAGGGCCATGGGGGTCTGCTGGAGCCAATCCCAGCCAACACAGGACGCATATGTTATATCAGGTTAAGTTAAATTAAATAATGTCCTGTTGTTATGCTATGTTAGGTTATGTAAAGAATATCATGTCACATCATGTAATGTGGGTGGCATGGTGGCGCAGTGGTATTGCTGCTGCCTCACAGTTAGGAGACCTGGGTTCACTTCCCGGGTCCTCCCTGTGTGCAGTTTGCATGTTCTTCCCGTGTCAGTGTGGGTTTCCTCCGGGCGCTCCGGTTTCCTCCCACAGTCCAAAGACATGCAGGTTAGGTGGACTGGCAATTCTAAATTGGCCCTGGTGTGTGGGTGTGTTTGTGTGTGTCCTGTGTTGGTTGGGATTGGCTCCAGCAGACCCCTGTGTTTGGATTCAGAGGGTTGGAAAATGGATGGATGGATCATGTAATTTCATGTCATGACACTTCTTGTTCTGCTATATCATGTAAAGTTAACGTCCATCATTTTATGTTATGTTATGTTATGTTAATTTACATAATTTCATATGTTATGTTATATTACGCTACATTACATTATGTTATATTAAGTTTTGTTATGTTATGTTACGACAAGATCATCTAGTTAGATCACATCAAGTGTTTTTGTTATGTTACATGATGTCAGTTCATGTTATATCCAGAATATCATTTCATGAAAAGTAATGTCATGGTGTTTAATGTTAGGACACTCCATGTTATGTTACATCACATTAAGTCAGATTATCTCATTTCATTTCCTGTTGTTATGTTATGTTAACTTACATAATTTCATGTTATGTTTTATTACACTACATTACATTACGTTACATTACATTATGTTATATGAAGAATATCATGTCCCATCATGTAATGTAATGTCATGACACTTCTTGTTCTGCTATATCATTTAAAGTTAATTTCCATCATTTTATGTTAATGTTATGTTATTTTATGTTATGTTTTGTTATGTTAACTTACATAATTTCATAAGTTATGTTTTATTATGCTACATTACATTATGTTATGTTGTGTTATGTTATGCTAAGCCAAGATTATCTAGTTAGATCACATCACATGTTTTGTTATGTTACATGATGTCAGTTCGTGTTATGTCCAGAATATCATTTAATGTAAAGTAATGTCATGGCGTTTCATGTTTGGCCACTCCATGTTATGTTATATCAGAGTAAGTTAAATTACCTCATTTCATTTCCTGTTGTTATGTTATGTAATGTCAAGAATATCATGTCACGTCATGTAATGTAATGTTAATGGCATTTCATGTCCTGACACTCCATGTTATTTTATATCATATAAAGCTAAATTCTGTCATTTCATGTTGTGTTATGTAATGTTATGTTATGTCATGCCACTCCATGTTATGCTATATCATGTTAAGTTAACTTAATTATGGCAGCTCAGTGGGTAGCACTGCTGCTTTGCAGTAAGGAGACCTGAGTTCGCTTCCCGGGTCCTCCCTGCGTGGAGTTTGCATGTTCTTCCCGTGTCTGTGTGGGTTTCCTCCCACAGTTCAAAGGCATGCAGGTTAGGTGCATTGGCGATTACAAATTGTCCCTAGTGTGTGTTTAGTGTGTGTATGTGCCCTGTGGTGGGCTGGCATCCTTGTCTGGGGTTTGTTTTCTGCCTTGCGCCCTGTGTTGGCTGGGATTGGCTCCAGCAGACTCCCGTGACCCTGTAGTTAGGATGTAGAGGGTTGGATAATGGATGGATGGATATGTTATATTACGCTACACTACATTATGTTATGTTGTGTTATTTCTTTTCATGTCAGGTTATGTCAAGTAAATCAGGTTGTGTTATGTTATTTTAGATCATGTCATATTATGTTATTATATGTTATGTTTTATGCACTGTCTAATACCTTTAAGGATGATGAACCAGCTAAGAGTTTCCCTCGACTGCAGACTGCAGACCTCCATGACTCTGAGGGTCTCTCGATGCCCTGCTAGTTTCCGCTGCTGCTCCATTAAGCCTGAATGGGGTTAGGTTTCCTCTGGTTCTCTTGATGCCCCCAATGGATTCCATATGTTTTAGTGCCTCAGAGCAGCGAGCTGTTGTTGCGCCATCTCTACTCCTGTGTGCGGTCTCCTCCGTGCTGTTTATCAGCCCTAATTCCACCTTATCAGCACATTAGGCGACAGGATTGTGGTGGAGTTTGACTACACAGTCGAAGCAGGCGAAGGCCCCAGGAGGCTCTGGTCGTCAACGCTTTTGTTGCAGAGCCTTACTGCCTGTGGTCTTCCCGACAGGAAGTCTTGTATCTCGTTGCAGATTTAGTTCCTCAGGTAACTTTCTAAACCCGCAATGAAGGAAGTGCTGCAGTCAATAAATAGCATCCAAATGCAGATACCTCATCTGTCAAGGTGTTCAAGGACAATGAGAGATGGCGCCATGCACCGACCTGTTCGCTTCGTTTGCTAACCGGAACGAGTCTGCTGAGCCTGGAAAAACGCTGATGAGGTATGTAATGTGAGAAAAGCAAAGGATTCATACCGAAAAAGAAGAAGGCAGAGTGGGAAAATAAGGACACACAAATTGTACTGTTAGTAATCGAGAGTGACATTTCAAAGACACTCTGATTCATCTGGCAAATAAATGTTTTGAAAGACGGGGATGAATAAAGAAATATGAAAGTGCAAGGTTAAAAAGGTCTCCCTTCAGGAAAGCAGCCAAGGAGAAAGAAAATACGAGTCAAAATGAAGACAGAAGATTAAAACAAGGGTTCAAAAGGGGCAGAAACTGCAGGTCCTGTGCTTGTACATTTGGTGCCCCAACAGAGTTGAGCAGACTGGAGAAGTTCAAACGGGCGATCTTTAAGGACTACTAGCAATCAGAAAAAATCGATAAACCAGAAGCAGGCCCACGGCACCTGTTAAGGCTCTCACTATTGGAACGTGTGAGTCCCTGTCTTGCACCTCAAAACACAAGGCTGAGTCTCAGTACTTTAGCATCACCAGCTTTATTCAGCTTGAAACAGGAACAGTACGGTTATTTATTGTAGCGGGATCTGCCGCTCTCCTATACACAGACGCAGCAGTCATCAGGATCGCGACCAGGTTAGTGGCCAAGTAATACTGTGCCCTGGATTTATTATGTTTACCCATCGACGACATGCGCTTGTAACATGACCGCGGTCAGCTCGGATTTGCTTACTGCAGCGATGGGAGTCTGCGGTTGCCCTGGCAATGGATAAGCTGTCTTCCACAAACGTGGTGATCGCACTTTTGGACGTTCTTCAGCGTGTCGTCCCAATGGAGGGAGTCTCAAAAGAGTTTAGAAACCTTACACTATTGTGGTAATTCAGCCCCTGTACACAGACAGACAGACACCAAATGTCCAAAACACACACATTTATTAACATTCTTCTGCACACACAATGCTCAAACCAGCCCAACTCAGTCCCTTTTCTCTCTTTCTCTCTCTTCTTCATCTTCTTCTTTTCCTGCCGCCTTCACTCCTCCACACACAAGCTCTGTCTTTTTCCTCCCGACTCTGGGTTGTCTTATGGAGTGAGACGGCCCCTTTTATAACACCCCGGATGTGCTCCAGATGTTTCATGATGATCTTCTGACGGCACTTGCTAGTGTGGCGGAAGTGTCACATGAGCACCCAGAAGCACTTCTGGTTGTGCCGGAAGTGCTGCAGTCCAGGGCTCCATAATCCTCCGGGCACACCCTGGCCCCGTGACCCCCTTGCAGACTTCTGCTCTTCCGTCCACGTGACTTGTCAACACTTCCAGGTCAGACAGAGAATTAAAGTTCTTTAATCAGCCCGGGATGATTAAAGAACTTTAATTTGCTAATAAGCACTTCCAGGTCATGAACTATATCAGCAGTTCTCAACCTTTAAGTATTTGTGCCTCGAGGTTTCATAACAGTTTTAATCGCAACCCCCTAACGTTTTTATGAAAAGAGCCCACTAATACCAATTTGTTCTTTTTTAATTAATGATATATCATAGATGCATATTTTATTATACCTACTTAACTTTTAGCAACATTTATCTAACTCTGTATTTATTTTTCTAGTATCAGAATGTAGTTTAAGTTAATTTGTTTTGGTTTCAATAAATGTATTTTTCATATTTTTGATTCTTGTTTTCTTTTTTTCACATCTTCGCGCCCCCCTTTTGTTACTTTGCATCCCCCTATGGGGGCCCGCCCCACTGTTTGAGTACCCCTGAACTATATAAAGGACTGCTGAAGACCCAGCGAGTGAGCCAGAGTAGGGAGGAGGTGGACAACGTTTGCTGGGAGCTGTGGGGGAGAGATTTAAGATTATTGTGTTTTGTATCTGTTTGTTTATAGGTGGCTGTGGTGCTTACAGGCACTATTCAAAGAAAAAAAAGTACTAAAATACTTCTTGGTGCTTTTAACCTGTGTCCTGTGCATCTGCCTATTGGGTTTAAAGGGGCAACAGCGACCCCTAACGTCCACAATACATAGTCAAATTATAAATGAACAGAAAAATATTATAGCAAAAAACAACAAACAATATTGAAAAGTGAACAAACAAGACAAAAAGATGCAATTTAAACCTAAGCCAGAGGGGGAACCCTAGCATTACCATAACAAAATAGGCCTCACCGTAGGCAGCCTGACCCTAAAATCTATTGGCTGGCTCCAGGGTACACAGGACCAATGAATTGAAAAGGCTTTTAAACTTCAAAAATGTCCCAAATGCATCAAATAACCTCTGGCTTAGAAGGACAAAGTACTGACTCAAGGTGAGGCAGTGAAGACTGGGAGAAAAGACGCGGTCAGGAAACAGGCAGAGGTCATTACCAAAAAGACTGCCAACTGACTGACAAAAGTTAAGAACGCCAACCCAAACATCAAAGCCCAAAGCCAGAAAAAATATTATTCTCAAAAATCCAGTAGGACAGTCAAAGAAAATAAATAGCTGAGTGAAATCAAGCAGAGAATCCTAACAATTGATGATCAGGAAACCTTTGAGCCGACCTTCATGCCAGCACGCCAGATGACATCACGGGCTGTTGGGTAGGATCACCATGGCAATGACAGACACTAACTGAACAAAAAGCCAACATTCAATAAACAAACAAAATGTCATCCTAATTAACCATTATAAAACACCAACTTATTAAACCTTGCAATTTTTATAAAAATCAATGTGAAACTCAATTCCCTGGGATCTACGTAAAATATGTATCCAACAACCATAGAGAGAGACAGGCAAATAAATAAATAACTCATTATAACAGACAACGCCAAAGCAGAATCTTTATAGATGCTGATATTTATTTGTTAGAGTCAAGAGGATAGCAAAGATGGCAAAAAAAACAGAAAGTTAGGCAATAATGGTTTGCCTAAAGAGCCATCCAAGACAAACAAACCCAAGATTTTATCAGATATTTAAACATTACCGAACAGAACCAAAGTATCCAGAATCCAGAAAAAAAAAAAAATCCGCAGAAGAGACGCACTCTTTACAACACGGGGGCTAATGAGCCACTGCAAGGATCCTCTCCTCAGCCTCACAATATACAGTATAGAGTGAGGACGGTCCTTCAACAAGGGGTGGCCCCGCCTCTTAAGGCTCCACCCGGAAAACACAAAGAACATAAGAGAGCATATAATGCATACAAAGTGACTAATACATAAAATGACCAATAGTAACAAAAATACATAAATAAAATAAATGTATGAAAAGTAATACTTTAAAATGAACGAAGTAAACACAGAAAAAGAAAACAAACATGAAACATGATGGGCAGGTGGACCTTGCTAAGGAAACAAGAAAGAAGAGCAGCCCTGGAATCACTTGGACTGTTCAGCCTTGAATGGATGGAACTCAGGCTTCCAGGAGATTCCCACTCTTTGGCCACCAGGGAAGCCATGAAGCCCTTCTTAATGTAATGGGTCATGGGTGTCCTACCCAGTCAGTCACTGGTCATAGATATCCAGTCCTCTAGTACCACAGACCCATCTGAAGTACCGGGACCACTCACCAGCTATTATAGTTAAATGAATATGACTGAAAGGCCCCTTTTCCTGTGCTCCTATCTGTGCAGCCATGTTCAGAAGCACTGTGCTCAGTTTTTAAAAGTGCCTCATTTCTTTATGTTTTAGTGGGGGGGGGGCAGCTGTCAAACTAATTATCTTGGCTGGCTGAGCACACTGTCATCATGCCTTTAACCATTACACTTTCAAAACAAATAAAGCTGCAGATGCAAGTTCATCCATTTAATTCACACCAACGGGGGCTGCCCCCCCCCCCAACACTTCATTCTTTAACTATTACACTTTCAAAACAAATAAAGCTGCGGATGCAAGTTTGTTCGCTTATTTCACACCAATAGAGGCTAACCCCCCAATTTCATCCTCATTCAGAGACATCTATAGAACTTGGAGGAAAATCACAGTAACAAAGTCTGGACTGTCAAATCCAGCTGTGCAAAGGGAATGGCGCCATCGATATCAAGTCCCTGCGTTCACTTTATCAGCGTAACACGAGAACTGAAGACTACACCAGCTCCATCTGTGAGTTGTCCATATGTAAGACACAGCCAACACATGTATAGCTGGGAACACGCCAGCCTCCATTCCTCCATGGTACATTATAAAGATTGAGAGGTTAAAGACTGCTAGGTGTGATGCTGCTTCAGTCCCCACAATGCACCAAAGCTTCTGCCCTCCATCTCCCATCACACCTACAGTGCATCCTCTCAGGTCTCCACAAGCCTTCATTTTCCATTCCACATTGTCTGGAGTGGGTTTCTGCTCCACCCTTAGCTCATCCTCTTCTTGACATTTTGCCCCCGGCCCCAGTATTGTGCATTTAATGTTTTTTGATTATGCTGCTTGTCTTTTATGGGTGGAACCTCTAGGGGCGGGGCCATCTTGACATCAATGCTGAGTTTTGAGAATGACACAAGTGCTGGTTTTCACAAAGTTTGCTGCTTCAGTGATTTTAGATCTTTTTGTCAGATGTTTCTATGGTCTACTGAAGTAGAATTAGAAGCATTTCATAAGTTTCAAAGGCTTTTATTGACAATGTGAATTTCCCCTTGGGATTAATAAAGTATCTATCTATCTATCTATCTATCTATCTATCTATCTATCTATCTATCTATCTATCTATCTATCTATCTATCTATCTAT
>JANRMT010062802.1:23233157-23248491 GCA_026402145.1 Polypterus bichir lapradei
TATCTATCTATCTATCTATCTATCTATCTATCTATCTATCTATCTATTATATTAATAGTCAATATTTACAGTATTGGCCCTTCATTTTCAAGTTCTCTGCAATTAACCCTGGCATGCTCCGAGAGCAACTTGTCCCAACCATCCAAGAACATTTTGGTGAACAACATGATGGAGCACTCAGCCATAAGGCAAAAGTGAGAACTAAATGGTTCTGGAAACAAAACATCAAAATTTTGGATTCATGGTCAGGAAACTCCCCAGACCTTAATCCCATTGAGAACTTGTGGTCAAGAGGCGGGTGGACAAACAAAAACCCACCAATTATGACAAACTTCAAGCATTGATTATGCAAGAGTGGGCTGCCATCAGTCAGGATTGGGCCTAGAAGATAAATGACAGTTAATGTCAGATAATTGAAACTTAATGTCATTGTCAATAAAAGCCTTTGAAACTTATGAAATGCTTGTAATTCTACTTCAGTATACCATAGAAACATCTGACAAAAAGATCTAAAAACACTAAAGCAGAAAACATTGTGAAAACCAACACTTGTGTCATTCTCCAAACTTTTTTGCCATGACTGTATATTCCTGACTGAGGTGTAGGGCCCTCAGAGGCATATCGACTATTGTGGAGCGTGTTTCATTATTGAACTGTTTTCTTAGATTTACTGTATTATTGTGGATTTCCAGTTTATCTTTGGTCCCTGCCTTCTGGATTATAATTTAGACTTGTTTGCCTTTGAGTTTCCTTTCTTCTTGCTTTTCCTCCATTTTTTTGATTATTGAATAAATCCTTTGAATTTAAACAACATTGCCTTTGTCCTTTTAAGCCAGAGGTTTACGGTTTCCCTCTCCCTTGAGGAACATATTTTGTGTGTTTTAGCGAATTTAATGTATTGTGAAGTGTTAAAGCTCGGGCCCCACTTTAGGCATATGCAGGCCCTGAAGCCTGCCCTTTAAGTTTGATGACTGGCTGCCTAAGATGAGGCCTGTCATTGAAACTGACCAGTGAGGTCCCAGTTAGGTTATGTGTTTTTTTAGGCCTATTCCATCTTTTTTTTCCATTATACTATTGCTGTATCAGAACAGAATGATAAAAAAAAAATGTTTCAAGTTGAGATACATTTTTTACAACACTCGGAGGAAGTTAGTTTAATTTTTCATAAATATTATTCTGCTCCAAAGAAGAGACTACCTTTCCATACTGCTTCATCTTCTTATATGAAATTACAAGTTATTGAGGAGAAACTTTCTAGAGCAGGCATCTTTGTTGAGGAGGACACAGCCCTTTGAGATATTAACCCTTAAACCACCACATACTTGGGGGTTAATGCAACCCTGGATGCCAAATACTTTTTAGCTGCACTTTTTAAGTAAACGTCACAATTCACAAAGAAAATGTGAAACTTTAATGGAACACGTATTTTTTTCATGCACAGACCATCACAATTACTGTAACACTGATCATTTTACACAAGGCCAATGAACTGTAAAAACTATAAAAAAACTACTGAAACAATCTATTATTATATGTACAAGGTGCAACAGATGCCATTGATGAAATTCAGTAATTCACTGAGCCAACTGAGCTTGAACCGGCTGCACGCAAACACAGACAGGTAAATGCTGATGATTACAGGCTCGTCTAGTGCAGCGGCTGAATCCCAGAACAGTGCTGCTGCAGTTCTGCCGGGGCCAGCGGTGGTCATGAGCTGGCTGTTCAAAGAATGCACGGCACTGACTGATCAGCTCCGGCGTTCTGGAAAATTGCTCTGTGAAGTAAATATAGCCAGTTGCGGGGTTCAATGAATGTACGTTGCCGACTATACTCACGCCATGTATGCTGGCAAATTGCTCTGAGAAACAGCTTTAGCCGGTTGCAGAGTTCAATGAATGTACGTCACCGAATGCATGTCGCCGCATATACTCGGCCTCGAGGTGCTTCCAAATTGCATTGGAAACCAACTCTAGCCGGTTGCGGCGTTCGACGAATGTACTTTTCTGAATATACTCGGCTCCGGCGTGCTGGCAAATTGCATTGGGAACCAACTATAGCCGGTTCCAGCAGTTTAAGGGTTAAAGGCCAGGTTGTGTTAAGTCATGACAATAACAGTTTCCTTTTGCCCCAATATCAGTCCGTAATCAAGTGTGAATTTGGTAGGTCCACTTACAATGACAAATCCACTAAAACCAAGTCTTCTGTGATTGCCCCCAAGTCTAAAGCTGTTACACTCTAGTCTTCTTCTACTGTCCTCACATCCAGTTTATGCTTCCTTCTTGATTGAGGTGCCCACTACACTATACACATCTGTAATAAAGGACCCAGCTACCCCTACACGTGTTGGTGTCACTTTTGGACTTCACTCTCCAGTGCCTGCTTTTGGTTGTCTACTTCTGCCTCCTACTTCAACTTGTACCTCCATTTGTTTGACCCTCCCACTCCTACCCTTATGTCTCCAGTTACTTTGTGTCCTGTATTGACTAACCCATCCACATCTGCCACTGTCATCCAGCCTGGGCCTCCAGGTTTTGCCTTTGCCACTCACCCTGGACCTCCAGTTTCTACCTCTGTTTTTCAGGCTGGACCTCCAGTTCCTACCATTTCTACCCAGCCTGGGCCTACTGTTCCTGTCCTCTATGTGATCAAGTGTCCCATATTTCCTCTGACAGTCTCATTATGGTGTCATCACATCTTTTAATGATAGTCTTGATTTATTACATATTTTAGTTATGACTAATTCTTGATTGCAGTAATTTCTGTAGACACCATGTGTTACTGTGTATCAGCAAGTGACAGTCATGAATCACACCAATTCTAGTCAAAACCGACACTTGTGCTGACCAATCAGATGTCCTGCCAATGTGGCGCTCACCTCCACGTCAATGCACACACTACCAAGGTAGCTTGCTTTGCCCATGTCACCCCTCTATGAGACCTCACGTCGGGCGTCACACCCACATGAAGAATGAGCAGCTTGGCACCTCCATCAAGATAATAATGTTTTTGAATTCTGCTTTTTCATACATTAATGGCTTTAATATAAAATTTTAAAGATTGTGCTCAGTGGTTTCTGTCCTATGCCGTGTTTCACTTCCTGTTTTCATTGTCATTGCAACATGTAGCTGGCAGTGCCCTGATGATATAGCTGATGTGGTCTGTGCAGGGCCTGCTTCTAGCTCTATGTAGCATTTAACAGGGTGTGCCATCTCATGTTGGCAGAAAAATTCAAAACAGGAAAATTAGCTATATTACCATGAATCATTGGAAGCCACCCAAGTGTCCCACTCACAACCCCATCCCGAGATGATCTTAGCTATGAATGTCCCTGCCTGTGTCATGCTGTGTCTCCATTACTCTGTCCTTCTGTATGAGATATTGTTTCCTCAGTTAGTTATTGGTTATCATGCTTGTTTTGAAGTCTTTATCACACCTTTAGAACATTAGAAAAATTGTGACAAGAACAGGCCATTCGGCCCAACAAGCTCATCCATGCTATTCACCTGGATTGTACAAAATAACATCAAGTCGAGATTTGAAGGTCCCTAAAGTTCTACTGTCCACCACAATACGTGGTCACTTATTCCATGTGCCTGTGGTTCGTTGATGAAGATAAACTTTCTAACATTTGTGTGAAATCTGTTCTTCACAGTTCCCAACCGTGTCCCCATGCTCTTGCTCTTGCCTTTCAGCAGAATGGCAGGTTCTGTTACCCTGAGTCCCAAGTTTTCCTTTCACTACTCCTAGAGCCTTTTGCTCTCTCTGTGTTTTTGGCTCTGCTTTGCCTATTGACTTTCCTTGTCTTCACCTCCTTGGGTATTTGATCTTGACGCCTGGGTTGTGGGTTATATACTCTCCAGTGTTATTATTCTGAGCTTTTTCTATCTGCAGAATTTTTTTCTGTATGTTTTTCATAATTTTTGTACTTGTTATTCATTTCAACCGGACTTTTTATTTGTCCATCTGTAACCCCAATTATCACTTTTCCCTCAGGATCTTATTAGTACAATTCTGGCTTTGTGGTTTTTAACTTTTTTATTCATAGCTTTAAGGTATTTATCATTGTGATTACAAATTACGATCCACTTCAAACACATCCTGAATTTTCAATACCATTTGTGAAATTATTACAGCCCCTTTTTTGTTGTTTGAGAGTGACATTTCTTTTCACAAACACCAGCATGTTGTTAATAGTAACATCTCTGTTGTTAAACCCCAAGAGTCTGATGATAAATTGCAGCCTGGTGCATACAAACTCATGCTTGAGTTTTGATAATAAAAACTAAAAAGGCTACCTTACCAGTTCAGCTCAATTCTCATTTTTTCAGCCATATGTGACACAGATGTAATTTTTTTATCGAGAAGGAATCATAACATTTGAAAAGAGAGTTTCAGAAAGTCTTCACTCCCGTTTACATTTTATGTTGCAGCCTTGTGTTAAAATCATTGAAATTAATTTTTTTCCCTCATCAAGCAGCACTCAACACCTCAGGATGACTAAGTGAAAGTAGGATTTTAAACATTTTTGCCAATTTATTAGAAATACCACATTGACACAAGTATTCATAACCTTTGCTATGACACATCCCATTCCATTGATCATCGTTGAGATGTTTCTGCACCTTGGTTTGGAGTCCACCTGTGGTCAATTCAACTGACTGGACCTCATTTGGAAAGGCAGACAACTTTTTATGGAAGGTGTGGCGTATGGCCAGGGCCCTTGCCCGGTCAGGACGCCCCTGTGATGAATGGACCAGGGGAGAGTGCCTATGCAGGGCAATACCTCCCCCAGAACATGAGAGGGTAGCCCCCCTTGGCTCACAGTGGGGCCAAAGGTTTGAAGCTTGGAAGCTCAACACTGCTTGGGGGTCTACGGCCACCACCATGGGGTGCCTTGCCAGTTTCAGTGCCATGGGATGTAGTGCTTCCTCCACATCTGGAGGATCTGGGAACACTTGCAGATCTTCCAGGTGCCCTATAAAAGGGGCCATCTCACTTCATTCAAAGGGGCCTGAGTCCGTAGGAGGAAGACAAATCTCTTGACGTGGAGTGAAAGCAGAAGGACTGGTGGCAAAAAGGGACTGTGTTGTGCTCTGTGCCTTGTGCTGTGTGGACTAAAACCTGTGCCCTGCCTGTCTGTGTCGGGGTTAGGGTGTCTGTACGTGCCCGTGTTTCACAAAGGTCACATAGTTCAGCATAAAACAATCCATGAGGTCAAAGGATGTGCTTTTAGAACTTAGGTACAGGATTATATCAAGGCACAAATGTAAAGAAAGCTACAAATATTTCTGCAGCTTTGAAGGATCCCAAGAGTACAGTGGCCCCCATAATATTCAAGTGGAAGAAGTTTGGACCAATCACGACTCTTCTTAGAACTGACCAAACTGAGCATCTGTGGGACAAGGGCATTGGTAAAATAAAGATGCACAAGAACCCAATGGTTCTCTCCAGAGAATTTGTGTGGTGATGAGAGGAACTTTCAGAAAGACAACCAACTAATGTGGGCCTAAAGACAGAATGGCCAGGTGACACCTGAAAGCCCACTTGGGGTTTGTCAAAAGACACCCTAAAGTCTGAATCCACCATGCCCTTGTTTCATAGTCGCTGTTTTGATTCCAAAAATTGATATTCACGCTTCTTGTCATGTGCACTCAGTACAAAGAAATTCTTATCTGCTTGTCTCCTCAGAAGAGTTGACAATGATGATATAATGGCCACATAGATCCTCGCTTGTATCCGCAGTAAACTGTATACAGATAAAGCGCTGATTATTATAACACCACTAGTGATGAGCAAGTTTTGTGTCACATTCAGTTATGCAAAGTTGATGCTAAATTCTTGCCGCATGAGACTTTGCAATCGCGGAATGAGAAGCACATTAAAAGAGTCTTGGGGGACTGCTAAAGTTTCTGTATCACCCCCACTTTCAGGGACAAGAAAAAGTGAAGTTTAACTCCTTCATTCATTTCTGACAGGACTGAGTACAGCAATGTGTTATTCACAGGTTGTTCAAATACTTCGACATGCAGCTCTTAGTTTATTCCAAATGCTGCTGCAAGAACTGCAAGAACTAAAACGTCTGTCCATACAACCCCTGCTCTCGGGTTGTTACACTGGCTTCCAGTTAAGCTTAGGGATGATTTCAAAAACCTCCTTTCTTATGCATAAGGCCTTCCTTGGTCCTGCTTAGCTATCTGAACTTATTGCTACTTACAGATCTCATCACAAATTAAGATCTCAAGATGCCAGCCTAGTAAAGGGACCAAGGTTTAAAAAAAAAAAAAACAGTGGGAGGTCGAGCTTTTGATTATGGGGCCTAAAAGCTGTGGAATGATCTGCGTGCTAATAGAAGAGATGCTCCTTGAGTCTCAGTTTTTAAATCAGGCTGAAGACTCCCGACTTTAGTCTGGAATACCCTGACTAGAGCTACTTATTACCTGTGCATACTGCATCTCTGTTTGTATAATTGTGTTACAGTATTATAAACCATTACTGACCGATACTTATTCCTTGGTATCCTAATATCCTACTATTGAAATATCTAATAGCTAATACACCATCTGGTGCACCCAACCACTGTCACCTTTTGCTTACTTCTGCCTTCGCCAGAAGCTCATATCATCAGGTGGTACAAAGCTTTCCTCAGGTGTTCTGACACTCAACCATGACACCAAGGGAAGTCAAATCCCTTCTCCTTCAGCTCCTGGCTTACAGCATTCCTCCCTCCTGTCTCCTAAACCATAACAGTAAATTTCAAATGCTGCTGCATTTGGGCCTAAAAGCTGTGTAATGATCTGCATGCTAATAGAAGAGTTGCTCCTTCAGTGTCAGTTTTTAAATCAGGCTGAAGACTTCCGACTTTAGTCTGGAACACCCTGACTAGAGCTGCTGATTACCTGTGCATACTGCATCTCTGTTTGTATAATAATATAAATACAGTGTAAAAGTATTATGAACCATTACTGACCAATATTTACTCCTTGGTATCCTGCTATGGCACACAGTACCACTATCTGTTTTTCCGGTAATAGAAAAGGCACCTGAGATACCGATAACCCTGGCATCAATGGATTGTGAATGTGGCCCCAAGGGGATGCGGCCACTCCTCCGAAACCCCCTCTTAAACAGTGATTGAATTGGGAAACAAACACAGCTTTTCATCTCCTCTTTACGGGATCAGCTGCTACCCTGCTGCTTACTGCCGTGCCGTGTAATCTGCATCTGGCACGTGGCTTCAAACATTTTAAAGACCGTGCCGCGGCTGTCCTTGTTTCTTACTGCCTTATCTCTCTTCCTCCAGACTGCCTCTGCTTCGGTTGGGGCTCCCGTGCCATCACAACCCTTTGAAGAGGAAGATTTTGTGTTCTTTTGACAAGAAGGCAGAGCCGAGGCAGCTGGTTCAACAGTTGTCCCTTTTGAGGCCGGATCGCTCCTGAAAGGGATTTGTGTTTGATCAGCCTGTTCTGGAATAAAGTTTCTATCTCTTGGAAAGCCCTGAGTGCCCCTGTGCAACTTTGTGACCCAAGTGTGACAGGATGTAAAGATTCTGTTGTCATATCAGACAACCCAATACAGACTTTAATGTAGATTGACCCAATCTGGTAGAGGGCCAGATTGCTGAGGTCTCCAGAACTGTCATTACCTAACTTTGACTGTTATAACTGTCTTGGACCCCACCATATGTTTATGTTCTCCAGAGATGCTGCAAACAGGAGTATTCGTTTTCCTCTCCTCCATTGTCAAATGACCAGAGCTCAATGATGAAGTTGATACTCAGTGACATTCCTCTTAATCAGGTCTATTCAGAATGCTAAGGTGGTCCTTTTGTTTTCTACTCAGTGTCTTATGTGAACAGTAGCACATCAGTCTCCATATTATTAGTCTTTCCATAGTGCCAAGTTACTCCCCATCTCTTTTCACTCCAGCCTCTGTTCAGTGTGTGACTGGTTGTCTCTGATTCCCAGTAAAGTCCTGGTGTCTATGTAGACCTGTGCTGATCCATACCCAGTCCCTCCACTGCTCTCTACTCTTGTTTCTGTTCCTAATGGCATCCTGATCTTTAGATTACATTAGAAAATATGTATGTCTTTGGGTATATGAGAGGAAGACTAGAGTACCCAGAACAGGAGAACATGCAAACTACACACCGATGACATTCCCTGCCCAGTGTGACACTGTTCTCCATTCCATGCCAGCCTTGTCTCCAGTGCATTCCAAAAGATGTTCCCACATTCATGTAATCAGGGCTCCATCCTTTCCCAAGAGCCCATTTAAGCAGAGGCTTCATTTCTTTCCCTTTCTGATTTGCTTTTGCTGACCTATATGTTCAGGCCATGTTCTTTTTTTTATCTCCTTTCAAAGGGCAATCTTTCCACTAAGCTGAAGGGCATGGATGATGTTGCAGGAAAGCTGGCTGACGTGTGAAACAGGAGCAGCTGGGGCGGAGATTGAATTCCCTCTGGTCTGACTACATCAACACCAACTACAAGGTGCTGACCTCACCACAGGGCAAAGCCATCCAGTCCTCAAGGTTCTCAGTGGTCCGGTGATTTCATTCTAATCAATAACCTGCTTGGACTGCTACTCTGGTTATTCCAGCTGTTACTTTCGAATCCTCTTTTTGGCAATCTGGAAATTCCCTGCACATTTATTCGCCAAGTGTGACTAACCTTTCCTGTTTCTGCTTGCTTAGATTTTGCTCTCTGGTCACTTTTGAAATGTTTGATTTCCAATACACCTTCTGGTGAGCACAACCACTGTCACCTTTTGCTTACTGCTGCCTTGGCCAGAAGCTCATATTATCAGGTGGTACAGAGTTTTCATCACGTGTTCTGACCCTCAACCACGACACCAAGGGTAGCTCCTGGCTTACAGCATTCCTCCCTCCTGTCTCCTAAACCATAGCAGTTAATTCCAATCATTGCAAGAACTAACATGTCTGTCCATACAACCCCTGTTCTCGGGTTGTTACACTGGCTTCCAGTTAAGCTTAGGGATGATTTCAAAATCATTCTTTCTTACTCATAAGGCCTTCATTGTTGCTGCTTAGCTATCTGAACTTATTTCTACTAACAAACCACATCGCAAATTAAGATCTCAAGATGCCAGCCTAGTAAAGAGACCAAGGATTAACAAAAAAAAAAAAAAAAAACAGTGGGAGGTCGAGCTTTTGATTATGGGGCCTAAAAGCTGTGGAATGATCAGCGTCCTAATAGAAGAGATGCTCCTTCAGTCTCAGTTTTTAAATCAGGCTGAAGACTCCCAACTTTAGTCTGGAATACCCTGACTAGAGCTGCCGATTACCTGTGAATACTTATCCTCTGTTTGTATAATAATATAAATGCAGTGTTACAGTATTATAAACCATTACTGACCGATACTTACTCCTTCGTATTCTAATATCCTACTTTTGAAATGTCTGATGTCCAATACACCATCTGGTGAGCCCAGCCACTGTCACCTTTTGCTTACTGCTGCCTTGGCCAGAAGCTCATATCATCAGGTGGCTTTCACAGAGCTTTCATCGGGTGTTCTGACCCTCAACCACGATACCAAGGGTAGCCATATCCCTTCTCCTTCAGCTCCTGGCTTACAGCATTCCTCCCTCCTGTCTCCTAAACCATAACCAACAAGAGGCACTTGTTGTGTCAGCTATGGAAGAACACACGAGACCAGTTGCTTCTCCAAACTCCAAACTTTTACCACTGCTGTGTTTTTACCGTGCGCATCCTCCAAATGTCAGAGGAGCAAATGAACAACCAATCCCCTTTGTGTATTTTAATGATCCTCCCAACATCACAGCACTCTCTGCTGCCTCCTCCATCCTCTGGGCTGCTGTTCTTCTTTCTGTCCCAAATAGTCCTATTGCTGAGAGAAAGGTCCACGGTAATGAATCTTCTGCACTCCACTTGTCTGCCAGCCTTGCTTCCTCACAGCCTTCCTCCCAAGATGGTGTCAGATCCACTAAGACGATCTTTAGTTCCTCAGCAGCATACTGTACATGGCATCTGGTCTCAACTTAGTGAACAGGGCTGCTTCGGGAAACTGAAGCTTCCTCTCCAAGTCCACTCCCAGCACTCATTTCTTGGTTGACCACCGCAGGTTCTGCCATACTGAGCTGTAAGTCTGTCTCCTTCTTTGATGGTGGTGGTGCCTAATGTTTGTATTTCTTCCTTAGTTTCCCTTCCCAAAGATGTCTGCAAGGACTAACAAGACTTTGTCATGATGCCACCTGAATATCCAATGGGTTACGTAAGAAATTTGACAAATGAGAGGAGACCATTTAGTCCATCAAGCTCGTTTGTTCAGCTAATAGCTCAGCTGTCCCAGTTTCTCATCCAGATCCTTTTTAAAGGCTCTCAAGGTTTCTGCTTCAACTATATAATTTGGTAGTTTCTTCCTGATTGATTCAACTCTTTCCTGACTTCTGTCCTAAATGCACTTTCCTTTACTTTCTGCTGGTGTCCTCAACAGAGGCAAAACGACGCCTGGTGCCGAAAGGGAAAATAAGCATCCTTCTTCAATCAAAATGGATAAAACAGATTTATTGTATTCACAAAGAGAGGTTGAGAGAGGTTAGGAGCACACGCTGATACAGTGCATTGCTGCACCCACCACGTGACTAACCAACTCAGGACCCCAGATTAGGACCCGAGTGCAGCCCTCAGCACCATACTAGTTCAGATGGAGTGGAACAGTGAGAGGTCTTTAATGGTGGGTGGAGTGCCAATTCTGCCACCAACCCCTAAGTTATTCCCTGCAGGCTGGAGGGCCTACTTGCAGGGTTGGGTGCAGCTTAACGTCATACTCAGAACGATATTCACAAAGAAAACAAAAAGTTATTATTATTGAATTTTATTAATTTAGGTATACAAATTGCATTACTTTTGATAAAATGAACACAATATATAAAGAAATAAAGATTCAGGACAGAACAAAATTCGGTCATGTATAATGGTTGAACGCTTTACGCCCTATTAGGCTTAATCAAAAACAAATTAGCTTCAAATTAGCTCCATCCATCATTCAACCTGCTATATCCTAACTACAGGATCACGGGGGACTACTGGAGCCAATCTCATCCAACAGAGGGTGCAAGGCAGGAAACAAACCCCGGGCAGGGCACCAGCCCACCGAAGGGTGCTAAAAAATTACAATATTTTCAAAAAAGTGGCAGAAACACACCAAAAGTGTAGAGATTCAAGTAGACAGAGGATGACTATGAGAGCGTAATGACTGGTTGGGCAACGCGGTTCCGACAATAAAGGCGCGCAGAGCTCCGTCGTGCGTTTACATATTAGTGGCGTGGTGCTTTTCAAGCAGTGCATCATTCTCATTGTTATTTTACTTTGAACTGCTCTTGTATTTCCAAAAATTCAGTTGTGATTGTAAAAGACAATATTAACACATGTAAATGTGCAAGTTGTTTACAAAATCATAAAAAGTAAAGGGAAATATCTATAACAGTTTTACTAATTTTGAGTGATATTGTTTTTATTTTATTTTTTTTTATTTTTAACCCAAACTACCACGTCATCAATCGGCGCCCTTTGAAGATCAGCAACTGGTGCGGGTGCACAGTTCGCACTACCCATGCTACGGCTCTGGTCCTCAAGTGGGTGTTTCACCATTAACTTGAAGGAATTCTGCTGGATCTACTTTACTGATGCCTTTGAGAATTTTGAAGACCTGGATTAGGTCTTCTTCCTCTGCTTGACTCTAAACAGGTTTAACTCTCAGAGTCTGTCACAGTAGGACATGTCCTCAAGTCCTGAGATATTCCAGGTTGCTCTCCTCTGCACAGCTTCAAGGTCTGCTATGTCTTTCTTGTACCGTGATGACCAGAACTGCACACAGGACTCCAGATGTGGTCTCACCAGTGCATTATACAGTTGGAAGGAATCAAAAAGACAAAAATAAAGGTTTGGGGTAGCCTCCCCAAATACTTGAAAATCAATCATTGAAACTATGAAAATAGTGTCTTTTCAGACCGAGCTCAATACAGAACTGAACTGTAACAGAAAAGATGGAGGTTATATGTGATCAGGACAGGAAATGAGGTCAGGAGAGCCAGGACTGGAAGTGAGGTCAGGAGAGCTGGGACTGGAAGTGTGGTCATCAGGCAGGGCCAGAAGTGAGATCATCAGGCGGGGCCAGAAGTGAGATCATCAGGCGGGGGTGGAAGTGAGACCATCAGGTGGGACCAGAAGTGAGGGCATCAGGTGGGGCCGGAAGTGAGATCATCACCCGGGGGCGGAAGTTAGGTCATCAGGTGAGACCAGAAGTGAGATCATCAGGAGGGGGCAGAAGTGAGGTCATCAGGCAGGGCCAGAAGTGAGGTCATCAGGCGTGGCGGAAGTGAGATCATCAGTCGGGGGCAGAAGTGAGGTCATCAGGCGAGACCAGAAGTGAGATCATCAGGAAGGGGCGGAAGTGAGATCATCAGGTGGGGGTAGAAAGTGAGGTCATCAGGTGAGACCAGAAGTAAGATCATCATGAGGGACTGGAAGTTAGGACATCAGGTGGGATCGTAAGTGAGATCATCAGGTGGGGCCAGAAGTGAGATCATCCTTTTGATGGTCTGCAGAAGAGGAAAAAGAGAAAGTGTTAGCTGACAGTCCGGTGGATAATCTCACTTATTTGGGCCTGTAAACGGTCTCCCAATCACACGTGTGTGACAACAGTCTGAGCATAACATTCATCAACTTATATATAACCATTTCTACAATATAACCTGATATTTTATTTGTGTTTTCAATCACTTCTACCACTTCATTGCTTAGATAATGAAAACTTGGTGTCAGCAGAAGCCCATCAATCCCTTTCAGAGGTTGCCTCCTGTCACTCAGTGTCTCCCATCTTGTATTTGATTGATGTTTCTTTGGCCCACGTGTGGCACTTAGCACTTTTCTACATTAAACTCCATTTTTCAAGTGCTCACCACTTCTGAAGCTTCTCCAAGTCTTTCTGAACTGCTTTTTGCTCCTTCCTCAGTGTCTGCCATTGCTATAATTCTGCTATTGTTTGTGAGTTTCACAAGTTTACTGACTATACCTGAATCAATGTCATTAATATAAATCAGAAAAAGTAAAGGGCCCAGGACGCCCGACCCAAAACCAGGGGCAGGGACTCCATGGATGACCTCACTGGCATTCTGAAGCCACTCTCTGTGACCACACAAGTAGAAGTGTCACTAACACAGCAGCTCCACCTCAGAAGAATGGTGACATCAGCACCCATGTCTGCTCTTTGTTAAATGTCAACATTTGAAAACAGTCGGCCAAAAGGTACGTAAATATAAAAAAAGAAAATAAAATAAAGAGCCTCCGTGGATTGAAACAATCCATGGTTAAAACAATCTACGCGCCAACTTTCAGACAACAGAATGGGTGCAGAATACTCCCACCCATTATGGTGGAAAATTTTAATAAAAACGTTTATTAGTAGAATCAACCAAGAGCAGCAACTTTGGGGTCATTAGCAAGCAATGCCTTAAATAAGCACAGCACTTCTGAAGAAAAGAGGGAGGAAAATGTAACATGGCGGTTAGTACTGCTTCCTCGGAGCTGCGGACAGCTGACCTCAAATCCCTGCTCTGTGGAGCCGGCATGTTCTGTGTAGCTTTACTATTGGCTACTCTGATTTTCATCCCAAAGATGGTAAACTAATCTGCCAACAACTAAAAGGCATATTGAGAGGAAAAGAGCCCCCTTTCTTTTTGACCCATTTAGATTTGGCTTCTGTGTGCATTGCTGCTGGTAGGGGCCACTCAGTCCTGGTGCTGGGTTAATTAGTTCCCTATGCCAAGCTTATTAGTGTGCCAACTCACTGTTCGGTAGCTAAACCATGTGGCTGGGTCTCCCCCCACCTTATGATCTGCACCCTTGGGGAATGCCTAATTCGCCTTAATGGTGGCGCCGACCCTAGGGCCACTGCAGCACTGAAATGGACGAAGCCTGTTTCATAATAACATCATGTAACAGTCTTGAACCCACTCAGTCCAATTCGGTGTCAACCCACCCATTTAACCTGCAGTCGGACCCACTGACAGAGGTGCCGATTAACTTAACATGCACAGCTTTGGTAATATGAGTGGAGCACAGCGATAGGGGAGACATGGAGACTGCACAGGGACAATGGCTGGGCATGGGCTGATGGATATGAGAGGTAAGAAGTGCTAAACTGTGCATAAGGTTATCATCGCTAACAAAAACTTTAATTAAAATTTCAATCATAGAAGACTTAAAAGAGTTTGAGGTAAATGATGTGCTAAAAAAAGCCCAACACTTTACTCATCACCTCAGACGAAGGAAAACAAAAAGAGAGGAAAGTGTGCAGGAAGAGCCATTTCTGGAATGTCCAGCCGGTTCTTGAGCCCACTCAGTTCAGTTTAGTGTCAACCCATCCATTCAGCCTTTGACAGGACCCACTGATAGAGGTGCTGATTAACTTAACATGCATGTCTTTGGTATGGTGAGCAGACAACTGGAGCACAACAACAGGGGAGGACTTGTAGACTGCATGGGGACAATGGCTGGGCATGGGCTGCTGGATACGAGAGCAAGTAATGTTAAACTCTACATAAGGTTATCATCACTAAGTAAAACTAGAATTAAAAATGGTAATGTAAGAAAACTCTAAAGAGTTTGAGGTAAGTGATGTGCCCAACCTTAGTCAATTGAACACAAAAGGAGAGAGGAAGGAGCACTGGCACAGCCATTTATTGAATGGCCAGCGGGTTCCTGAGCCCACTCAGTCCAGTTTAGTGTCAACCCATCCACTCAGCCTTTGACAGGACCCGCTGACAGAGGTGCCAATTAACTTAACATGCATATCTTTGGTAATGTGAGAGGACAACAGGAGAACAGCGAGAGGGGAGACTTGTAGATGGCCTGGGGACAATGGCTGGGATGGGCTGCTGGATACGAGAGCAAGTAACGCTAAACTGTGCATAAGGTTATCATCACTAACAAAAACTAGAATTAAAAATGGGAATGAAAGAAAACTCTAAAGAGTTTGAGGTAAGGGATGTGCCCAACCTCAGTCAATTGAACACAAAAGGAGAGAGGAAGGAGCACTGGCACAGCCATTTATTGATTGGCCAGCAGGTTCTTGAGCCCACTCAGTCCAGTTTAGTGTCAACCCATCCACTCAGCCTTTGACAGGACCTGCTGACAGAGGTGCCAACTAACTTAACATGCATGTCTTTGGTAATGTGAGAGGACAACTGGAGCACAGTGAGAGGGGAGACTTGTAGATGGCCTGGGGACAATGGCTGGGATGGGCTGCTGGATACGAGAGCAAGTAACGCTAAACTGTGCATAAGGTTATCATC
>JANRMT010062802.1:23256448-23271777 GCA_026402145.1 Polypterus bichir lapradei
ATAGATAGATAGATAGATAGATAGATAGATAGATAGATAGATAGATAAAGTAAGTATCGTATAAGCCGAGAATGCAGGCGGCCCCTTCAATGGCAGTGATTGTACGCAGGTGAGGTGTGCTGCCTCCCCAGGGCTTTTTAGTTTCCAGCCGGAGATGAGGAACGCTGGAATTGAGGCCTGTTATTTTTTCTAATCAGAGCTTTCATTTCCTGGTTTTCACAGTAGAAGGGGGTGGCTTTCAAACAGCTGTGGCTCAATAAATAAAAGATCTTTTTTATAGTTCTGCACAAAGTACTTTGTGTTGTAGCTGTATTGCTCAGTGATACCTACTTTTTAAAGACGGCGCACTTAAAATGATACCAGAAGCTCAGCCTTGTGCCACTTTCACGCAGCTGACATATGCACATCAGCCACTTTGGAGGGTCCTGATGTTCTCACAGTACTTGTGGCTGTAGATCTGTACAAAAGAACATAAACTGCAGATTTAGGGCTGGTTATCCAGTAGGGATGCAGGTCGTCCTTCTTTGAGTCTTGAATATGACTGCATAGAAGAAGAAGAAGAAGGCTGCTAAGCACTATAGTTGTAAAAGACAGAAGAGACAATGACTGGGAACAAAGCTGGAGCCCACGCTGGAGAGTGTGGCAGTCTATCGCAGACCCCCCATGCACACACTCACGCTCACATTCCCCAGCTAACCTAACCTGCACCTCTCTGTTCACGTGTCTGATGTTGGAGTAAAACCCTTGCCAATGTAGGACTGAAATGACGGATTCACACAAAGACAAAGGAAAGCTTCCATTACCAACATCGTCCTCCTGGGTGACTTTGTGAACCTGGCACATGTCATCTGCTGCTTGAAGGACACTCAGCCCCTCAAACCACATTGGCTGTGACAGAGACCAGGACACGGCCGCCTGTCTGCTTTGGGACGCCTGGCACTGAGTTCCATTTCTATTTGTATCAGCATCACCCTGTACACCAATGTTTTGAGATGAGCAGACATTTTGTTTTTTTTGTAATGAAATAATTATGATCCACTAATTTAGAATATTTGACTGAGAAATCAGAACATATTTACTTAATGTTTAACAAACAGACGCTAATTTATGATGACATTTCAAATTGATTCCCTTTATATGTCCAATTAAGTTAACTAATGTAATTTTGCGGAGTTCTTAGAAGCGTGATGCAGAACACACACCTCGGTTAGTTCCACAATTACAGAACAGAGTAGCAAAATGTCAGGAATAATTATCATTCATCAGGAGGCTTTCCAGAATGATTACTTACATTTTGTCCATCCATTTTCAAACTGCTTAAATTCTCATTCATTAGCCACTCATCCATAAACCTAATCCACTTAACTGTCTCAGGCTCACAGGGAAACTGAACCTATTTAAGAGCAAGGTGGGAAGAAAGCCATCACGGGGCACACATGTTCATACCCAGCAAGCCACCCAACAGTGTGTCCTCTTAAGCTGATAAGGAAACAGGGTGCCAGCCTTTCACAGGGCACATTCAGTCGAACACCAGGCTGCTGGGGCGGTGAGGTGCAGTTCTCCTCAAACTTTTAGGTGTTGTGAGCCACTTATTTCCAGATAAGTGTCTTCGTGACCCACCAAGTTGGATCAGGGTCTCTCGGTGGCTCGAGTGCAATCGCCAGAGTTTACCCCTTGGTGAATTCAGCCAGTTTGTCAACTCAAGCATGATTGTCAGAGTGGGGGGGGGGGGGTAATTGAGTGTGACCCACCGCACAACCCATTTGAGAGCCACCGTAACCCACTTCCAATGTAAGTAGCACCCTATGGTGACCCACTGGCTGAGAAACACTGCTGGAGTGGATAAGGCCGCAGGCTCAAATCAAGACTCTTTTTCAAGTGTACAATTCCCTAATATTGTCAAATACCTTTGGATAAAATGTCAAGTAAATATACAATAATAACAGGGATTTTTTTTTTTTTTATTTAGTGGGTGCTGCCACAACTGGTCGTGGAATCGACTACATGTTAAATGATTCAATAATCAATTGTTTGCAGTCCAGATTTACAGCACGGAAAAAAGTATTGAATGTGTCAACTGTATAGGGGGCTTTGCTTGCCAACACGCCTGCGCTACACGCCAGCAAATTCGTGTCCCTGTCGCTCGCATATGTGGATTTCACTTTCACCAAACAACAAAACTTTTAATTCTCGTCTTCTTCATTGGGGAGAAACACAACTTTTCCCTGATGGCAACGCAAATTCGATGATCTACAAGTGTCCGACTTAAAGTTTAAAGCCAAACAATATCTACATACTTCTGTCATATCACCTATATCCATATATTCGATCTCTTTTCGATTTTACCTTTTCGTCAATATCGCATTGAATTTTGATTCCATGTTTGGAGTTACATCGTGACAGTGCAACCTGCCCGTGAGTGAATATCGTTTCTTTCTCTCTACAAGAAATGTGTCTGACAATAGCATTCACACAAATGAGAAATGATTGAACTGTGTGCGTGGTTATGTGGGCAGGACTTTTCCAAATCACTTTGCATAAGCGCTTGTCTCGAGGGGCTTTAAAATTTTCTCTCGCGGGATTTCACTTTCACCAAACAACAAATCTTTTAATCCTCACGGATATGCCTCTTCATTGGGAAGAAACACTACTTTTTTATTTTTTACACAAATTAAACAATCTACAAGTCTCCGACTTAAAGTTTAAATCTGAACAATATATTCGCTCTCTTTTCGCTGTTCCGTTATTTCACTGAGTAATAATTTCCGTTTGTTTACGCTAATGCGATCTTTACTATCCTTTTTTTGAGACTTTTGAATTTTAGTACGTTCATTATCTCTAACCTGTATTGCACCAACGTTATAGAATTCTTTACGACGTTCTACTTTGTCATCTATTCTTTGTCTTTTATTTGCACCTTCACTGGCTCCCTGTGTCTTACAGAATCGAATATAAAACTCTACTAATAACCTACAAAGCCTTAAACAACCTCGCGCCAAACTACATCAGTGACCTTCTCCATAACTGTGTGCCTGTCTGCCCACTAAGGTCCTCTGATTCTGGCAATCTTGTTGTGCCCCACACTAATCTTCACTCCATGGGTGACAGGGCCTTCAGCTGTATAGCACCCAGACTCTGGAATGACCTACCGAAATTAATCAGGTCAGCTGACTCCATGAATTCTTTTCAGAAACAACTCAAAACTCATCTGTCCAGGAAGGCTTTTAGCTCTACCTGACTTTATTACCCTTCTCTCAGTTTACCTCTCTGTCAAGATGCTCATGTAACCTGTGTGTGTGTGTGTGTGTGTGTGTGTGTGCTAAACCATCAATTATGTTGTCTGTTAGTAAATTCAGAGAAAGCCTATCTTCCTCTTCTTTTTTTATTTATCTGGTTTAGTACAATGCTAAATACTGTATACCCTGCCGTTCTTTCTTAAACTCTGTGAAGTGCCTTGAGCATGGGAAAGGCGCTATATAAATAAAATGTTTCTCGCAACTTTCTGCATCTTATTTAGTGCAATAAACTTTGAATACACAGCATCATACATGTATGTCAGAGAACACCCTCACAGGTTCAGTTGAGATATGTAATAACCTGCCAAGGTGAGAGTGGGAGCTGCCGCTAAAAATGTCTCCTCTTTCTTCCCCTACAGAAGTCGCCCAGTTGAGGCAACTTGCTCCACCCCTTCCAGTCTCACCAACAAAAATCTCAGGGGTACCAGAAGGAAATGTCACTTTTTGCCCAAGCATGCCACAGCATAGAGCTCCAGTAAAGTCAGACCCCTGAAATCTATTCCAAAGTCCCATAGAAGGGACAAGCACCATTACACACTATTTACGTCTTCCATCCATTATCCAACCTGCTATATCCTAACTACAGGGTCACGGGGGTCTGCTGGAGCCAATCCCTGCCAACACAGGGCACAAGGCAGGAAACAAACCCTGGGCAGGGCGCCAGCCCATCACAGGGCACACGCGCACACACACCAAGCACACACTAGGTACAATTTAGAATCGCCAATGCATCTAACCTGCATGTCTTTGGACTGTGGGAGGAAACAATCAAGAGCTGTCTTATATCTGGAATTATTCTTAATAGGAACAAATTGCATTGATAACTGACTTCAGCTGAGCTTAATCTAAGGTGGCATGATGGTGACACTTTTCCCAGCACTGCAGTGTCACACTTCCAAAACCCTGGATTCAGATTCTGAACCATGCATGGTGAGCAGCCAGCTCAATCATCCAGTGTAATTGTGGCCTTTTCAGGTTAGAATAATAGCTACGTTTGAATTAACCCTGAGTCAGCGTGTCCTTCGGTGAACTGGAGCCTCTCCAGGTTTGGTTCCTTCCTTTAACCCTATGCTGCTAGAGGAGGCTCAGGCTCTAAATGAATAATTGATGGGTTGGGGTAGACAGCACCACCTGGCCAACCTCAGAAGATGAATTGCACTGCTTATCTATTCTCACTCCCCATCCTAATTATTATTCAGAGGAGAACTCCGCAATTTCCATAAAATGGATGTTTGGAAGTTGATAACAGTGAGTGGTCGCTTCTAGCTGCTCCCTTTCTGAGCAAAACTGAAGATATCAGAGGAAACAGACACACATGGATGCTTAATGTCTGAAAAGAAATCATCCGGTGACTTTACACAATGTGTGATTGTCCAGGTTTCTCATAAAATAACAAAAAACTAAAGTTAAACCTGCACTTTGATTTTCACTCTGGGACCATGAGAGCAATGGGAGATCTGAAGTATGCTTTAGAAGTGGAAACCATAAAACCCCAGAAGACCCTGAAATGAAAACCGCAGACATCACAGAAGATCAGACCCCAGACGACGTACTCTTCTGAAGCCAAGCTGGAGTTTGAGGGCAGGATGGATGCCTCAGGCAGGCGACACGCGACAAGTTTGGTTTGCAAAGCTGGGAGGTCCTCACTTTTACCTTAACACTGCTCAATCCACCGCCACTTTCAAGTTTTAACAATTCATTTTTTTTTTTCAAAGTAATCTGAAGTAATAAGTCAGTCAACAGTCTTTCATACAAAGCACTAGAATTGAGAAGGTGGTCCCAGGTGTTAAAGCAATGCTGCATCAGGTCCCCCCAAAACAGAGATGGGACTAATCACACAGTGGAGCTGGGAAGTCAAAAGTTACAATTGTGTCATTTGAGACCTTCACGCTACTCAAGTAGGAAAGAAAACATGAATGCCCCCATGAAAGCTGGCATCTCAGAAACAAACGCTAACTAAAAGTTCTGTTGTCCGCGTCGATAAAGAAACCAATGATCATATCTAAAAAAGATTTTTCTGCTCATGGGCCTGGTAATAGTACTATTTTTGTTTGCAAAAGCTGCAATTATAGAGGAGAACAAAGCAACCATTGATCACAATGTCTGAGCAGTAGCTAACATCGGTTAGTCTGTTACTGTTCGTTCTGGTAACGTCAACGTTTACCTTCTGAATATTCGATAATATGGTTTGAGGCCATGTATTTTCTGCAAATTCTTCTAATAAACCAATGAAACCGTCACCATTTAGGACTGACATCATAATCTGAAGTTGGATGAACTTGGACTTAAGAGACCTGCATGGCCCGAGTTTGTGAGTATGAATCCCGAGTCAATGGGGTGGGTTTTCCTTCCATTTTTCTGAGTTTTTCGTAAATTAGGAGTTTTGAGTTTTAGTCGAATGAAGCATAACTGCAGCCTCCAACAGGTGTGATGTATGTTACATAATGACCACATAATCACAGAATTCCCGCAGCATCAGTCACTGAATGCCCACCTGAGTCAGATAACCCTCACACAATCCTAATCTTAACCATAGTGTACGTGATGTTTGCTTCGTGACTAACGTTGTGGCTTTATGTGATGTTGAGATGTTACGTAAATGACCTCATAGGTATTGTGGGCTTCAGTTACTCTCTATTGGGCCATATGGCTGTTCAAATCCCATTTAGGCTACCTCTTGTGGAGGCCACACTCTGTGCCAGAACCAACCACATTTGTGTTAAAGTGTTTTCCTCGGGTACTCCGAGTTTGCTGTCACAGGCAGTGGGGTCTTGTTGATAAGTAAAGTGTTGATCGACTAACTTGTTTATCGCAGCCAATGTGTTGGGTTCATCAATGATCTTGTTTGCTAAATTTTCCCTGATAATTTGCAGTGTGGCAAATGCGTATGCAAACCATTTGGTACTCGTGTACTAAACAGATGGCACGGATGGCAGTTCCTACCCATTCTAGTGTTGGGCTCCATGGGGGAGTGTCCCAGTTGCTTAATTTTTGGAGTTTAAATTATTAGACTGACATACCCCAAATAAAAATACTAACCTTAAAGTTAGTGGGGGTGGAGCATAGTTGCCTATAGGTCCCTAATGTTAATGTCCCCTTTAGGTGCCTAATACTAAAAATGAAAAACCGATTTGCATCATAATAATAGAAACAGGTACTAGCTGTCCGTGCCATCTGTTTAGTACACAAGTACCAAACATTTTTTCCCAGAGCCCCATGATGCTTTATAAGGTCTGTCAGACATCACAGAGCTGTAGCAGTCAAAATCAGATGGGAATGTCACCACCTGATCAGCAGTACCCGCCTGATTTGTGTCACGCATTTGTGTATTATACTTTTCCTCACTGCCGGGTCTGACTTGTGAATGTGTAAATAGTTCACAGCGTTTACACACATGTGTGATGTCACAATCGATAAGTACCCCAGTCAGATTTGTATCTCACATGAAAAAAATTAAAAAAAATAAAAAAACTCAAAATATTTTTATGTGTAGGATGCATGAGCTGACCATAAAGAGATCCACATGAAAATACCTGGTTGTTTTGTATAGATTAATCATAGGTTGTGTCTTCACTGCTGGGTTAAGCAGCGCAGATCGGGTAGTGACAGGGACATCCCTCCAATCCCCCCCTCAGTTTATAGCACTGATCCCTTGAATCACAGGCCATGTAGGTGTTGCAGTATTGTTCGAAGACCATTTGAAGATCTAGGCGGTGATGGAGAGGGGGTGTGATGGGTGTGCACCACTTTAGTTATCAAAACAGCAGCCTTTGGTGTACAAAGTGTGGATAGATCTATGCGCTGCTTGACTTACACAAATGGATTATGGATGTAACGGAAAGACAAGGAGCGCACATCTCTTGACTTAAATAAATAGTGCCGCTCACAATCCAAAGTTCACACTTATTAACGGTGACCCACAGGTGTTGGCACTATAGATGGCCGCTTATGTTGCCATATTGATTGCCTGCCTCTTGCTAGATGCAGTTTTGCAAGTTCTGGAAAAGAACTGCAGAGAGAGAGAGAGAGAGATAACGGACTCGGAGTATCTTGGATATAATTTTATCTCACAGAGTCGCAGTGGCACAGTGGTTAGCACTGCCTCCTCCCAGCTCAACTCATATTTTTGCACATGATAATCTGTGCAGCATAGTTGGCTGAGGCTTCCCTGGCACTCAGGGATACTTAGAAGACCATTGCACCATTATAACCCACTCAAACCTACTTTAGTTTGTCCTTCTGACTCCATTGTATTAACCGAAATTCCTGAACCTTTCCACACTTTCACTGAACTCAAGGTGAAGTTAACTTGGAGAGGTTCGCTCTTCGCTATTAATAAGGCATGAACTTTAAGCCCCACAGCTTTCGTCTGTAACTCAATGTGTGACCCTGAGCAAATTGCTTAACCTGCCAGTATAAAAAAAAATCTACAAACAGATCCAACTAATCCTGTACATCACCTTTATAAACACATCATCAGCCAAATGTAAAATAATAACACCCAAAAAGTGGGCATGTTAAGTTAATCGGCAACTCTAGATGAAGTGTGCCAATCTATAATCTCTCTAAAGTGCGTGAAAACGGGAAATATATACGACAGCCCCACTGAGTGAATCTTAAAGTCACGGCCCCTGTCTTTGAAGAACATTGAACTCAGTCAACAGGGAATAAGGATGCATTGTGCTTGGCGATACAAACCAAAAGTGAAGTCTCCACGCCAAAGCAAAGCCGGTCATACTCTGACACGTGACCAGCCTTTCATTTAAATTCAGTTATGAGCGCTCGGCCTGTGAGGGAAACGACGCCGTTACTGACTCCACGGAACCGTATGGTGGCCCTAGCATCCCTAAACAGTACAGCACACCCCGTTAGAAGATCAGAAAGGAGTCTTTGTTCAGATTCGTAAACTTGTTTTAATATTTAAGAGATATTTCGGTACTTGTGTACTAAACGGACGGCACGGACGCCTAGTACCCTTTTCTATTATCGTGACGCAAATCGAATTTTCGTTTTTAACATTAGACACCCAAAGGGGACATTAACATTAGGGACCTATAGGCAACTATGCTCCACCTCCACTAACTTTAAGGTTAGTATTTGTAGTTGGGGTAGATCAGTCTAATAATTTAAACTCCAAAAATTAAGCAACCGGGCGGCGGCCCCACCGATTTGCGTGACGATAATAGTGCCGTCCGTTTAGTACACAACCGTTATTTCTATGTGTTGTTGTTCTCAAGGTTAGCAGATCTTATACATTGTTCTCAAGTCTTTCTCCGGTTTTCATGTTCCACACATCAATGTCAGTCAACTGTCGACTATGCCTTAGTCAAGTGCCTTATTGAGAGTAGAGTTACGGATTTTTAGACTGCCCACCCGTCGAGGAGGATTCTTGTCTCGCCCGTGATGCTGCCACATAAGCTCAGGCTCACTCGGACCCTTAACTGGGATAAACGGATTTGGTAAATGATGGGTGGGTGTTTATGGTGTGATATTTCTTCTTGATATGTTAAAAAATAAGAACGCAAAACATCCGAATACATTTAAAAATACTGGTTCTTTAATGGCACTTTACTGGGTTGTGTGGTGCATCGTGTCTACCAAAATTAATAATTTAACTCTGATTGGAATGGTTCCTTGTATGTTAAATTGGTTCTCTGGGCTTAAAAATGTTCACACTTTACGGACAAAGCCGTTATCTTTAATGTTCACTATAGGTGAACTGGCAGCATACTGTAGCGACCACCGTAACAGGTTTGAAAACAAAAACACGACAGGGCAAAAAAAAGTGCTTGCAGAACAGTTTACTCGCTAACATTCTAAGAAGAATATACGAATGTAAAACAAAAACGAAGGAAATGGAACTACAATTATTTAAAATTATCCATAAACCTCTAATTGTTATGGCCGGGAGAGACTCTGTGTTACAGAAAACTCCGGTTATTTATACATAATCCTTATGACCCAACCACTCCACCAAAGCGCTTGTGCCCTCATCGTCCCCGGAAACAAAATCCCCGCCTCCATTCAGGGTACCGCCCCTTTTCTCGTCAATCATATCCCGGACGCAGACCTCCGTGCCTCCCTCCGCTATATTCACCGGCCCTTTAGCCTCTATAGGCTTCACCCCGGCCGGGCTGCCATCATGAAAACCTAGCCTGTGTGATCGTGTACAGTGAGAGTCGTTTTAAAGCCATGAATCCACTGGTATGCCACAATTCGGTTTCCATCTTTATTAAGCCTAAGAACGACATAAATTCTGGACACTTTATGTGGAAGCACCTGGTTCCCCTATAGCGTTTCTCTAGCGAATCACTCAGTTACCTTTAATTTTTAAGAGTGAGCAATTCATGAGGGGGCCTGAAAAAGACGAATCCGAGCCTCCCAAGGACTTCTTTCTCCGTTTCCTTCACAGCAACCCTTCGCTCGCGCTCGCGCTCGCGCTCCCGCTCCCGCTCTTTCGCTCTCTCTCTCTCTCTCTCACCAACAGTAATAAACCTCTCGGCAATTTCTCACATCCTTTGCGATTTCATCAATGACACATGATCTTTATTGGTAGCGCAATAAAGTACACAGCTTTTATTACTGCAACGACTTTAATCGTTATTTACGTTATCACTGACAGAAACTACGTTGCTAATTGGATAATTACAATAATGCCAATAACAAGCTTGATACAAATAAAGCAAATATTAGTCACTAATTAAAAAAATTCAGTAGAAGTAGTGCAAAGTGTAGCCTACCACAATCTGTATCCCCGCCAACGTGCCTCTGATTCGCTATGTAAGTGATGTTTTGTGTATAAAAATAGCTGCAATTAAACGTAAAAATAAATAAATAAATGAATAAATAAATCCAAGGAGCCTTTAGAAATGGTCTTATCGTATGAATGCATCCAAGCGCGAACGGATATGGAACAGGGCATTGAACTCTGAATATATTCAGACGCTGCAATTCCTTTTGAGAAAACGAGCAAATTAAATAGAATTTGCCCAACGTCATAAAAGCAAACTCAGAAGGAGAAGATGAAACGGTTCAATGTGCTGTTGCCCTCCCGTGTGCTCAACTTCGTGGCAGTGATAGAGAGAGCCCGGAGTACAAGCGCGTGCGGACCTGTTGTGCGCAGAGGAAAATGATAGTGTGGGAGCAGCCTAACCTGCTTTTGTTCATTTCCCTGTCCTGTTATTATTATTATTATTATTATTATTATTAGTTTTTCAATTTGCCAGATGATTTTGCAGTTGTATGTGCCCCGACCAGCACTTTTCAAGGACTGTGAGAGATGTTCGGTACTTTTTGGGGTTGTATTGAGTCCTGGCATCCCCTTCAGATTCCTTTCAAATCCTTTCTTGATGATACAGAGCCACAGACACTGTTAATCTTGGTTCCCCGTGTCACAATGATCTCAGTCTCCAGGGGCCTCATGTATAAATGGTGCGTACGCACAAAAATGTTGCGTAAGAACATTTCCACGTTCAAATCGCGATGTATAAAACCTAAACTTGCCGTAAAGCCACGCACATTTCCCGGTAGCTGATAGCCTGGCGTACGCAAGTTCTGCGCTCGGTTTTGCAGACTGGCGGCACCCAGCGTCAAAGCAGTGCTACTGTTCCAGTGTGGTTACCCTTCCTTTTTTAGATCAACATCCCTGACGCGGCTTTATAAATACACTGAAATTAACCACATATTGTTTATTAGTTTAATGCATCTGATTGTAATTAACCTGTAACAATATAATGGTCCACAGAATGGTCAAACTATTCTAAATATCATAGCTGCTTTAGCGTTGCTACTCTCACTTCACCTTCTTCTTCTTTCAGCTGCTCCCGTTAAGGGTTGCCACAGCAGATTATCTTTTTTCATATTACTCTCACTGCACCACTCGGAGTATTTATGTCATTGTATCTGAGTATGAATCACAGCTGTACAGCAGCTGATCAGAATGAGAATTATCGGTATACAGCATCAAGCACACCCTGCCTCAGCCATGCTGTCTATTGAACTGCTTCTCACATGGCAAACGTTTCAGAGCCTTTCCTGTAAGGACCTCGCCTTTCTGAAAGAGTTTCATCCCAAGAACTCTAAATGCACTCAATCAATCCATCAGGTGCTCCTTGTAGAACTGCTTGTACTTATAAGTACAATTACCTTAAACTTGCGATACAGTTATAATATTGCACAACCTGAGCCACTTTATAAAGTGCGTATATACATATAATGACAATATCATTTTTAAGATGAAATGCAGCAAAATATGTTTATTATATTATACAGATAAAACTTTAACTTCATTTAAATAATCTATATTGTTAATAATTAAACATGTGAGGACACGGTGCCACAATCCATTCACGGATTGTTCCTGCCTCACGCTGTATTCTTGCTGGTGCTGGCGTGACACTGGAAGGATAGATGGACAGAATAATTAAACACGTACTACGAAGATATTTCGATGTTCCTTAAAAGCTTTGAAGAATCGGCGTTATAAGCTTACAGATGGCTTAACGTCTATTACAGAGCTGATTGTGTGGCGATTGGGTATTTGGAGAAAGAAAAGTAAGGACAGGAATTGGAGGTTAGTACGTTTGAAAGAGACAGTACTGCTGCAATAAAGTATTTCATCGAAGGTCACACACGGCGCAACAAGCATCTTGCATGAGACATGAACAATCACTGCGCCACCGTGTTCCCATGTTTAATAACATGCTTTAACTCTTATCATCATGAAAATGATATCACATATACTTCTCAGTATTTTACCTTAATTATTCAGAGAGCTGTAATATCATGAATGTAATGGATTCTGTGTCCTGTTGGAGAAAGAGAAAGACCGGAAGCACGTAGTGATTCACACACGTAGAGCACATAGAAGATCAAATACGAAACAAAGCATTTAACGTGCTACTTTAGTTATGATGGGATGTTCTACTTTAATGACAAAATAAACTAAGTGATTAAAGTGGAAATTTCGAGATTAAAGTTGCCATTTTGTGCTTTTTTCCACTGAGTGCCTATTTTCTTTTCTCTGTACCCTAATAAGCTTTCATATGACACTCAGACGGTGGGCTACGACTTGCCTTTTCACGGCGACTTTGATATCTGACAACTTCTTTTTTATTTCGGGCACTGTGCGACTTTGTGAACTTCAGCTTTCGAGTTTCTCCTACACGCTATGTCACTCGATCAACTTCCTTTTGTTGATTATACCACTGTTTAAACCAACAAATAGTACGTTTTTTCTTTGCCTCCACTTGTTATTTACTGAAATTCTTCTATTTTCCCCCGTGCTTTTGCAATTGCCTTTTCACAGAACGCTGAGCTTAAGGGCTATTTATATTGATTTGCATATTCAAAGAGGTATAATTCTGGGAGGAGTTGGGGCGGAGCAGCAGGTGTGTGCACATGCGTTACTTTTCACGGGATTTATGGAGCGGAAGAACGTGGAAGCAGATTTATGTACCTAGATTTTTTTGTGCGTAAGCACATTTCCGCTTTTGTCTGCACGCCATGTTATAGTGTGAGTTCTACGCACGGCATTATGAATGAGGCCCCAGATCTTTATATTTGCCTTGCTCTTTATCTTAAGGTGTTGTTGTCATCTGTGTATGTCGATCAACAGACTTTGCTGCTCCTTCTTCTCCTGAAGGATGGTTAGCCAAATGTTAGGATTGGTTGACACTGCCATGCTCCATATGATGGTACTGTCTCCAGTGTTGACAACAGCCTCCAGCATATGTAGATGACATTTCTCCGGCATTTCCCAATCTAATGCACCACAGATCACCTGGAACTATGGAACTATATAACTGGCAGTGCCAGTTCATGTATTCGGAAGAATAAATGGAGATGGTATGGTTAGTTGTCTCTTCGGCCTTGCTGCACATTCTGTACTTGCTATTGATCTGCTGCTTCAAGATGTGCCGCTGGTGGTACCAGGTGTTGAGTTTTTTGTCTTGAGTGGCAATGTAGGTTTTCAGTCTCTTCCTGGTTATTGTTGCGCCCTCCACAATTATTGGCACCTCTGGTTAAGATGTGTTCTTAGGCTTCTAATAAATTCTTTTTTTTTCCCAAAAAATATAGGCTCACAACACAAAAAAGAGAAAAATCCGTCCTTTAATTGAAGTACACAAAAAAATCCCACATTAAGAAATACATTTTTTAAATGAAATCATGTGTGCCACAATTATTGGCACCCCTGCTGTTAATATTTCATACAACCCCCTTTTGCCAACAAGACAGCACTTAATCTTCTCCTCTAACATTTCACAAGGTTGGAAAATACAGAGACAGAGATTTCTGGCCATTCCTCTTTGCACAATCTTTCTAGATCTTCCAGAGTCCTGGGTACTCTCCTGTTCAGCTCACTCCAAGGTTTTCAGTAGGGTTAAGGTCTGAGGACTGAGATGGCCATGGAAGGAGCTTGATTTTGTGTCTGCTGAACCATTTTTGTGTAGATTTTGCCATATTTTAGGGTCATTATCCTGCTGGAAGACCCGATCATGACCCATCTTCAGCTTTCTGGCAGAGGCCACCAGATTTTGATTTAAAATGTCCTGGTATTTCAAAGAGATCATGATGCCATGCACCCTAACAAGGTTCCCAGGGGTTTTGGAAGAGAAACAACCCCACAGCATCACAGATCCTCCACCATACTTTACAGTGGGCATGAGGTGCTTTTCCACATATTCATTCTTGGATTTACGGCAGACCCACTTAGAATGTTTGTTGCCAAAAAGCTCAATTTTAGACTCATCTGACCAAAGCACGCGGTCCCATTTGAAACCCACAGTACTGCTTAGCAAACTCCAGACGTTTACGTTTGTGATTGTAGGTGAGAAAAGGCTTTTTCCTTGCATGTCTCGCAAACAGCTTATTGGCGTGGAGCTAGCGTCTTATGGTTGTCATGGAGACTTTGTGACCCCCAAGATACCACTCTTTGGTGCAGTTCTCTAACACTGAGCTTTGGAGAAATTTTTACTTCTCTTACCATCCTCCTCACTGTGTGTGGTGGCAAGATAAACTTGGGTCCTCGTCCAGCCTTGTTTGTCACTGTTCCTGTTGTTTTACACTTCTTTATTATTCCTCTGTCTGTAGATACAGGCAGGTTTAGGCAAGGAGTTATTTTCTTGTAGCCATTACCTGACTTATGAAAGTTGACACACATCTGCCTTACTTGAATGGCATGTTCTCTTGTCTTTCCCATGTTGAAGAGTGGCTAAGAGCAATAGGACTCTGTGTCATGTCATGTTTACACCTCAGGGACACAGGAAGTCATTAATTACTAATTATAAGTTCCAATTTACTCTGATCAACTTTAAAAACTAAACTAGAAATTACAAAAATGCGCAAATTACATTTATTTTATTGGAATTGTTAAGGGTGCCAATAATTGTGGCACACATGATTTCAACTAAAAATGTATTTCTTAATGTGGGATTTATTTCCCAATGAATAAATGATTTTACTCTTTTTTGCCTATATTTTTTGGGGAAAAAAATAATTTATTAGAAGCTTAAGAACACATCTTAACCAGTGGTGCCAATAATTGTGGAGGGCGATTATATATATATATATATATATATATATATTGGAATATTAACCCAACCACAGACAGACACAGAGTCACAAGTGCAAACAATATGCTTTTAATTTTTCTTCTGCCTTTACATAACACAGTGCACAAATCACCCACCAAGTTATTCACTCCCCTCATTTTCTCTCTCTCTCTTTTCTCCAAGCTCTGATCCCATGGCCCCGATACAAACCGGGGGGGGGGTTTGCCCTTTTGTTTCCCGGGGAAGTATTGCCTCTCTTCTGGTCCTTCCATAATTAAGGCTTCCCAGCCGGGAAAGGGCCCCAGCCATCCACCACACTGTATATATGTATACTAGGGGGTTCCCCCTGCTCGATTCACTTGCCAACCCAAAGCCTGCTCTACTCGCCAGCCACTTCGCGTCTCTACCACTCGGGTTGTGAAGAGGGGGGCTGAATGCACCCCAAGGAGACGCAGTCGCTCCTCTGACACCCCCTCTTAAA
>JANRMT010062802.1:23286777-23296896 GCA_026402145.1 Polypterus bichir lapradei
CTGTCTTGTTAACTGATTGCCGCTCCCCCGGGTGCCTCACTTTGTGACAGCGCTGCGCTGTCTCATTAGACTGAGCGCTTTGCAGGGACCATTTTCAGCTCCTGCACATCTGCTCAGCACCTTCTCTTGGTTGGTGTGTGTGTGTGTGTGTGTGTGTGTGTGTGTGTGGTGTGTGGTGTGTGTGTGTGTGTGTGATGGTGTTGGCTTGATCGCTTTTCCACCAATATGTTAAAAGCAATGGTAAACCTGGGGTCGACTGTGTCCCTAATTGCGTTACCCAAATCTTTACTCTTTAAAAAAGGCAGCGCAGCTTACGACAGCCGCATTCTGGATGATAAGTGTATTCGGTCTCGTGTTGCGTTTCATATCACGTCTCCCTAATCCTTTCCATAAGCACGCTGAGTGTACGCAGGTAAATATCACAGAAGCACAGCGCGTGCTCGGCGCATCCGCCCAGTCCAATACTGCGAGCCCGACACTGGTAATGCACCGCATGCTGTCCTCCCCGACTCGCCTCAGTTAGCGTCAGATTGCTGGATCTGTGACTTTGTCAGTATGAATGCACCATTGTTCTCCTTGTTGGAGTAAAAAAAAAAAAAAGGCATTAAAAAGATCTATTTTTTTCCACTGTGATGTGTGCGCTTCAGATATTTTTTTTTATTATTGGTTTTGCTGTAAGTGATGCAGCTTTTCGCTTTCTGGCAAATCTGTACTGCTGGAGCCTTTGAAAAGCAGCAGCTGTGGTGCACTCTTAGACTTCCTCATCGTATTCCGGTTTATTGCCAGTTGTTATGAAAGCCATTAAACACTCAGGTGCCCTGAAAGGCGAAGATGATTTTGGACTGTTATTATATTGGACCGTTCTATTATATTGTACGAGATCTCCTCAGAGGAAGCCGAGCGCAGCTTACAAGCTCCACACGGGCTGTCAACCCAAATGACGCTCAGGTCCTGCTAATCATTTCAATATGTGACAGAAGCACCGCAAGGGTCCTGTCTGCCCTTTTATTCATAGCTGCTCGTGTTTTATTTTCATTGCTGCTGTCGAGTACCTGAGTTATGAATATTTCCCTCTTGAGGAAGGCCATTAGTTAATTAGCCAAGATGAAGTATTCTTATCCTGCAGAAACTGAGAGGCTTGCAAAAACAGATCATTTATGAACAGAAAATCTCTTACCTGTTCCTGTACTGTATATATGCTGCATAAATATATCAGTAGGTCCACCTAACCAGTAGCACATAGGACTTGTCTTTAGTCCAGAACATCCTAGAATAGTCAAGACATGGATTCTACAACACACTGCTCTTCATCTTGGTCATTAATACTGTCACACAAGACCCACAGTGTGATGTTCCATGGACCCTACTCAATGTTGATGACATTATGCTCACAACAAACACTGGCGTGGGCACTGCATGGTCAAGTCCAGGTATGGAGTGATCATCTTAGTCAGTATGGCTTTGCCTTAACATCAGAAAGACAGAATACATACAAACATGCCCACAAGCTGGTACCATCCCAGTTAGTGACACTCTTGAAAGGCACTATATGATGTTTTAGTAGGTTGTGTGGTTCATCACAGAGCCATTGCTTGACAAAGAACCATTTCATTCTGAGGTGGTTATTTTTTTAACCAATATACCAATGGATGACACCAGATTTCAGACCTCAAACCAGAATGTGGCTCCTGCAAGTGAGAGGGTCCTGAAATGAGAAGCATGATGCTGTTCCATCATAAAACAGAAACTATGAAAGCTCAGACATGAAACTCTCACAAGTTAAATGAGCCAAAACTATGAATATGCATTTTAATGTGATGGGACTTCAACACAAAACAAGGTCACACCAACAGTTGGTACTTTCAAGTTTATCTCACAAAAGGAAGGACCCCCCCACCTGTGCAGCCACAAACATGATACTGACTGCTGATCTTGATGAACTTTATAACAAAGATGGCCACCATTAAGGTTGCAAACTTCCAGCTCTCAGATCCTAAAGATCTTTAATCACAAGCTGAATATCTTCTAATGAAGATATCAATATCCCGAAATTTATTGTTACTGAGGGGACCTTCACTCTTACAAATCCTGGTTCTTGTATGGTATTGTATTGTTCCTTGCTGGGTTGTGTGGCTTTTCATAGCTCCATTGCTCGACAGAGCTCCATTTTATTCCAGGATGGGTTCATGACATCTGAAGTTGGTTCTTTGTGCCTTGAATCACTTCCTAAAATGTAGAAGAAACCTGAAATCATTAATGTGTGGTAGGCCACCTAGCAGGACACCAACAGATTAAGAAAACCTGACCTGAGCCTGTGTGTCACTGTAGGCAGAGAGGGTCCTTTAAAAATCACAACCCAATGGCGTTTCACAAATCTGTTACCATCGCTTCATGGTTACTTACTGTATGCGGGTCTAAATAAATAAAGGGTTTCTCTGGAACCTTCTTGTCGAAGGGTCTTTTGGGAACCAAAAATGGTTCTCTTATGTATATTGCATGTCTTAGGAACCACTTCCGGCATCTTTTATTTTTAAGAGTGGATGAGGACCCAATAAGGACTAGCACCTTTCAGTATCTACCTTCCTACCTGGAAAATGATGGCAGTAACAGCAATGAAGTGTGAACAGCGTAATGCAGTCTGCTTTCAGTGAAAAGAAGTTACTGGAATATTCTGTAACAGATTAGAACATTAGAACAATCTAGACGAGAACAGGCCATTGAGCTCAACAATGCTCTCCAGTCCTATCCACTTATTTCTTCCAAAAAAACATCAAGTTGAGTTTTGAAAGTCCCTAAAGTCTTACTGTCCACCATACTACTTGGTCGCTTATTCCAAGTGTCTATCGTTCTTTGTGTAAAGAAAAACTTCCTAATGTTTCTGTGAAATTTACCCTTAACAAGATTCCCACTGTGTCCCTGTGTTCTTGATGAACTCATTTAAAAGTCACAGTCTTGATCCACTGTACTTATTCCCTTCATCATTTTAAACTCTTCACTCACCTCTCCTCTTAATCTCCTTTAAAGGCTCAGCTCTTTTACTCTTTCCTCATAACTCATCCCCTGTAGCCCCTCAATCAGCCCAGTCACTCTTCTCTGGACCTTTTCTAGTGCTGCTTTGTCCTTTTTGTAGCCTGGAGACCAAAACTGCACCCAGTACTCCAGATGAGGTCTCACCAGTGTGTTATAACGGTTGAGCGTCACCTCCTGTGACTTGTACTCCACACATCAAGGCGCTATATAACCTGACATTCTGTTTCCCTTCTTAATGGCTTCTGAACACTGTCTATAAGTCGATAGCTTAGAGTCCACTACGACTCCTAAATCCTTCTCATAAGGTGGAGTCTCAATTTTCCGACCGCCCATTGTGTATTCAGACATCACATTTTACTTCCTATGTGTAATACTTTACATTTACTGACATTAAATTTCATCTGCCACAAATCTGCCCAAGCCTGTATGCTGTCCAAGTCCTTCTGTAATGATATAACACATTCCAAATTATTTGCTAATCCACCTATCTTGGCATTATCTGCAAACTTAACCAGCTTGTTACTTATGTTCCTATCTAAATAATTTTATATATGTTAAAAATAGCAGGTGGACGCCATCTCACCTCAGATCTATAATAATATCAAACAGCAATACACCTGAACAGAGTGCTGGACAAGCACTTAAAGAGCTGAGCGTCACTTACATGTCATAGAGTTGCATATACTCCATTTGACAATAGGAATATCTCACCTCCACCATATTTGCAATGACACAGTTGGACAACTGACGGGTGTTGCTCCAGTCCCAGATGAAATGCACGAAAGACGACTGCAGTAGTATGGCCGTTTTCTAAAAGAAGCACCTGGCATTATTGCTAACGTAGCCCAACACTTTGATATTGAAGGCCAGTGGCCTCATAGGAGACCCAAACAATGATGGCAAGACACAATAAAGAGAGACATAAAAATAATCCATCTAAGCCTTGAAGATGCATTCAGTTGTTCAAAGTGCTGTTGTCAAATCTGAAAAGTGGACCCTGCAGTAGTAGGAAAATGTAAATTGTTGATGACGATGATGATTCATGCTGGACATCTCCTATTCCACCTCATTCCAAAGGTGCTTTATTGCATTGAAATTTGTAAACCGTGCAACCCCAGGAGTAAACCAGAGTCACCGGCATGACTGTGGAGCCAGCTTGAGAGAAGGTGTGCATGATGTACAGTATTTATTTAAATAACGGTACACTGTGGCCATAAAGGGTTACACATGTACAGCAACAGTGTTTACTGTAGCAGTTAAATCATGTTCAGTGAGGAGGCAGAGCATATGCCATGAAAGCACCATTTACACCAGGCAGGATGGATCCATGGACTCTAAATCAGGATAGCGGGTGCCTACACTGAAGTGGTGACAAGCAGATCTAAGTGAAAATGAGCAAACAGCATGGTGAACCATAGGCACCTACCCAGATCAGCACTGTTCCATATCTGTGGACGACGCCACCAGGTGACCATACCATAAAAATGAACCCAAGAGGACTTGAAATTCAGAACCTCTCCAGCCACATGTAAGGCACTGCAGAGGCACTGGAGACTAAACTCTGACCCATGGAGCTCAGTGGCTTCTCAGTCACTGCAAAGGGTCTTATTATCTATTTATTACCTGCAGGGCAAGCTTCTCCTCTAGGAAGTACTTCACAGGTCATTTATGTTATCATTTATTTAATACTTTTGTATAAAGCCACCACAAAATCAAGTGAAGGGTGGCAGTGTGGCAGAGTGATTAGCAATGATGCCTGTTCTTATACTGTAGTTTCTTGGATTCGAGTTTCATTCTCATTATAGACACAACCAGTCTGGGGTCTAAACATTTCTTCAGGCAGTCTCTGTAGTTCCCCCACATTCCAAATAGCATAAAGAGTGCCTGAAATATGAATATAGATAGACAGATAGATAAAATATGACATTAATACCTGAGATAATTCTACTGGAGCTAAAAACTATAAAAAAGCCAAGTGTAGGACTAAAGAATTTATGATAGATAGATATGAATGACATTATATAATTGACAGATAATGTAAGACGCTATATTTTTTAGGGGAAGGTCTAATTTTCCATAGATATTAAATGTATCAAATGACATATGCGGCCAATTTGGGGCTAAAGCCTTGAATTCGAAATCCCCTCCATCTCAGTTAAGACATCAGCTGAATATGTAATTATAGTGTCCTCGTTAGACCGATGTCGTTATTCAAGGTGATTCACAACATTTTGAGGTACAATTAGTTGCATTTCTTTTGTTTTTCTAATCGGAGCACAGGCTGGTGAAGTGACTTGCTCGGGGTCACACAGTGTCAGTAGTTGGATTTGAACCCACAGCTTCTGGGCTTCACTCTTAATCTCTACACCACAATGGCTGATTAATTTAGATGTTGTTATTTTGGGGGTCTTCTCACTGTGGGAAAGGCAGATTCAGCAGAAGGGCCATGCCAAGGAGCTTCTGGTCCCCTGCACTCCAGCAATGACCGCCCAGTGAATTGTGAGTAAATGTATAATAATTCCTGCCAGTTTCTGTCATTTTCTTTTCTTTGTGCTGAAGAAATCAGGAAGCTGATTTCAGAAGTCATGAAGGCTTACAAGCTGCTGCAAATTAAACATATAAATGTGGGAAAGTGAATAATGTGACACGCGACAGACCCTAGCAGCCTTTCATTCACTGGTGGGGGGTATCAGCGGGTGGCACTGCCGCTCGCCTTTTAATTGGAACAAATTCTCTATCTATCTATCTATCTATCTATCTATCTATCTATCTATCTATCTATCTATCTATCTATCTATCTATCTATCATATGACCTTCATATCTATCTATCTATCTATCTATCTATCTATCTATCTATCTATCTATCTATCTATCTATCTATCTATCTATCTGTCTGTCTACAGTGTGTTTAATTCATTGATTTATTTTCAAAATCTACTTAATTCCAAATTAGTCCGGCTTATTCGTTCAGCCCCACTCATAATTATTTCAATAGATAGCACTATTTACTTATGTTTACATAGATTTGTGTTCAATTGCGTTTAGCCAGTTCTGTGAAAATTGTCAATTTTCTACTTGTCCTCTTATACAGAAGTTTTCCCTCACATCCTAAAGACATGTTTTGTTAAGTGGTGGCTGAGTGTACATAAATAATGGTGGCACTTTACTGGGTTGTGTGGTTTGTCATAGAACCCCGGCTTGACAAAACAACCATTTCATTCTGGGCAAGGTCCTAAACACATGAAACTGGCGTTTTGGGGCTTTGAAAAAGTTCTTCATATGTGGACAAAAATAAAAATCTTCCATGTAAAGTAGGCTGCAGAATACCAACCTGAACTTAGCTTATGTTGTCATATGTAACAAGAATCTTTTAAAATATTTTATCCGTTAGCTGATGGTTATTTACTGAACCTGTTACTGATCTAAATAAATAACGGTTCTCTCTGGAGTCCAGAAAGTCCAGGCCGATGCACTTTTGCAGCAGTAAGACGCGTCTTGCTCTGTTCTGTCAGATGTGCATTACTGGCCGGTTGGACTGCGAGACGAGCACATCTGGCGTGAGAGCCATCAGTGAAAGGGTTAACTATACCTAGTGCCAAAAATAGTATAACAGATTTAAAATAAAATGAAATGCTAATGGCCATATTAGACTAATTACTGATTTTTGTTTATCTACGTATTTTATGTTATTATTTTACCTCTCAGCACGAGAAAAACAAATTTCGCTCCCACTGTAGTCCCAGCAGTGTCTGCGCTTAACCAAAATACTTTGTGTTCCAAAAAGCCGGGAGCTGCGCGCGTCTCTTATTTAACCCTTTCATCGTGAATCATCGTGAGGGGCTGGGAATATGAAAATATTACTTTTTGGCGGCTAAGGAATGAGGTGTGGTGATCCAGCTTCTTCAGAATACCTAATTAGGTTGTCTTGCCATTAGATTCACTTTTTTCTTAAAGTTTTTTTTTTTTATTTTTATAATATCGTATAAAATATGAAAAATGTAGTTTTACCGTGACTTTTTTTTTACTGTAAGTTGCGACAAGTGCACGTGCACCATTGGCGTGTATGTCCGCACTTTTGCGATTCCTTAATGGCACTTGACTGGGTTGTGTGGTTTCTTGTAGAGCCATCGGTTCACAAAGAACCATTTCATTCTGGGGAGAATTCGTTGCATATGAGATCGGTTCTTTGTGCTTTGAAACGGTTCCTCACATGTGAACAACACAGAAATCCTGAATGTATTGCAGGCTACCTACGAACAGATCAAGAAACCTGAACTTCGCCTGTGTGTGATCGTTCACAGAGAAAGTCTTTTAAAAGTCTCATGGTATTTCATACATCTCTTATCATCTATTCATGGTTATTTAAGGAACGTTCTTCGGTTTCAAATTAATAAAGGTTCTTTCAGGAACCGTCTTGTAAATGACTCTTTGAGAACCAAGAATTGTTCCCCAATGGGAATAACCGCTTTCGTTTGTATTTTTAAGAGTGATGAGACCTTGAAAGCTGGTCGTTTCATTCGAGATATATAAACACCTCTCCTTTGTAGCGTCCCGGGGGGTCTCCGCCTGACAAATCAGTACTCAGCCTCACTGGTGTCGTAGATTCGGTGAGAAATATCTGCGCGAAACGCAACTCGCCACTGACTGTGCATGGGATTCTGCCATGGCTGGCCTGCGACTGGACTGAAATGGATCCAGGCACCCTAAAACCCGATTTCGTCACTTGAATTACCGGTGGTATGTCCTGGCTGGTCTGATCCGGGTCGGTTGTGGACTCGAATTGGAGTCTCGGGAACTGAGGACGAGACACAACCGGCTCCACGTTCACTTGGCATCATCTTCTTGACGGCTACGTTTGTAAGTGGCGTTGAGTTAAGTTCTTCGTTTCAATATTTAAGAAAAGAAATTAAAAAAAAAGTGTGGATGGGGTTGGGAAGGGTCGCTTGTCAGTTTGCATTACAATTTGCAGCAGGAAAGGCATTAAGAAGAGAGCCTACTTCGAAATAAGCATTAACGATTTCACGGTCGGGTAATGGTGTCCCACTAACCCAATTTAATGAAACTTCAATCTGCTAGGTGCTAGGTGTGGTGTATGTGGAGAATCTTATTAAACGCATCTTGGAGAAAAACAAAAAAAGTACGTCAGAACTGAATCTATTTTGTACACCATGCCAAAGGGACTTAATTCACGCTTTATTTTATTTGAAAAAAAAAAAAAAAAACTATTCCACAACCTAAGGACGTTTATTCAAACTTTCATTGGACCTCATTTTTGAACCTTCGTGCCACTGCTGTGAATTCGAATGTGACGTCACTCCCCAGTCAGCGGTCCTACTGCGGTCACAGCGATGATCTCGTTCAGAGCAACTACAGCGGACCCTAGCGTTAATAAGTGAAAATGGCAAACAGGAGATTAATACTCGTGTTCAAGTTTATTGTCGTGTGGACAGAAAATGCAGAGACATTCTTATGTCTGATCACCAGGCATCTTATGTTATAACGGCCACGCACATATTTCCATTTGTTGTGCTGAACATCCCCAACTTCACTTGCAAGGTCTCCAGCACTTCAATGGAGAGAGAATTCATAATTACATTCTTATCAAACTACAGTATCGAAAAATAAAGGCTTCTGTTCTCTGGGAGAGATCATATTCATTCCCTTTCCTTTCAGTTAACTTCTTTCATTCTTTTTTTGGTATTTAAAAAGCTCTTGATGTTGACATAGTTACTGCTTTCTTTGCAAGTTGCTTAATAAAATTTATTCTCACCCAATATTGATCTTTTACTCTTTGAAAAAAAAAAAGCTGTTTTGCATTTTCTCTTTTTTGTGCCTCCTCCTTCCATTTATATACCACATATTTCCATTCCCACAGCCTGTTTGGGCAAGTAACTATTCGTCATCACATCCTCCTTTACCGTATGCCAGCGTAATGGCATTCTTTGCAGATGGCTCCCTCACCGCAAGTCTCTCTTGAGATTCCAGTTTTCCACCTCAATACCACCTTGGTCTTAAGTCACTGTGTAAAATTTAACGTTCTGCTGTCAAGTGATTTTGGCTGCGAGACATACGGCGTCTGCCACCATTGAAATACGGCCAGTCATTTGTGTGTTCATTTATTTTTTAACTCACTTACAATAATCCGGATTGCAGGGAGCTAAAACTTCTTCTAGTAGCCACGGATGTAAGGCAGAAATCAGTCTATAGGGGGCGTCAGTCCAGTACTGGGCTCACTCACACACACACACACTCTCATACACACGCACACACACACACATTCACATCAGGCATGTTTAAAGTGTTTTAGGGGTGTGGAAGGAAACCCAAAGGGATTTCTTTGGACACGAGTAACACCCCAAATGGACAGTGCAGAGGCTAGGGATCTGAATATAGGATTCTGAATTTGGTGAATTAGTTGATGCTAAGTTGGTGTGTGTGTGAGTGAGTCCACCCTGAGATGGACTGGTGCTCTGTCTGGGTGTTGTACCTGCTCTATCCTCCTCTATCAATTATATAGTGCCTTTTACATCTATCTATCTATCTATCTATCTATCTATCTATCTATCTATCTATCTATGGTGCCTCTTTTGTTTTTCAAATTGGAGCACAGGCAGGTGAAGTGATGTGCTCATGGTCACTCAGCATCAGTAATTGGATTTGAACCCACAACTTCTGGGCTTCACTCTTAATCTCTATACCACAATGGCTGCATAATTGAGATGCTGTTATTTTGGGGGTCTTCTCACTATGGGAAGGGCAGGTCCAACAGAAGGGCAGTGCCAAGGAGCTTCTGGTCCCCTGCACTCCAGCGATGACTGCCCCGTGAATTGTGGGTAAATGTTTACTATTTCCTGCCAGTTTCTGTCATTTTCTTTTCTTGGTGCTGAAGAAATCATGAAGGCTTACAAGCTGCTGCTAATTAAACACATAAATGTGGGAAAGTTAATAATGTGACCCGCAACAGACCCCGGGGGGGAGGGGGGGGGATGTCAGGGGGTGGCACTGCAGCCCGCCTTTTAATTGGAACAAATTATCTGTCTGTCTATCTATCTATCTATCTATCTATCTATCTATCTATCTATCTATCT
>JANRMT010062802.1:23297416-23311575 GCA_026402145.1 Polypterus bichir lapradei
CTATCTATCTATCTATCTATCTATCTATCTATCTATCTATCTATCTATCTTTTCTAATGTGTTATTTTCAGTGTTTATTCTTAATATTGTAACAATCCACAGGTGAGAGAGATGGCATAATGGAGTACTTTGTCATGGTGGGGGTCCTAAGGTAACCCTGTTCTCCCCTTTATTCACTTTTTTTTTTTTTTTTAAGTACACCTGACCAAAATGCACCAGATCCCTGCTATTGCCCTCACGTGCTACCTTGCCTTTTATATCTATGACCTCAGACAACAAAACAGAATACCAGCCCAGCAAGGTAATATTAGTACAACTGGGGTAATAATCACTTCATCTTACTTAAACTGCCCGGTGGTACTCTGTCTAAATATTCTGGTCCAGTTTGGTGTTTGCTCTTGTTTGGTCTTTGAATGGAGGCAATGATATCCTGTCCTTCTCCAGGTTTGTAAAATGGCAGAGAGAGAGAAAGGGATCAGCTGATGTCACCGTGAAGCGCTCTGACTGTAGCAGTTAGTGTGACGGTCTCTGCACAGTTGACTAATGAAGGTCTCCTATTAGCTCACACTGCATGGAGATCACTATTAAGCCACATGTTGCAGGTTTGTGACCTACCACAGGCAGTTCTTCACAGTGCAAATCTCCAAACTGAGATGCTTCATGGTGTGAGTCCATGGCAGTTCATTTGGTGACTATGACTGGATTATGCTTGGTGTGTAGGGCTGATGCTGCGCAGAAAAGCTGGGGGTCTCTCCATCTTAGTATTATTCTGAGGTATTTCACCGAGTTTCCCCAGGAGATTAATTTATCGAACATGGTGTGTTTAGCTGTTGAAGATAACAACCTTTTGATCAGTACGACTGTCGGACTTTAGTCTGGATTGATCTCAATGTGCCAAGTGTGGAAACAGTTTGATGTCCTCTTTTAATCTTTTGGCGATGATCCAAGGTGTTCTAGATTTGTAAAGAATTGCTGTGCCATCTGTATATTGAGCCATCATAGTCCATCCTGACTTGGGTGTGTCACTGACATATAGGTTGAAGATGAATAGTGGGAGAGTGTGTTACCCCAGCTATCATCTTCTTATCTGAGGAGAGCTTCTCTCCTCTTCTACTTTGATCTGGAATGTTCTTTGTTGGAGGTAGAAGGAAACTGGCCAGACTGAATACTGAGGAGAAGTTTGTGGATTAGTCCCTCATGCCATATGCTTTAGTGCTATACAAGGTGGCAAAAAGAATAATGAGGCAGACTGGGAGATTCGAGTTTTCTTAATGAACGCAAGGGTCAAAGCTGGGAGATTGACAGCACTTACAAAGAAACCAAAGGTGAATCCGAGCGAAAAAAAGAAGACAAGGATCAAATACCAGCAGAGCAAAAATAACAAAAATTCCACTAATGAAGCACAAGAGAATTTTTGGTGACATAGTGAACTGCGTCTGAGGACGAACTTTTAACCCACCACGTTACCGTTAGGGTCACAACCCCTGTGACTCCGCCCCTAATTATATCAGCAGCATCCCACCGATTGGGTGCTTAATACGGGCAGCACCTCTCATTAAAAGCAAAATGGCCACAGAACAAGTTCAAATAAATTTAACAAAATGCAAAGCCACAACACTTAGCAAGAAATTAGTGTGAAATGAAACAGAAATCCCCAGGTAGCTCTGCTCCTTCTGACAGTCCACGTGTCCGTCTCGGGTGCAGAGCGGGCACTAGTGCTGCCAGGGCTGAGGTTTTTCCACTCAGTTGGGTCATTTTTGATCGCCGTCTGTAGGGAAACAAAGGGACTTTCATGGGTTTTGTATTTTTGAGCTAATTTTTAAATAATGAAGAGGTACTCTGAGTTATTTTACAAACCCTTCCCTAAGCCTTATCAGCACTTTTTTTAATCCATCGAAGTGACCTCTTTTACCTTTCGCGCCTTTATACATATTTTATTGTTCTAAAATCATCCTCACCTTTTGATGGCATATATAATACCCCTTTCTATCGTGCTCATATCTCCCTGGGTTTTCGATGGCATGTACCTAAGCCAGCGCTCTCGACACCGTGCTTTCAGGTGTGTCACTTTGTCAGCGTTGGGCAGTGAGTGCGTTAGATTTTTTTGCGCCTGTACACGATTTTCGAGCTGTCCTCGGGCTCTGCCAACGAGTTTTTACAAAATCTTGCAATGGAGCACACGGGCAAGTAAGCACTTACTGTATGTGTACGACAAATGACTCTGACCCGAACTGAGTGTTTCCGCACAGTGTGCTGATCACAAAGTAAAAGAGCAGATCTTCTGTAACACATCGAAAGTCTTGCTGTCAAATCTAAAGGAATGCATCGCGAAGCGTGGCAGTTGCTAAGCCTGTAACCGTGCAAGTTGTACTGTAGCTCAAGGGGCTGTCTATAGAAAAAAAAAGAATAAAAAAGGAAAGCAGCAAGTCTGATGAGCGCCGTGTCTGCAGGCGTCCTTTTTAAGATAAAGGCTCCTTTTTTTTCTGTTTCCCCCTCCTTGATGTAATTGTGTGCGATCGCACCTTGGAGGAGAAAAGCATTACTGCTGTTCTTTAAAAAGCATAAGAGGTGACTCTAGGAAATGCTTGGCAAGAAGCCGATTATAAATAACCATGTTAGATTAGTCATTGTAAATAAGAGCAGAATTACTGGAGACGCTGGGAATCAAAGAAGGAAACGCAGAAAGCAGAGGTATAAAAAATGTGTATAATTACTTGTATATTAGTGTCAAAGAACAGAAGAGCTCTGAGCAGCGTTCCGTTATCTTTGATGCGGTTCCTTTAAGTCTGAGGAGATGTGTACTCCTCTGCACTAAATGTAGCAATCACCATTTGTCTTGAAGTGGACTGCCCCCAGGGAGGGGTATGGATGGGGCTGGGGTATTAACATCATGAAAGGAAGAAGGTGAATGAAGATCAGTCCTACCAGTAATTGGCACAATTCAAAGATCGCCACCTGCCAAGTGGTCACTGGCATCTCCCACTCAGCTCTGCGGTCCTCCTAGTGATGGTCAGATACATTCAAGGTAGGAATAGATGAGATGTGAAGGCAGGCAGTTGGAGACATTTCCCTATGTTTATGGGGTCCAGGGGAATGGCTATATTTGGTGGCACAACTAAAGTATCCCAAAAAAAGCACACCATCAGAAAAATACCCAAAATAAATGCCTTCATATTCAACTGGCTTTTGCTGCAAGGTATTTACAAGCCCTGTTTTTGCCCACATGCATGCAAAACTGTCATCCAGTCAGTAGAACTACTGGGTTGGAGCAAAAGTGGAGGAATTTAATTTTAGTGGATGGAAAGGTTCAACTGCACATTCAATTGTTAGTAGCTGGTTTTGTGCTGTACATAATTCCCGTCCAGTGTTTGAGGTGTCCAAATCAAGACGCCTTCTGCTTCATTGCCTCCTGCAACAGTTAAAACCAACATCTAGATGGGCTCCACTTTTAGACTTTATGAGAGGAATTGCAAGGAATGTGAAACTATAAAATGCACAGTACGGTTAACCTTTGATTGCATAATGTTTGTGCTTTCTCTGCATTTGTGTATATTAGTTTGCATGACATTATTTTGTTTCACCACATTCTCTCTGTTTAACTTATATTTGTATCTAGGGTTGCCAGATTAGAAAATTAGAAATACGGGACACTCTTAAAATCTCTCTCTATATTACTATATATATAAATGTATACATGACCCCCACACACCCAGACCAATATCCATCCATCCATTATCCAACCCGCTATATCCTAACTACACGGTCACGGGGGTCTGCTGGAGCCAATCCCAGCCAACAAAGGGTGCAAGGCAGGAAACAAACCCCAGGCAGGGCACCAGCCCACCGCAGCCCAGACCAATATATTATATAAAAGTAAAGACATAAGTTAAAAACATAAAGCAAGGATTTTAATGGGTTATGAGGAAAATAAAAGTCAAATCATTTGAAAATGATTTACTGAAAGTGCAATCACATATACCACAGATTGCTTCAGAACAACTTCTGCCTTGTTTGATAAATGTCCATTCGCTGGAATATTCATCACGAAATTTATACTTCTGTTTTGGCATCTTGGGATGGATGGATTGATTAGTGGGCCATGGCGAGTAGTAACAACAGACTTTGGTGACAGTCGCTGTATGTTGCAATGCTGATCCAGAACTGCACAGCAGCGCGGCTGGAGAGTTAAACGGTGAGAGTGTCGTCATCCTCAACCAACCAGAGCAACTGAATAAGTTGCAAACAGGCAGCAAACATGAGTTTCCTCGTTACATTTGGATTATTTTCATCAAGAGAATCCTAGAAAAGAAAGTATAATTACTTATAAAGTCACAACTAAGTACCGTACGACAGTAGTAAAAATATATTTTTATTATGAAATTTGAACTAAATGAACTAAATACGGGACATTTGGGTGTCCCTGAAAGGTCAGTACAGGACAGGGGACAGAATGATCAAATATGGGACATGTCCCGTATATAAGGGAAGTCTGGCAACCCTATTTGTATCTTAACATTAATAAAATCACAGTTCACAACAGACTTGTATATCATAATTGAAGATATACTTTAATGCATATTCTATGTGTAATGGGGAAGTTATTACTGGGGAGTGGTTTTCCTTTCCTTTTTAAAAACTAGGGGGCTTTGCCCCCGCTTGCTTCGCTCATCAACCCCCGGGCCTGAGCTACTTGCTAGCCTCTTTGTGGTTCTGCCGCTCGCGTATGGGGATGCGGATGTACAATTTAAAAAGATTATTATTTTCATGGGCAATTGTTAAAAATGCATACTAGAACTAACTATTTTACATTACAGCGAGTAATTAACCATAGTTAAAAATAGTAAAACGTAATAATTTGAAAGTAAATTATGCTTCATGTTGCGTTAGAGTATTCGTTGCGTAATACAGTTTTGTTCTGTTTGGCTTTGAAATTAACATGCAAATACTTTTTAAATTTAGACTTTACCAGTAAAACTTCAGTAAAAACAATTTTTCGAATGAAGTTTTTGTCAATTTCGCATTGAATTTTGATTCTGTGTTTGGACTTTCATCGTGACAACAGAACGTATAACTGTCCATGAGTGAATTTCGTTTCTTTCTCTCTAATAAATAAAATGAATTTTTCGAATGTTTGTCTCTGAGATTTGTCAATCGTCATAGCAAAAATTGTTCTAACAGGAAACTGTTAATGTTTTAATACGAATGGCATATCAAGATCTCCTTTGTTGTCTAATGTTATCCCCTGAAGATGTACTACATTACCTTTTTTGGATACATCCTTCTTTCAACAGTAATTCGTGCGGTGGAAGACTGGACGGTGTTAATGGTTATATCGTGATATTGTAAGTTGATGTTTTCATCTTCTGCACCATCACCACCAACTGTCTCAGCACGGTCTATTGATACGCATTTGCTGTGTAACCGATCGACAATTTTCACATTAATTCATTTGAGTTCATCATTTCTCAGTTCTAGGATTGCCCGCTGTACTCATTTCTTCTGTTGATAACCCTTCATGATGAAATTCTTCAATAAGATTTGCACATAATAAGTCTTCTTTTATTGTGAACTTAAAGTAAGGAAAAGGTTAAAATATATAAGAGCTAAGAGAGCAGGATCTGTGTCTGTCAAAAGCATTCACACGAATGAGAGGTGAGAGGACCGAGTGCGTAGTTGAATATGCTTGAGAGGAGGGTGGGACTTGAAAAAATCTCATGGTCAAAGTCTCATCTCGCGGGACTTGAAATGGTCTCTTTGTGAAAGTCTTGTCTCAGGATTTCCTTTAATAAAAAAAGAAACGTGAACCCTGCGATGAGGCACACGTGTTTGTTTCAAAGCGATGGCTTTGTCATGTCCCATGAAGGAAGTCTCAGACTAGCAATGGTACACTGTTGGAGCCTCATTTAAAGCAAAATGGCATCACATCACCAACTGTAAAAAATAATGTTCTGTTAAAAATACATAATAAAACCTGCAACAAAATACATTTTTGACTCTCCAGACAGGATAATGATAAAGAATAAAAGGGAAAAGGATTAAGAGAAGATGAGAAAATAGAAACTTTTTCTCTGTTCTCTTGCTGCTTTGATTTGAATTCATTTTTACTATGAAAAGCAACGTGCAGTGGGGTGTTCTGTGAAAGGCACTATATAAGATAAGGACTGTATGAACCACGGCTCATAGGATTGCCTTGTAGAGCAGAGGTTGCCAACTCCAGTCCTGGAGGGCCACCGCGGCTGCTGGTTTTCATTCTAACCCTTTTTTAAATGAGTGCCCTGTTTGTGCTGCAAATTAATTTCTTGTGAATTCATTTTAATTGACCTGTTTGTTAAGATTTGTTCCCCTGAATTTCTTCATCGTTCCTCTGATTTGCTTCATTTCTTTCCTTAAATGACACCAAAACAGAAATAAAATGTGAAGTGAGTGAGCCAACAGAAGACCAACTAAGTCAGGGCCTCAAACTCCAACCAATTTCACTCCAACCAGTTGCTTAATGGGGCGTTAAATCTTGTTGTTAATTTAACTCGTTCTTTAATTTCATGGCTTGTTGCTGCTCTTGTGGTGCATTAGCAGACATTTCTGAAATTATTGATGTTCACTTTCTAAGAGAGCTGGTCAAATGTTTAGTGGACCTGAGCAGATTGACGTTCCTGAGACCGTCATCTTTCTTTATTTTCAGGTATTGTGTGATGGACACAGCTTGCTTTGTTCTCATTATATCTCATTATTGTTTGGCTGCTAATTAAGGAAAAACAAAACAATTAAGGGGTCTGAGTCTTCAAGAAAAAGTCAATTAAAGTTAGTTCAAAAGAAGTTAATTAGCAGCACAAACAGGGCACTCATTAAGAAAAGGGTTAGAATGAAAACCTGCAGCCACGGTGGTCCTCCAGAACCAGAGTTGGCGACCCCTGTTGTAGAGGATGGCTAGCTCACTTGCCCCAGATTTTGAAGCCATCCTTGTTCCTACTTCCTGATGATAAGGTCAGTTTTGGTCTCATTTCATCATATCCATATCCCACAATTGCCCACTCACTAGAGTTCCCTAGTTATTGAACATAAAATGTGAAAAAATTAACTTTATAGTGAATATTGCCTGTGGTGGGCTGGCGCCCTGCCCGGGGTTTGTTTCCTGCCTTGCGCCCTGTGTTGGCTGGAATTGGCTCCAGCAAACCCCCGTGACCCTGTAGTTAGGATATAGCGGGTTGGATGATGGATGGATGAATGGAGGAATATTGCACATCCATCTCCAAACATTTCTATGAACGGTGCTGTGTGCCTGCAGGGCTGTTTGAGAGGTATGAGTGCAAGTCAGGCTGACTGATTTCGTTTTTCCACACCGTGTCAACACACAAGGCTCATTGCATCCACTCCTTGGTATTTTTATAACCGCCATTCAATATGTGCTCCTCCGGAGGGTGGAACAGATTTAATTAGCTGGGCTCTAACACAGCGGCAGGTGAGATACCAGCGGTAGATTTCTGCTCATGGGCCGCTGAGACCACAGAACCCCAATCTGCTGACTTGGCTTTGGCACTGAGCTGAGCAGTCATGTGGTCTCTAGCTATGCAAGAGTGCCCACCACCATTCAGCAGGACACCGCTGCAGGCAAGTCGAGGAGCTCGGAGACCATCACTCTGGTGGTATCTTTCAAGGGCAAATGTACAGAATGGAAAAAAGGGACAATAAAAGAAAAGAAACAAATATAAAGAATGGATCAAACTGTGGGTCCAAATCCAGTTATGGCACTTGATCCACATGTGAAAATCCACGGTTTTGACTCATTTCTGGATTGCTGGTCCTCTTTGAGCGGGCATAAAAATGATTTCAAACGTATATGATGTAACCATTCATCTGCACTTGTCATTTGTGAGTTGGTGGAAAAATCATTGAAGAGGCAAGTTACATCGCTAGCCACAGGACTTGTCACTAAACAGTAGCGACTGGCAGATTATTTGTCTTTTGCGCATATTTGCAGCATTCAAACTGTACAAAACGCAATTTGAGATGCATACACAATAAGCGCCATGGAAAGTAACTCGATGTCAGAATACGGTTTTCTTCTGTGAAAGGTGACCACTCAGAAAATGAGACATCATACGGAGCAGAATCAGGGAAAGGACTACCACAATAAGCACAAACGCAACCAGAGAGAGTCTTTTTGAGTTTTCAGAAGTCTATGCTTTTACTCCAAGCCGGCATTTTCAGAAGTACAGTACATATGGCGCTCTGGAGAGCATTTTCAAAAGTCTCCATTTGAACACAATATGAGAACAGAGATGAACGTCTGCATTTTTAAATAAAAATAGAGATGTGTGGCCGTAGCCTGAGTCTACTGATCTTGGGCTTTGACTGTTTTGTTTCTATTTGGGAATTTGTGAAAGAGAGGACGGTGGCGCAGTGGGTAGAGCTGCTGCCTCGCAGTAAGGAGACCTGGGTTTGCTTCCCGGGTCCTTCCTGTGTGGAGTTTGCATGTTCTCCCCATGTCTGCGTGGGTTTCCTCCGGGTGCTCCAGTTTCCTCCCACAGTCCAAATACATGTAGGTTAGGTGCATTGGCAATCCTAAAATTGTCCCTGCGGTGGGCTGGCACCCTGCCCGGGTTGGGACTGGCTCCCGTGACCCTGTGTTAGGATATAGCGAGTTGGAGAAGGACTGACTGAAAGAGAGGATGGATGTCTGGTTTAGGCTTTTGGTTTGATTTTTATTTTTGGTTAACTTCATGTCACCTTTGTCTCTCATACATTTCCATCTGCATCCTGGTTCTTTCTTTGCAGGTCAGCTTTACTTCATCAGTTTCTTGACATATGACTTACCTTCTGTCCTGCTGACCTTGAGTTTCAGTTTACCCTTTGGCGATTCGGTCCATTCTCACTTTTGTCTCATGTTTTGTTAAACTACATTTCATTCCCTGGCCCTCGTCTCTCTTAGTCTGTTCTCCATGCACAACAGTCCCACAGTATAGATGGCATCAAAGTTTGGGAGAAATTCGCAACAAGCTCAGCAACCCTAGACTTGTGCCTCATTTTAACAACACAACATTTTTATATTGTGTTTCTAAATATTAATTTTTCTTTGACATCTGGGATCAGTTAACATTTTGTTTTGCCTCAGTTGTCACCTTAGCTTCCAGGTCCTTCCTGAAATTTTGCTCTTCTGCAAGAGCTTCATCATTTGCTCACGACAGCCCAAAGAACCTTGGTGTCCTACTGTCACAACAGGGGTTTAAAACCCAGCACCCTCACACCTGCTGTGCCAACTCATCATAGCACCCAATAGGTGCACCTACCAATAGGCTCAGGGAAGAGTAGTGTTGCAGTTTTTGGTGTTAACTGACCCAGAGCGAGCACATCAACCGTCTAACTTTCCTAAATAAACTAAACCTTAATGTAAGGATATAAAAGCAGAACTTGTGAGTATATCTCTCGGTTATAAAAAAAAATCTTGGAAGGAGATGTCAATAGATGTCAATAGGCCTACAGTGCACCTACCAATAGGCTCCTCCCATCCTGGCCCCCAAATCACAGTATGTAATTCACTTTATAACTCGATTATATACAGAAACTTCACTTGATTTTAACAAGAACTAGCGGGCTTCAACCCCAGCTCGCTTCACTTGCCAACCCCCTTGACCACTTTGCGTTTCTGTCCCTCATGTATGTGGATTTCACTTTCACCAAACGACAAATCTTTTAATTCTCACCGACACGCCTCTAGATTGGGAAGCAACACTACTTTTCCCTGAAGGCAACATGAATTAGACGATCTACAAGTCTCCGACTTAAAGTTTAAAGCCGAACAATATCTACATACTTCTGTCACATCACCTATGTCCATATATTTGATCTCTGTTCGCTTTTACCTTTTCATCAATACAGCAATTGAATTTTGATTCCGTGTTTGGATTTACATTGTGGCAACACAACGTATAACTTCCCGTGAGTGAGTATTGTTTCTTTCTCTCTACACGAACTGTGTCTGACAATTGCTTTCACACAAATGAGAAATGATTGAACCGTGTGCGTGGTTGTAGATGTTTTAGATGTGGGCTGGACTTTTCAAATCTCTTTGCATAAAGTCTTCTCTCGCAGGGCTTGAAATTTTCTCTCCCGGGATTTCACTTTCACCAAACAACAAATCTTTTAATCTTCGCCCTCTTCATTGGGAAGGAACACTACTCTTCCCTGATGGCAACACGAATTAGGCGATCTACAAGTCTCCGACTTACAGCAGCATTTCTCAACCTTTAAGTATTTGCAACCCGAGTTTTCATAACAGTTTTAATCGTGCCCCCCCCCCAACATTTGTTTGAAATGTAGATGCATATTTTATTATACCTACTTAACTTTTATCAATATTTATCTAACTCTATATTTATTGTTCTAGTATCAGAATGTAGTTTAAGCTAATTTGTTTTGGTTTCATCAGATGTTTTTTTCATATTTTTGATTCTTCTTTTCTTTTTTTCACATCTTCGTGCCCCCCCTTTTTGTTACTACGCGCCCCCTTAGGGGGGCCTGCCCCACAGGCCGAGAACCACTGACTTAAAGTTTAAATCCGAACATTATATTCAATCTCTTTTCGCTGTTCCATTATTTCACTGACTAATAATTTCCATTTGTTTGCACTAATGTGATCTTCACTATCCTTTTTTTGAGACTTTCGAATTTTTGTGCCTTCATAATCTCTAACCGGCTCTGCATGTGTACCACGCCAACGTTTTTGAATTCTTTACAACGTTCTACTTTGTCATCTACTCTTTGTCTTTTATTTCCGGCCTCTGGTGTGGTTAAATCTCTTGGCACAAAGTCTGGTCTTGTGGGACGTGAAAGTGTCTCTCTGAGAAAGTCGCGTCTCATCTCCTTCCAAGATTTTTTTTATAACAGAGAGATATACTCACAAGTTCTGCTTTTATATCCTTACATTAAGGTTTACTTTATTTAGGAAAGTTAGATGGTTGACGTGCTCGCTCTGGGTCAGTTAACACCAAAAACTGCAATTTTCATCTTGCTCCATGCGAACCCCCTTTATTTGAGGACCGGGCTTACCTCAAAAACAATGTGCCGAAATTGTGTTAAAGGAATGTGAAATGCATGATGGACCTGGATGGCCAGGCCTGTGGCATTGAGTCTATGAAGCCTTGGCAGCCTCAGCTGGGTGTGCAGGGCAGTTCTGCCAGGCGTAGCTGTGAGTGAGTAGGCCATTGGCAGGATGTGCTGTGTCTGTGGGCCACCAATAGGTAGGTAGACGAGTGAGGCGGTGTGTGTGTTTGGTGGAGTTGACAGGTCCAGCTGTGCGGCCGAGATGGTGACAGCAGGTCACAAGTTGAGCATGTGTGCAGGGTGTTGGCAGGCTTGTCTAGACCAGGCTGAAGTTGTGTGTGAATGTATATGACAGTTAGCAAGCCTGGTAATGAAGTGAGGGCAGAGTATGGGCAGGCAGATTAGTTTGTGTTTGGGGAGTTCGCCAGTTGGCTGTGTCTGCAAATAAAGAGGGTTGACAGGCTTTGTTGTGTCTGTTTTCTGTTGGTAGGTTAAAATGTGCGGGTAAAGTTGTATGGGCAGTTTGCATAGTGTGGAAGTGCGGGTGTAAGAGTGTTGGCAGGCTGGACAGCATGGAGATGTTGGCAGTTTACGCCATTTACAGTATATGAAGGAATATTGGCAGGTAGTCCACCATGGAGAGGCTGGGGCAGACAGGTAAGTGTATTGGTGGGCAAGGCCATGTGGGACAAAGGTGTTAAAAGAATGAGTAATGAAAAGCGTGACAGGTGTCCGTGGGCATATTAGTGAGCTCAACTGTGTCAGGAAGACTGTTGGCAGGCTTGGCTTTGCACAAATGAAGAGGGTCTTTATTGGCAGGTTGAATCGGCTTATCTAAAAACGTAGGAGTTGTTTCCATTGGCAGGGTGTTGTGGGATAAACAATGTGGGGGAGCAACATTGGCAGGCTTGGCTGTGTGTGGGTTAAGGGCATTGCTTGGCAGTGCACTGTGAGCTGAGTGGGGGTTTATGAGGCAATACCAGCCATGGCTGTTTAGAACATTAGAACAATTATGACGAGAGCGGGCCATTCAGAACAACAAGCCCACCAATCTTAGTCACCCAATTCCTCAAAAATGGCACTGAGTCAAGGTATGTACCATTTGCTCACTTATCTCTTGTGTCTCTGTGTGTGTATAAATAAAAACTTTCCAACAATTGTCCAGAATTTAAGCATAACAGATTTGCAACGGTGTCCCCATGTTCTTATTCAAGAATTAATGTGCAAGTAACAGCCTGGATCCACTCCACTAATTCCTTTCATAATTTTAATCCCTCATAATCTCCATTTGCTTAAAATTGCCTTCCTTTGGTCCATCTTTGTAGGTCTCTCTCCATGATCCTGAAATCAGGCCCTTCACTCTTCTTTGGACTTTCTCTAGTGCTGCTTTGTCTTTCTTGTATTATGTTTTGTGTTATACCAAAACTGTCCAGTACTCCAGGTGAGGCGACACTGGTGTGCTTTATAACTTGAGCATAACTTCACTTGACTTGTATTCTCCACAGAGGGACGCTATGGTGTCCCTATTTTCCCCTTCTCACTGTTTTTTTTTTTGTTTGTATGGACAATAATAAAATGTCTTAAATCTTTACCATTGTATGGTCAGGTACTTCAGCACCTCCCACACTTCTCTTCAAGATCTATATGCTCAGGCAGTTACACAGAGTAAAGAGATAAGCAGGAGTTAAGTTACACATTTAATTATGTATTATTGTTAATATCTGCGGTGGGCTGGCGCCCTGCCCGGGGTTTGTTCCTGCCTTGCACCCTGTGTTGCCTGGGATAGGCTCCAGCAAACCCCCATGACCCTGTGTTAGGATATAGCGGGTTGGATAATGGATGGACGGATTATTGGTAATATGCCCCTAAATATTTTTGCAGTCTTAACTGAAAATAAGACAGCTTTGACCTTAACTTCCAATTTTCCAAGGTGTTATTGCCATGAAGTCTATTGTTACGTTGGCACTTATAATTAAAAGGATTAAAAGGATAGATTAGAGATAGCTTGCTCTCTTTCTCTCTCCCCCCTAGTTCCCCCACTGTCCCATTTTGCCTCCCCACTTGAGGCTGCACCCCACTTCCTAAAGTCCCAGTCCTCTGACATACCTAGAGACAGAGCTCATCCAAAACAAAGCAAGCCCCCCAGCAGCAGCGTGTGAAGAATAAAATTGAGATATCTATTACCAAGACAGTCCAATTACTATTAGCATAAAATATAATCATCAACAATCTTGAGATAGTAAGATAACACCCAGGGAATGGTGTTAAAAAGTGAGGCTGGATAAGCATAGTAAACCCTAGTACAATAATAACAATAACAGTAAACCAAGGATATGATATTGAAGCGTCTCCTTTTGAAGAGAAAAAAAAATTTCCACACATACATACATACATATACACATATAATTGTAATTAAAGCATAAACAAAAGTGGCCAAGAAGGGAATATGCCCAAAATATTAAGAAAGCAGAATATCTGTATGTTGGCAAATCAAACTGTTACAGCTTAAGTAGCGCTACATCTTGGGGTCCATAGGTGGCTCTCAGCTTATCTTCAGTCTAGCTTACTTTGCTACCACATGGACTTTGAACAGAGTATTGAAACTGGCCACATTCCTGTCTCAATATGACTGCCGAAATAGAATTGTCTTCATCATGATCTTCTCTTCATGGCCAGAGTGAAAGCGGTAAGGTGACCAACTTTTTACCATTCTTATCACAAATCAAGAGACAATGGCGCGTTGAGGCACAGAATGGCCTCTAATTCTAAGCTAATCATAAACAGCCATACTTCAGATCAATCAAATTAATTGACCTGTCCCTTCCCGGGTCATTTACCAGTGAAAGTGCTCAGGTAGAAGTTGTCATCCAGTTGATTTGTTTAGACAGTTCATGGCCTTCCTGTGTTGGGTAGCTTACAGGTTCATGTAAGTCCAGACACAGTCCCAAACCGCTTTAATATATGGAGGGGGGAGGCAAAAAATAACACTTTTTTTTTTAAATCATATATTTCTCAGAACATTTCCAAAATGTAATCACCCTGAGAGGCAATACACTTGTCCCACCACTTTTTCAATTGTTCAAAACTGTTCTGAAACTCTTGCAAAGTGATGGCCTTCAGTG
>JANRMT010062802.1:23319307-23344220 GCA_026402145.1 Polypterus bichir lapradei
GTGCAGCATGTGCGCCAACATAACAAATGCCAGAGAAGAAGGATCCTCCAAAAATCATTAAATTAAACTGACAAGTGACCTCAAATGACCATAAAACCACAAACTTCTGAAAACAGAAAGAACACCCCCTAAATATAACACTCTGACCAGACAAAGATAGGTGGGCAAAATGTTACATTTACGAGGCCCCCAATTACATGAACATTACATTATTTACATTAAGTGACTTTTTGAAAGTTTTGAGCGCTGGTATCCTGTCCCAGTGTTCTTACTACCGTCCACATTAGTTCCTGACTCACAAAGGTGAATAGACCCCAAAGTTAAACCCATCCTGATGGCATGGACCCTTATTAACACAAGGGCACTCTTCAATCACAGCATCCCATTAATGAGTCACCTCAAATGACAGTTAAGCCCACCTCCATGTTAGACGTAACCCTGAGATCACAAAGTTCAACCATTGCACGCTTCACATCAATGAAAGGACTTCAACATCAGAATCAAACAGCTGACACAGCTATCCCACTCCAGCAAGAACTCCCTAAATATGACAGCATCACTTTCACAGGTCAGGTGAACTGCATTTTATAACAGGGAGGACCCCTCAAGGTCAAAAATATCACCAGGTTCATACAGATGAAAGGAGTCCAACATCAAAACCAGTCTTGGGGATGACACAGGAGATCCCGTTAATCAGAATATCCCACGTGTGCATGAGATCTTGAGACAGCTTAGCTATTAGCTAAACAATCGAGCTCGGTGACCTGAATGGTCTCTGTGCTGTTGTTCCTTAATGACCCTCAACTGCATTAAGCGACTTTGTGAATGTTATGAGTGCTGGCATCCTGTCCTGGTGTTCTTACTGCCATGCACCCTATTGTTGCTTGGGTGGGCTCAAGCTGCCCCACAGTCCTGCTCTGAATAAGCGGGTTAGGAAGATGGATGAATGTTTCTTTATGCCTTGTGCTTACTTGTGCTTTTATAATGTTTGCTTTTAGATACCATTTTGATAAACAGTTTGTATCCTGTGTATAACCACCTGCCTACTTTCTTGAATTTTTTTTATTTTGATATATATGTTTTTTTTTGCTGACTATGATGAATCTCCAACCCAATCTGCTATATAACTTAAGTACATATTGTCAGTTGTGCTTTACGGAGCCGTACATCACACAGCTTTCCCATAGCTGGCCCTTTCATACTGGAGAGCTGCATCAGGGGGGCAGCCACCCTGTACACACATGGCAGAACACTGCAGCTGAGTGCTGCCATCAAGCCCCTTCTTTTCTGTCGTCTTCCCCACCCAACCAATGCTGCATAGCGGTCCTGACAAATACCAATGGATGACATCAAATTTACTTCACAAACCTCAAACCAGGATGAGGTGGCTCCTGCAAATGAAGGGATCGTGAAATGAGAAGCATCCAGCTGATGGTGGTCTGTCATAAAACAGGAATCCATGATGTCATTAAGCTCTCACAAGTTAAATGATTCAAATATATGAATACCCCTTTTGAAATAATAGGACCTCAACACAAAACAAGGTCACACCAACAGTTGGCGCTTCAGGTTTATTTCACAAAAGGAAGGACCCCCCGACCCGTGAAGCCACAAACATGACACTGACTGGTGATCTTGATGAACTTTCTAACAAAGAGGACCAGCATTATGACCACAAACCTCTGACTCTCAAATCCTTAAATCACAAGCTGAATGCCTTCTATAGAAGACATCAGTATCCCCAAATTTACTGTTACTGACAGGACCTTCACTCTTATAAATCCTGGTTCTTTAATGGCATTTTATGATTCTTTACTGGGTTTTGTGGTACCTATTGCTCAGCAAAGCACCATTCTATTCCGGGATGGGTTCTTTCATATGACGCTGGTTTTTTGTGCTTTGATAAACTTCATAATATTTAGAAAAAAGTTGAAATCTTTAATGTTGGGTGCTACCAAGCAGGGCAGTAAAAGATTACAAAAAAATGAACATAGCCTGTGTTACCGTATGCAGTGAGAACCCTTTTAAAATCAGGTGCTGTTGGTATTTTACAGATCCGTTACCATTTATTCTTTGTTTTTTACCGAATTATTACTCATCTAAATAAATACAGGTTCTTTCATGCATCTTCATGTGGATTGGTCTTTTGGAAACCAAAAATTGTTCCCCTCAGGCATAGCTCTGAAGAACCACTCTACCTTTGATTTTTAAGAGTGTTATGTATGACAACAGAGAAGGTCCCAAATAGGAGAAAGATAATGCTGGCATCTTGCAACTCATCCCCAATGCATGCCAGCTCAAATACAATCCGAACCTCACACTTCTGGGTAACCTCATAAGACTAGTGAACTCAAGTTCAGTAAGCAAAAATGGGTGACAAGGTCGCATCTGTAGCATCGCCTGTCACAGATGGCACTGAGGCAGATGGCACTCATTGCTGATGTACCACAGGGTGGGGTGCACCACGAAACAGTAAGGTAAGGAGTCCGGGTTTGGTTTTCGCAGCAGCAAATGTAACAGGTGAAGTCCGTGGGCACGTCGTGTTTCACTATGTTTGTTCTGTTATCTGGAGAGAGGACCATTCGCTGGGACAGCGTTTCCCATTTGTGGAGCTGCATGTTCGCGCAGTTTCCTTCAGTGTGACAGGTGGGGATACGTCATCAATAGGAAAAAAATGACTAAATAAATAAATAAAAAGGTGTTACACTAGTGCTTCGAGCAATGCATCAAAACCAAGAAACTCATCTGTCCAAAACGCCGTCACCAGCACTGCGACGTGCACACTGACGGGACGAGAGTCTGTTTTCAATGTACGTGTTACGGTGCGCGGAACTTTGCATCATGGCCAGTGGACAGGGGCGGATCTAGAAAATTATTCATGGGGTGGCAAGGGGGTGGCATTAAAATTATGAGGGGTGGCAACACTAAAGCAAGCATCCTTGCATGGTTTTTGTGGATTCAAGGAATGCTATTCTTTATTCGGTGTATACACTGGGGTGCTGGGGTGGCAAATGGGGTGGCAAGGCTTTTTCTCAGGGTGGCAATTGCCACCCCGTGCCACCCCGGTAGATCCGCCCCTGCCAGTGGAGGCAATTTTGTAAGAGCAACCTGCATGTAAAGTGATCTATAGAAAGCTTCAATAGATTCGAACCCTAATGAAAATAACTTTTCGAGAGTGATGGATATTTAGTATTCTCTTTTTATTAATAAAATTCATTGGCACTAGACCGGGTTATTTTCAGTGCTCTCCTCTTTACAAAGAGCCATCAGAAACTTCCCAAACGGTACGCGACAGACTCTGAAGGTGGGTGTCTCTTATAGCTTGATGTGCGTATTAAGCTCCTGGGTAGCAAACAGTGCTAGAGTCACTTAAGTATTCCTTTTTTTCTGTACTTATTAGTTTTAGGGAGGCAGTGATTTGAAGCATTGCCCACATTAGCAATCCTCTTATTTAGAGTGCTCATTTCATTAAAAACGGATAGAAAGTGCCCGCGCTGCCCCCTGATGAGATGCAACACATCCACCCACCCCCTCCACCTCTCTCAGGTTTGTCAGTTTTATGTATGCTTCCCGTAAAAGACACATAAAACAAATAGCAGAGAGGCAGACGTGGGACACCCCGCAGATTCTATTAAGACGCACGCGCGCCCGCGCGCGCGCACGCACCGGGAACAGAAGCGCTGCAGCATCTCTTTAATGATTCTTTTCTCGATTTTTACGGCATCTCCACTTTTCCTCTTTTCCACACCGGACTCTCGGAGAAGGACTGCTTTCATAGCAGGCAGCATGTGCTGGAGCTGCCAAATGGCATTGAATTCATGTCGCTAAAGGCTTGACCCAGAGGACTTGCCGAGGCTCTTTCGCTGAGCTCTCATTCATTCTTTTCTCGTGCCCTGTTAGACTTGTTGCCCGCCTCTCGCCCCAATCACCCAGCTTAACTGTGTCTTCTTAATGTCCACTAAGAGCTAATGACCACTGCCATGACCCTTGGAGTTGTCCAACTACCTATTGGGAATCCTGCTTCCTGTTGAAGTTGCTGGGTATTAACCTGGATATGAAACCTTCTGCCAGTTTATTATAACAACGACCACTAAACATTAAATGATTGCTTTCATTGATACTGTATACAGACAAATTGTTAGTATGGCTACCTCACAGCTCCAGTGTGCAGGATTGGAATCCCAACGTGCACACTTTTGTGTGTGTTGTTTCCTATTTCTTATTTAGTCAGAGGAGATTTGTCTGAGGCAAAACTTATGTTTTATTTTTCTTGCATCCCAAGCATTTCCAGGTGAGGTTCACTGGTAGCCCCTCATTCGACCATTACATGTGTTTGAGTGAGCCCTGCAATGGAATGGTGCCCTTCTAGAAGTTGGTGCCCTATTCTTTGACAAGAGCTACCACAATAGGCACAGACTCCCCGTGACCCTGAACTGGATGAATGTGTTAAAAGATGGATGGACAGATGGGCCAATAAATGCAACGGTTTCAATTAAATATAAGAGTAAACCACTAAGAGCAGCCTTTTGACATTCTGATCTTTTACTTCATGTGGTGATGATCTTGTATCTTATCAGGTCTGGTTCTAGCATTTCTGGCACCCTAGATGGAATGTTGCGTCCAAACCTCAGAGCTTTAAGGGCAATGTTACACCAATGCTAGTCACATCCTGGTGCGGGTTCTCTTGGCGTTGGGAGTGCACAAGTATACATATAGTATATTACATTCAAATATTCAAATACCAATGGGTCTCCTTGGTGTTTCAAATATAATGATATATATAAATTGCAGTATATTGAATAGTGGGTTGGGGGACCCATTAATGTTTTGAGTGTTCGAGTATTCGTGTATTATATTTGAATGCTGATGGGTCCCCTTGGTGTTATGAACATGATGATAAACAGATATTATATTGGAGAGCAGGTTAGGGGGTCTCATTGGTGTTTTGAGCACTCAAGAAATCATATATCTGAATGCAAATTGATGTTTTAAGTGTTCAAGTATTCATATATGATATTCGAATACTGATGTGTCCCATTGGTGTTTTGAGTATGATGATATACAGAGAGTGGCAAAGTGGTGCAGTGGGTAGCGCTGCTGCCTTGCAGTTAGGAGACCCGGGTTTGCTTCCCAGGTCCACCCTGTGTGGAGTTTGCATGTTCTCCCCGTGTCTGCGTGGGTTTCCTCCCACAGTCCAAAGACATGCAGGTTAGGTGCATTGGCGATCTGAAATTGTCCTTGGTGTGTGTGTGTGTGCACCCTGCGGTGGGCTGGCGCCCTGCCCAGGATTTGTTTCCTGCCTTGCACGTTGGGATTGGCTCCAGCAGACCCCCATGACCCTGTAGTTCCAATATATCCTTGGATGGATGACATACAGATATTATATTGAAGAGTGGGTTAGGGGGTCTCATTGGTGTTTTGAGTGCTCAAGTATTCATATATTATATTCAAACTCCAATGGGTCCCCTTGATGTTTTAAGCTGATGGTTCCCTCTTGGTGTTTTGAGAGCAATGATATAAAGTGGTGGGGGTCCACATGGAGATATACGTATATTCAGTGCACTAGTGGAGAGGTGCTGAATACTGAAATGGACCCCAGACAAAAAAAGAAAATAACAAAAGGCCATCATCATCAAAATATAAGGCCGTCAGGATTTTCCTGAGGCCCCGCCCTGTCACACCTTTACTGTTAGCCCCACCCATAAGAGGTTGCTGCTGCATTGATTGGGCAAAAGTCACATGATAGGAAGAGCATGAGAATTAAAAGAGGTAGCGTAAAGGACGCTCTCTTCTCCAGCCCTGTACATCATGCCTTTAGTCAAAGTTTTTCTTCATGTTTTGTTGTTAACTGCTTTTTTAGGGTAGCATAGTGGGCAGCACTGCCACTTCAGAGTTTTGGCACCCTGAGTTCAAATCTTGCACTTAGTTGCTGTATCAGTGAAATTTACAAGTTGTCATGTATCACTAGTTAGCTTTGTAAATTACCATGTACAGTATGTGAAGGTGCTTTATTATGACACCATATAAATCAACCCTTTGACCAATATGGAGATTTATTGTCAGAGACACGTTCAGCTGGGCAGCACTGTGGAATAATGAGTAGCATAGCCACTTCATAAATCCACCCACCTGGCTTTAAATCCTATGCCAGGTCATTGTTTGTGGGGAGTTTGCATGTTCTCCCCAGGTCTGTGTGGGGTTTCTTCTGGGCACTCCAATTTTGCCCTCATATTACAAAGGAAATGCAAAATGAATTCACTTTTCAATTAATTATATGAATTGCCCCAAGTGTGGTTGTGCATTAGTAGGTGCTGTACTCACTGTTGTACATGAACTAGTTCATTGAACAGGCTCGTTTTTCTAAGAACGGTGAACTTAACGTAACATATTTGCAAGTGAAGAACTTGAACGTGAGAGAGTTCAGTTTTAGGTGACATTCTCGATCTGTTTTAGGTCCACATTAAACGTATTGCCTTACCCTGTGATGTGGGTTTGGAGCCGAATACGATATTCAGAGAAGCACAAATAGTGGATTTTAACAAATATTTATTTCTTAAGAATTTTTTGCCATTTAATTGTATTCAGAAAAAATAACGTAAAATCAAATCAGCACTGTCTGTGTCTGCCTGTTTGTGCTTAAGCTGCACCCCTGCTGACACGAGCACGCGGTGAAGCTCCGCTTTCGCTTTTAGGAAAACGTTGTACTTCGCGACGTCACTTTATATTTTTCCCCATTGGACATGCAATATGTGACACGAATTTTGACCGGCAACTTAATAAGTTAGTTCACCTACACGCTGGCTCCACACTCGGCATTTGTGTCTCACAGTAAGAAATAGAGTGGTAATTATATATTGTAGCAGTAGGGGGCACTATCGCTCCCTTGAACCCTCAGGTACCATGCCAAACACCAGGTAAAAGTGCAATAATAATTATTTTTATTATTATAATAAAGTGCACCAAGCACCCTCCACTCTACACTACTCATAAATAAACAATAATCAATAAACAAATCCTCCAACTCCCAGCCACTTAGCCACCCTTCCTCCCAGCTCAGCTCAGTGTCTGGGCTTTCCCAGAGTCCTTTTATACCCCCTGACCCGGAGGTGTTCCTGACCAACAGTCCACAAGACCTTATCACTTCCGGGTCAGGGTAAAAGTCTTTCTCTTCAACCTGGAAGTACGTCAATTCTCCTGTTCACGTGACCAGGACGCACTTCCAGGTTATAGGGCACATAAGAGTCCACGAGCCTCCCTACAGCGACTCCCTGTGGTCCCAAAAGCATCCAGCAGGGCTGTGTATAACAACTACAAAGTCCATGAGGCTCTGCTGGAATTCGGGGCAAGTCCATGCTGTCGGGAGAGCTCCTCCTGGCGGCCTATGCCGGAAACTCTCACCGGACATCCATCACAATATATATATATATATATATATATATATATATATATATATATATATATATAATATAATGTATGTATGTATGTATGTATGTATGTATGTATGTATATATTTGCATCTATTTAATTTCTTTTTTGACCGGGAGGATATTAGTATATATGGTTATACGTGTTTGTTTCTGGGTATAGCTCAGTAAAGTGTATTTAAATAGAAAAGTCTTCAGAATGATATATATTTTATTCAAGAACATGGCAACAGCCTAATATAAGGCATGCAGAATTGAAAAAAGTTAACTCATGGGACATTTATTCTATTATGAACTGAACATGTACGAGTCCAAAATTGAGATGGTGGACTATGAACGTGAATGGATTCATTTTAATCTGTGTGAACTGAACTTTGAGCTCGTTCTTGTGAGGTGTGAACTTGTACAACACTGGCTGTACTGGAGTGGCATCCTTCCATTTCCTTCTGGTATGGACTGAACCCCACCAACCATGAACTGGCTTAATCAGTATGTTCTGTTTTATGAATTGGCATGAGAGATTGTGGTCCTGTGTGTGTGGGCAGCAGTAGACTGGCATCCCATCCATTGCTGCATCCTTCCTTTGGAGCCAGTCCTATAAGGACTGCTGGAAGCATCCCACAGACCTGTAATGGGACAAGAAGCTTAACAGAAAAGAGTGAAAACATTAATGAAACAATAAGAAAGTATTCAGAACATAACCGGTGCATTCCAAGTCAGCATCCCAGGGCCCACTCACACACATCGTGGGGCCGGTTTAGAGCTGTCAGTTAACCTGGAATACAAGAGGAGCACCTGAGCACAGGGAGACCATGCCAGCTCCTCCACTTGATACTCTTAGTCAAGTCTAACAAGTAGATGCTTCTGACAGCACCTTATTTTATATACTTTATTAATCCCTGTGGGGAAAGTGCCTTTTCGCATGACCTTTACGGGGGTCAGGGCGCAGGGTCAGCCATTGTACAACACCCCTGGAGCAGTTTTTCATGTTAAGGGCCTTGCTCAATGGCCAAACAGAGTAGGATGCTGCCTCTATCCTCTTAATCAAGTTCTTTATCACATGCACTCAGTACAATAAAGATTCAAATTTACATGTCTGTAAAAAATAAAATACACTCCAAAACTTTAAAGTAATTAGCTGAACATGGTGACCCACATGTAACAATGACATAGCAACTCTAGCAAAATGGCAATGTCCGTAACAAAAGCAAATTACTGTCCCAATAGACGTGATCATTTTTCAGACTTAAATCTATTCCACAGAAACGTCAAAAGATTCAGCAGTCAAATAAAAAGCATGAACATCATACCACTAATGGTACGGAAAAGAAAAAATAAAATAAATGAAGAATAATCGTCACAGAAGGGAGCTCGGTAAGGGTGTCCCAGTCAGCCATTATGCATACAGCAAATAAACGTGCGCCCAGGATTGATGTTACGCTGAAGGCAACCTTGGGGCCGCATTAACCGCAGGTTACCATAATTCAAGATTTCTCTGACACTATTAGTTAGCGGCAAAGCCCCACAAATGACCTGATTACGGTAAATCCATCATGGCCAACGTCACTGCGGCTCCAGACTTCAATGTACATTTTATTTCCCTATCAGATGGGATACTTAAAAACAAAAAAAAAAATATTGGTTAAGAAATTAGAATGGCAGTTAGCCCCGGACCCTCCACAACTGACCGCTAACAAAAGGAGGACATCAGTCAGTGGAGTCCATTGAGATGTTTTCAGCCAGCACAGCCCGCTTTGGGCTCAGTGACATGGCAGTGACAGATGTTATTAAACAACTTGTATTGTATGTGCTCTACTAATACTTGGGCAGGACATGCACTCTGCGGAATATAAAAATCCTTCACCTCCTTGGAAGTTCTCACATGTTATTGTTATACAGCATGGAGTCTCAGTGGATTGAATTTGACTTTTTGAAACTGACCAACAAAAAAAGTCTCTTTAATGCCAAACAGATCTGTGTCAATCGGTCCACAGCAACTACGAAAATAAAACACTTAAGAATTCACTGCACAAGTGTTCAGGTCCATCAGGTCAGCATCCAGAAGATGGCAGTCAGCCATGATAGCCTCAAGTCTGTGTGCGCAGGTCCTTCTCTGTCCACTCGGCCATTTTTCTACTCCTTCTTTTTCAACCAGCTTTGTCAGGTGTCATGTTGATCACGAGTCATCATCCGTGTTCAAATCCAGGCACACTTTTCTCAATTGGACCGACTCGGCCATTCCAGGACATTCACGTTGTTGTTTTGAAGCAATTTCCATTGTAGCTTTGGCTTTATTGTCTTGCGTTCACAAGGCACAGGTTTCTCTTAGACTCCATCAGATTTTCTTGCAGGGTTTTGCTGCGTTCATTTTCCCCTCACAAGCCTTCCAGGGCCTGCAGAAGAGAAGCACCTCCACAGCCTGATGCTGCCACCACCATGCATCACGGTGTGGACGGTGTGCTTTTCATAATGTGAAGTGTTCAAACGTGGTGTTCCCTCTCTTGGCAGGAAAGCTCATTTTTGGTCTCCTCGGTCCATAGAACTTTCTTACAGCTGATGTCTGTACCTCCCAAGTGTCTTCTAGCTCAGAGGTCCTAAGCGTTTTCCCCTCTCTGCCACTTTCCCATAAGGCTGTGGCTGTCTTATGTATTAGACACTGTAGCTTGTCACTCCTTCAGAGTTTTCCAGACCTCTCAATGGCTTCTGCACCTCGTCTTCTTCTTGCGCAGTCACTCAATTTTTGTGGATGGCATGCTCTAGCAGATTTTCACCTCTGCCATACTCTTTCCATTTCTTCTAGACTGGTACTTATCTGGAAATGTGATATTTTCATGTCTTCATCCCCTGATTTGTTCTTTGCATGCAGCTGCCTGGACTCTTCTTTTGTCTTCATTGTGTAGGTTAGTCCACCATCCTGACTCACCCCAAGTTGGACTTTCTATAATCCACTGAAACTCCAGACGGGTGACTTCCATTGAACTCATTCTGGGACTTCTAAAGCCGATGGGCCCCAGTGGTGGTTTAGGGGTGTAACATTAAAAGGGAGGGATACTTATGTGGTCAGTTATTTTGTGTTTTATATTTACAATTCATGTTGACCACTTTGTGGAGATCTGATTTCACTTTGACATTAATGAGTCTTTTTGTGCTGATCAGTGACAAAAAAGGCCTAAAATTCACTCCACTGGGGTTTAATGTTGTATACCAAGAAAATGCAAAAACATCCAAATAGGTGAAAACGTTTATTATAGACCCTGTATGACCCATCATTACAAAAATATTTAATAATCAAAAATATGACTTTTGTGGCTTTGAAGTAAAATGCTCCAATGTCCCAAACAGTTAACTGAGCCCGCCCCCCCCCCCCCCAGATGCCCCTGATGTGATGCCATGTGGGCACTCCCTAACTTGTTCACTCCTGCTTTCTTCTTATCAGAGCTGTGGGGAGCTGCAGCCTCATCCAGCAGAAAAGGGCACAGGGGTGGAAGTCACCCAATATTTGATGCTAGCATTTAATTCACCTAATGCCCTCCACCCATTAACTTCCCATTTGTTGAAACTCCCCCTCAGGTCAGTTCAGGTCAGGAAGCATGCACTGGTACTGCGTATTGCCGCACCCATCACATGACGAAACAGCTCAGGATCCTGGTTGGCAGCCCCCATGCAGACACGTGGTTCAGTCCCACCCTCTGGAAATGACCCTCTATCTGTCGCAGTCAGGTTTTATGTGGGCATCCCCTTGGCCTGATCCAGTTAGACAGGTCCTCAGCAATGATCACCCTTGGGGAATTGTGCCACATGGCTGTAGTGCCATAACTGATACTCCCTCGCAATGCAGGTAATGTGCCTCATTCGGGACCCCATGAGCAACACACAGTCAAACCAGTGGTACCCATGGATTCTCCTTAGAGACACCGTACCAAAGGAGTCCAGTCTAGTCCAGTCAGGTCACCGGATAGCCTCCATGTCTCCCCCCTTCCCAAGTTAAATTGTTCTTGCCAGTTATTGGACTCTTGCATGGGTGCAAAAGTGCATTCTGGGACTCCATCCATGACTTTGTTAGTCTTAGCAGCTGCCCTCACCTTCATGTCCGTCTTTTCGTCATCTTGCGGAGGTCTCATTGTGGTCAATATCACCACTCATGACTTACAAAATGGTCATCTTTTCTTATTTAAGTGCGTCCAAATGCGGACAGTTTTGGTGAATACTGCAACATCTCTCTACAGCTGAGCATTAATATGGAAATGAAGAGGAGCGCTTAATCAAGGCAGCTCCGTTAATTTCACTAGGACTTCCGATACTTAATCAGGGTGACTGATTATAAAAAATGAACTTTGAGGTTTGGGACTCATTGACTGCTTGGCACTTCAGGAATTAGGAAGCAGCTTGTGGGTGTGTGCGGGTTCCTGGTGCGCAGGCGGTGTGTGCGTGAGTGTGTGGCAGTGTACTGACGCGTGCCAAGCTACAAGAACTGCCTTCGCTGCAAATCCGCAAAAATTAAACAGCAGTCAGCACGGCCTGAAAGTGCCCACGCTAAAAATCACTTATATATTGATTTTGATTTTTTTTTTTTTTTGTTGAAACAGCTAAATGTACTGTAATGAATTGCCTGCTATTGCCAAGGTTGACTAATTTGCATAAGTGACTGCAAAGCCCTTTGGAACTTTTCAATAACGTCCAAAATATATTGTACCATTTGACTGCTTGTTCATTCATTAAGCGTATAGTGCCTGTCGGCGGCATTGCCGGTGGGTGGCTTTACAAGTTCAGGCCTGACACAATCAGCCTGACTGGACAATACATCATCTGCCCACCTTTTCTGCTCCCTAAAGTCCACTTCTTCTAAAGAATTTTGATTGGGTCAGGAGGAGTGGGGGGGGCTGTCACATGAGCCGAGACCCCTGAAAAGTGATACACAGTTGCATCCCCAAGGTAGATTAGCATTAGCAGACATCTATTTTCTCTCTAGGAAATGAAAATGAAGGCTTAGCTACTCTGGTGTTGTCACTGGAATAAGTGAGTGAGTGATGAAACCAAATTTCAGCATTCATCCAGTCGGATGTACTGTCCTGTCAACTTTTTAGTTTTCACTGCTGGGCAGTTGGGCGTGGCTCCGTATGCCACTCTTTCATTGGCTACACCTCTTTTCTTTCAGCAGCATCTCTTGTTGCTAAGCAACCCTTCTGACTGCCATCTGAGTCTACAGTTGAATTGTATCTCTGATGAAGGGGCTCTTCCCACTTGTCCATATTCTTTAATGACTGATCACTCCTCACCTTCTTTTATGTTGCTCTTGTTTCTAAATATTAATATACACATGTTGTGAAAGCCAACCCGGACATAGACATGCAGGATACAGGTTTGCCACACACACACATTTATTTACAGATGGGGTGCCTTTCACAATTGCTCCCCACAGCACAATGTACAGGATAAAACACCAGCACACAGTCCCTTTTCTGCTGCCAGTCCATCCGCCTCCACTCTTCCTCAGGCTTTGTTCTCTTTCTCCCAACTTTGGCCATTGAATGGTGGGGACTGGCCCCTTTTTATAGGGCACCTCGAGTCCTTCTGGCGGGTGTGGAAGAAGTGTGGCCAAATAAGGCTCTGGAAAGGTCAATGCACCCCTTGGTGGTGGCCACAGGTTCAAACAAGGTTGAGCTCCCATGCTCATGACCTGTGACCCTGCTGGAAACCAAGGGGGCTGCTCTCTGTTGGCCCAGGGGAGAACCTGTCCTGAAAATACTCTCTCCCCTGGTCCTTCCCCACTCTAGGCATCCCGGTTGGGTAAGGGTTCCAGCCGCCCGTCACAATGTATACTGGCCATGTTACTTGTCAAAGACATGTAGTAGAAAAATTTAAAAATATTTGTATTCTCTTGCCCTGCATGTACCTTCAGTGCCCCTCCTCATGTGTTTCAATCTCTCTTGACTGGCACATTCCCGTAAAGCCCACTTCTCAGACTCTACCATTTTGAGGTGCCAGGCTCACCTCCTGTCCTCTTTTATACTTTACTCTTCTTTGTGTGTCTCACACTTTCTCTTTCAAAGCCAAACTAACCAAACGCACCAAAGCCAAACTGACCAATCAGAATGCTCTGAGGGACCAGATGCTCACACACACACACACTGACCTTAGTGTTGTATCATATAGTGGATTCTCCTCAGCTTTTCACATGGGTTTCAATGTCTCCATTTCAGGCTATGCTCCTGACCTTTTCTTTATGGTCTCCAGTCTCTATTTCTATATTTAAATAAGTTTAGTCCTATACTCCCCTAAAAGGTTTCTGGTAAATTAAGAACCGTTTAACAAAAATAGTTTTTTAAAAGAGCAGAATTTGGTATCCTTTTCCTTCTTAAAAGACCGGGACCATTTTTACACATACTGTACACCCGACTGCTGCACAGACGCTTCACTGCAGCCTGTGGATCACGACAGTGCTGTTCGTTTGAGGCAGGGACTCGATGTTGGCGATACCATCGTTCTTATTACCGATGTTGCATTCATATGCAGTGTGTCATGGATGTTGCTCATGTCTCTTCTCGCATTATCCTTAACATCGTATCTCCAAAAAAAAAAAAACGTTGACAAAGCCCAAGAGCAATCAAAAGGTCATTTCTTTGAAAGGGAAACTTGAATCGATGAAGTGTAGGCAAACCATCTTATTGTTAGGGTGGGATTCAATTGGCATACTTTCATGAACTTTGAAATATATAAGTCACAAAAGACTTTTATGGATGTTTTAATGGTTTATTTGCAGTGGAGAAAAAAGGAGTACTGCTCCCTAAAGTCTCGTTCACACTTCTGTTTCCCGGTGTTATTTTTGTTTTTCCCAGTTGTAACATCACCTGCACTCCCATTAAGTTAACCTAGTTTAAAGATCTCATTCACATCACCACGGAGCAGCACAGCAGTGTATTTTATACAAAGATACACAAAAATGCACCATCATGCACATTACACTGGTGTTTTCTTCTACTGGAAAATGTCACTACACTGGAAGCTGGCCACCCACCCCTAAACCATAACCTAGCAAGGGGCTTTTCCTGTTTCTTGATTTCTGGACAAGAACTTAATGATGTGCCCACTTGCAATGCCATGGAGCCAAATGCTAAAAAGGATGTAATTTCTAGAACAACTAATAAGCCCAGCATCCCAAGTTGTCCTCAGAATGACATGACAAGTAAAAGGGGTTAATACAGTAATACCAAAAGAGAAGAGCCGGGAGGAGAAAGTAAATACAGGGTGGGGAGTGGGGACAAGGGGCTGTGTGTGTGTATCTGCAGACAGAGTTCTAAGAGACAGCCATTGTCCACAGTGAAACATACCTAAACCTAACCTAACCCTAAGCAATATTCCGTTCCGATGCAATGATTGAGTTTTTTCCAACACAGTGTCTAATTTGTGCTTACCGTGAAGTATGTTTTTGCCGTGTGTGCCTGTGTGTGTGATAAATTCAAAAGAATTTTTAGGTTTTTGAAAACTGTGTAGAATTCCTCAGCAATAATCAAGCTTTTCCTTGTATGTTCTATTGAAGTGGTGTTAAATAATGGGCTTTGTGTATATAGTTTAGGGAAAATGGTGTAGCACTCTGAGAACTGTGTGTACATGATTAGGGAAAAACTACACGAGAAACACAGAGCTCTGCGCAGATTAACACAATATTTACAAAATGAAAAAATATTCATTAAATATTCATTAAAATCGTAGCGTTACCAAAGCTGCTTAATCCATTTCAGGGTCATAGGATGCCAGAGTCAAAGCAATGCAGGAACCAGCAAGGGACAGGGAAGAGTGTGTGTGTGTGTGTGTGTGTGTGAGTGTGTGAGTGTGTGAGTGTGGGTTTGTGTGTGTGTGTGAGTGTGATAAATGTTTATGTACATGTCCTGGAGAGAGAAGTAGGCTGTGCAGATTGTCAGAGGTCCTCTCACGATGGATTAAAGTGAGGGGAAACACTTCAGACCCCCTAAATTGGATGGCAGTGTCTTCTGGGGTGGGATAGCCCACCTCAAATGGGTGTGTTTTGTTTTTTTACTGTGGACTGACTGTCGGTCGAAAGCCCTCGACTTGTTGCCTTTTCAGTTCCCATCAACTCTGTATGTGACACAGGAGTGGTCAGCCTATGCGTGGCAGAGGTGCAGTATATTGGTTATTGTTTTCACTAAACACAATACCTTAGGAAGGAATAAAAATAAAGTAAAATAAAAGGAACTTTGTGGATGTGCTTTTTTGTGTTTGGAAATCTTTGCCCATTTCTTGTTTCCAAAGGGTCACTCTCAGCATTGGATAAGACTGCCTACCGACATCTCACATTTTGTTTACATTTTGAATACAATAAATATAATATATACTACTGGTCAAACATTTTAGAACACCTCAGTTTTTCCAGTTTTTCTTCAAGCCTGATCAGTTGAAATGCAATGAATGACCTAAAATTATGAAAAAGTAATTGGCAGAGGCTTAAATTTAGGTTACATTTAGGATGGCAAAAGCTTAAAAAAAAGGAAAGTACTTCAGAGGGTGTAGTGGCAGAGTCTGTTCCAACTCTGCTTTAAGACAGACTGAGGGGTTTTAAGTAATCAGCACAAGTTGGGACACCTGCACAAATTGTTTGCTTTAACTTGCTGGGCTTTAGTTACTTGAACTGCAGCAGAACATCTGTAATTTGTAACCTATTCGTTGTTCCCTGAAGAAGACCCATTTGTAATATTCTGAAATTGCCTTTTTTTCAGTTTTTGTTATTCTAAACTTTAAATTTAAACCTCTGGTAGTTTAATGCTGGGGCGGCACGGTAGCGCAGTGGTAGTGCTGCTGCCTCGCAGTTAGGAGACCCGTCTGGGTTTGCTTCCCGGGTCCTCCCTGCATGGAGTTTGCATGTTCTCCCCGTGTCTGTGTGGGTTTCCTCCCACAGTCCAAAGACATGCAGGTTAGGTGCATTGGTGATTCTAAATTGTCCCTAGTGTGTGCTTGGTGTGTGTGCCCTGCGTTGGGCTACCGCCCTGCCCCGGGGTTTGTTTCCTGCCTTGCGCCCTGTGTTGGCTGGGATTGGCTCCAAAAGACCCCTGTAATCGGGATATAGCGGGTTGGATAATAGATGGATGGATAGTTTAATGCTTACCTTTTCACCATTTTGGATCATTCGTTGCATTCCAGTTGATCAAATTTTAAGAAAATCTGGAAAAACTGATTTTCCAGTTTTAACTAATAAACATTTGACTGGTAGTGTATATAATGTATTTCCTTCTTACATCTTTATATATAATAAATATACATTAATATGTAATATAATAATATATAATGTACATGCGTATATATATATATATATACATACAGTATATATATATGTATGTATGTGTGTAAGACAGTAAACTATGTAACATTCTATGATCTGCTTCTCGCAACTGGGGCATCCATGGAGGATGTTTGCTGACTGGCAGACCATTTAAATAAAGTGAATTGCACCATTAAATAAAGATGTAAGGAGGAAACATTAGGCAAAACATAACCCTGTTTTCTGAATATGTTGATAAAAGGCACACTGACATAAGCCAAGTATAGAAAAAAAAGTTGAGAGAACTTCCATCTTCTTCCATCAATGGCCCTCAATGAACCTCAAACTGGGGTGGTTTTAGGATTTTTGTTAATTACCAACCCAGAAGGGGCGGGGCTTCAGGACAGAAGCAGAAACTGGGTCACATGTCTTGTGGTTGGTGAGCTTCAGAACTGGACATGGAAAAGGAGAGATGATTAGTGACAGTGCCCCCTCTCTGCTTACCTTATCTGAGTCTTGAAGATGTCCCCCGAGCCCTCATGCTTGACTAGATAGATAGATAGATACTTTATTAATCCCCAAGGGTAAATTCACATACTCCAGCAGCAGTATACTGATACAAAAAACAATATTAATTAAAGAGCGATAAAAGTGCAAGTTAAAAAGTGCAAGCTGGAGAGTGCAAGGCAGGTATAACAGCCAATAACTTTGTAGATTTGAATTGAAGAGTTGCATAGTGTAGGGGAGAAACAATCTCAGTCTGTCAGTGTGTATGTATGTATGTATACATATATATATATATATATATATATATTCAGCAAGTTCAGAAAGTGAATGAATAGAAGACAAATGCTGACCCTGTCGGCAGACTAAATGCCCACCTTAGTGACAGGAATAGTGAAGAACAGGCTCCATGCTGTGCAGCCCGTCAGACGCCCTGTGCTTGTCCTGACAGCATGGCCAGACAGTGCCAGCTGACAGGAGGAATGAGTGCTGGGGTGTGCGCTGATATTAATGACAGTGGTATTCAAAGCGTCCTTTATAGACGGTGACCACATAACCCCCCATAGTCTAAAGCAGGGTTGGGCAACGTCAGTTCAGGAGGACTGCAGTGGCTGCTGGTTTTAGAATCCAATCCTTGCCAATCCCAGACTTTTTTTAATTTTATGGCTTGTTAGTGTTTATAACTCTGCCATGTCAAGTTCTTATATAATAGATTTCTTTTCCTTTCCAGAGATAGCCAACAGATCTGAAGCTAAAATGAATGAGTGATTTTGAGTCTGTCACATTTTCCTATTAAATGTTTTATGAAACCAAATAGTGCCCGATGAATCCACACAGGTGTAAACTGGAACAGCTTAGAGGGAGAACTGCTGGCTCCTTTATCATTTGCATTGTCTTGCTAATAAGGAGCCATTAAAACAATGACTGCAGCTGTTTAAGACTGAAAAAAGCAATTAGGGTGAAAAACCTTACCAAGCGAGACCACTAAAATGAGGCATCAAACTGTCACTTGAGCAATAAGGGCTTCATCAGCAATAATTGACTCCTCAATTAAGAAACTGGGTTGGAATAAAAATCTGCAACCAGTGTGACCCTCCAGGACCGACGTTGCCCACCCCTGATCTAAAGGGTTTAATTACCTAATACAAAATAAAATTTCTTTAAACAGACCTAAGGGGTTTGCCCCTTCCCCATCCTCCCAGTGAATGGATTTTGGGAATAGGGAGAAAGTCCCAGTAATGCTGCATTTCTTCAGTAGGATTTTGGACTGCAAACTATTCTAAGTGATTCTTGATATTGAAAGGGTATGATTCTTACATTGGCTTGGTAATAAAAGGGTAGCCCATAATCATTTGTTCATTTTCAGTATCTACTGATAACATAATCCTCAGCACCATTCTTGCACTTGGGCCTGCGGCTGGGCTTGTTCTACACCCGGAGTCTCTGATCCTCCACCTTGTGGTGTCCTTCCTTGCCTGATTTTCTCCACACACTCCATGCTTTTTTTCCTGTATGGGTTGCAAATATCTAGAAACGTCCTGACAACATAACTCTCTTCAATGATTCATTTGAAATTTTGACCCTGTTCTCTGCAGGACGTGTCACCCAATTGCAATCGTCCCACCACCAGCAGCTTACCATTAAGGCTGAGACAACAGGTCGGTCACTCTTGGAAATATGCATTTTTGTCATTTTGGGATCAACAATACAGAGTAACGAGGATTGTGAAAGAGGAGTGAAGAGGAGAGTGCAGGCAGGGTGGAATGGCTGTAGAAGAGTGTCAGGAGTAATTTGTGACAGACGGGTATCAGCAAGAGTGAAAGGGAAGGTCTACAAGACGGTAGTGAGACCAGTTATGTTATATGGGTTGGAGATGGTGGCACTGACCAGAAAGCAGGAGACAGAGCTGGAGGTGGCAGAGTTAAAGATGCCAAGATTTGCCTTGGGTGTGACGAGGATGAAAAGGATTAGAAATAAGGACATTAGAGGGTCAGCTCAAGTTGGCGGTTGGGAGACAAAGTCAGAGAGGCGAGATTGCGTTGGTTTGGACATGTGCAGAGGAGAGATGCTGGGTATATTTGGAGGAGGATGCTAAGGATAGAGTTGCCAGGCAAGAGGAAAAGATGAAGGTCTAAGAGAAGGTTTATGGATGTGGTGAGAGAGGACATGCAGGTGATGAGTGTAACAGAACAAGAGGCAAAGGACAGGAAGATATGGAAACAAGATGATCTGCTGTGGTGAACCCTAACGGAAGCAGCCAAGAAAACAACATGAAGTCATTTTTGGATGTCATAGATCTATCAAATGCTCGCCACAACTGATTTTAAGATCAGTACCCCTCTTGATGTCTGTCTCTCACAGTTTTGACTTCTGGGCTTTTCCAGTCCTTCCTTCCAACCTGCTTTTTGAATTCACAGTCTTGCTCAAGGAGTTGCTAAAGTATAACACCCAGAAGACCTTATGGTCCAGTACTTCCAACCTCTTCATCCTCTTTCAAAGAACCTGCTTTAAGATGTCAGCTCCCCCGCAGATTCCCCTTTCTCCCTTGTAGCACCATCTATGCTAAGAAGAGGGTGGAGGAGACCCCCCCCCCTCGGCCACCCTCCTCCTCTTCCCCAATTCCCCGACAGCAGATGTTCAATCAAAAGATCCAAGAGGGCTTTGCAGTCGGAAGGGCCACAGGTGTACCAATAAATAAAAGATTACCCCGGCTCCCTTCACCGTGCTGCCCACTGATCTCTGTGGAAATCACTTGCTGTTCTTCCTCTGTACTTCATGGTGTTGCTATTCATTCCTAATGCCTGCATTTCACCAAGCTGTCCCCGATTTTGGCAGTGGCATAGTAACACAGTGACAGGTCCAGCATCCTGAGTTGAAATCCTACACTAGCTTGCCGTCCATGTGGAGGTCGCCCCGTTCTTCAGATTATGTTAGTTGGTGACTCTAAATTAGCCCAGCGTGTGTTAAAATGGAGCACTGAGATGAACTGGCATCCCAATCGAGGTGGGCTTCTGCCTTGTGCCCAACGCTGTTGCTCCATGGCAGTAAACTTGACTTTTAAGAACGTTATGTCTTATCCTGTTTCCCTTTTGCCTTCTTCGTCTTCCGTTTTATGTTATTAACATCTGTCATAAATGAATAGGCAAGGAGTTGCAAAAAGGTTTGGGGCAGCCACCCATATAATTTTTCCTGGCGGTAAAATTAATGAAAGCAGTATATCGGTCTGAGTCCAGAACAGAACTGAACTGCTGAGGTAAAGATAGCGGTTTAAAGGGAAAGCAGAGGAAGTGACATCAGTGGGGCCAGAACAGGAAGTGATGTCACCGGAAGTGACATCATCAGGGCCATAAATGGTCTACAGTGGAAAGAGAGAGAGGATCAGTACACCTCGCCAACCCCTGGTCTGGCGTGGCATTGCCCTCATTCAGGCCCTTCAGCTGCCTTCATACACATGTGTGTGACACACCTTAACTCTCCTGTGAGCAGCCATCTTAAGGTCCCGTCACATTCCAAGATTTTTCGAGTTATTTTCATTTGCAAACTCCATTTAAATTATCTTAGTAAGTGGAGGGGAGTCCTGACTTAAGTTGTGTAGTCTGATATCCCAGTGACTCAATCCAACCCAAGGGTGGATCACAGGACCCTGGGTGACTTAGACCCTTAACAGAGAACTGATGCAGCATGTGGGCACCCAGTCATTCAAAGCCATGCACTATTTGCCATTCTTGCATTTGGCGTGCCGAGACTCGATCGTTGGCATCATGAGACCCTGGGCACATCCTGATGGTAGAGCCAACCATTCTGTGACTTGCCCTGTTGTAAGTTGTATGGGTGGGCACTGTGTGCATGAAATCTGACAGCCAATGAGTGCGCCGCACACCCGGAAGTACAATGCATGGACTTCACAAACAAACGAGAGGCTCGTTTCTCTGGACGCATGTTTTATGTGCCACGACAGAGTGGGGGAAAAAAATCTAAAAATTAGGGCAGAGATGGCAGCTGAACTCATCATAACTGTAAACCCTTCACACATCTCCTGGCCCCCTGGCGGCTTGTGACACTTTGGGAAAGTCGTCACAAAGTTGCAGTTTGGTCGTGTAATCTGACATCCTCTGGAGGTGTTGGGGGCAAGATCTGCAACTGAAGTAGTCAAGTCTGACATCTCCCCTGACTAGAAGTTGTGATGTGACAGTCTTTATGGTATATGGCACTTAGAAATGTACAGATGGCACTTGATCTGCAATGCAGTTAGAGGCAGTCTTCCTCTTCATATAGCGCATTCCCCGAGTTGCACTACCAGTGTATTATCTTAGATTCTTTATAAATTGTTCAGTTTCTTTCATCCTACACCAAGTGTAACAGCAACTTGCATAAAGCCCTCAATACCAAGAAGCTTCATGACACATCCACTTAATGCTCATTTGATATAGCGCCTTTCACATTTCGCAAATTGCCAAATTAAATTGCAATTCACTTTACAAAGTACTCCGTCAGTTTCGGTTTTCTGTATGCCGCCTCGTTTCTTTTCTGTATTAACTCCCGTGCGGGGCACTCTAGTAAAGTGCTTTACAAGGCACTCAATCAATCTTTATTTTAAACAATGCGAGGCGCTCCTTCCGTAATGAGCACTTTAGCAAAGTGTTTTACAAAGCAATCAATCAATGTTTGTTTTATTTAGCACCTTTCATAATGTGCACTCTAATCAAGTGATTTATGAATCAAGAAATGTATTCATGTATTGAATATAGTACCTTGGGTAATGAACACTGTAACAAAGTGCTTTACAAAGCCCTCAATCAATATTTCATTTTATATAGTAACTTAAATGGTCAGCACTTTACAAACCTTTTTTTTTTTGTTTTTTGGAACGTTTCCCCGTTTATTTTTACTTTTTTTTACTATGGGCTGGCATCCCATCCAGGGTGGATTCGCACCTTGAACTGGATGCTTCTGAGTCAGGAAACAGTCCCCAATGACTCCACACTCGACTAAGTGGAATTGAGAAGCTTATCCAATGCTATACTGGCTGTTGAAATGCCACCAGGATAGGCACCCAGCATCCCGTATCACTGGATCAGAGACGGCAGGGTCAGCAGTGCTATGTTTGGATGATAAAGCACCTTTGGTTTACGCTATTATGTTTAGACTGAACCCTCTTCTAATGTGGGCTGGCATCACAACCCTGTTGGATTTCAGATTTTGCCTGATGCTGGCAAAAGTGTTTCTAAATGTTTTAAACCCCTTTAATGGGAGTCCAGGTATAAATGAAGAGCAGAGTGGTCCATCTTGGAGTATTGAGGACAAGGATACTCACATATTAAATAAAAGAGCAAGGGGGCTTTTGGGGGGGCACTTTAATAATTAAAGGATGACTAGATCAGGGGCTTGACACATGCTCTTAAACCTCTAAAGCCTCCCCCTTCCAATGCCACTGGATGCTGCCAGGATCGGCCCCAGCATCCCATGTCACTAAATAAGAGGTTCAAGAAGGTCACCTTTTCTTTATATAGAACCTTTTTTTATGTTATTGTTTGTACTAATACTTGAGTTTGCCTGAAGCTGCTAGGATAGGCACCAGCATCCCAATTCACTGAATCAGAGAGGGCAGCTTTGAGAATGTCATATTTTATTTGCGTGGCATCTTTTGTTATATTGTATTATGTTTATATGGCTTGTTTTTACTAAGGGCTGGCGCAGCACCGCAGTTGGTTCCTGCTTTATGCCTGATGCTGTCAGAATAGGCCACAGCACCCTGCAGTTGTGCGACTATAGGCAGTTTGGATGGGCCCATTAAACTGGCGGGGTTGGGGGGGGGTCCCATGCTGACTGCATGTTTATTGTTTTCTTATGATTTATTATTAGCATGTTTGACATCAACATGAAAAGGTTAATGGTGTTATCATTCGCACAACTCAATAAAGCTTAATTATGACTAATTGACCTATTATTTAACTGTCTTACCCGGCTTTGCCTGGGATATTTCACAAGACAATGGGCCTCAGTTATACTGTTGTTGGAGTGTCAGAGGTTTCATATAATAGCTAAGCGCTTTTCTATATGTCAGATTTTTAAGGGCTAGTATTATGGGCAGGCAGTGTGCTGTAGTGGTTAAGTCTTTGAACTACAAACACTGAGGCTGTGGGAGCAAATCAACAAAGCCATTTATTTCTAGAGCACATTTTCATACAAATAGTGCAGCTCAAAGTGCTTTACAAGATGAAGAAGGAAAGGCCTATATGAAACAAAAATAAGATTAGGCAATACTAAGGAACAAAGAATAAAGTAAGGTCAGATGGCCAGGAGGACAGAAAAATAATACAATGTTCAGGGGTTCCAGGGTCAAGAGACCACCCAGCCCCCAGTGGGCATTCTGCCTCACAAAAATGATCTCAATCAGTCCTCATGGCTTTCAGGCTTCACGTGGGAGAATTTGATGCTGATGGTCGTGTGGACCTCTGGCCTTCAATCCATCAATGTAGGGACAGCACGGTGCCTTGATCAGGTGGTGGTGACGCAGAAAAACCAGAAAAAGAACAGCAGAGGATAGCAGGGGTTAGTACAGATGAAAATGAGAATTCAATGCACATATAGCTTAACAGTAAATCCCACTACTGACACCAAGTGACTGTGAGCAAGTCACTTCACCTGCCTGTCTCCGACTGGAAAGACAAAAGAACTCTGACCAGTTGTATCTCAAATGTTGTAAGCCGTCCTGATAAATAATTTCATTAGGTCACTGCAGTGGCTTACTCTTCATCATACTCTACACAATTGTCCATGAAGAAAACATTCCTGCATTTGATCAATTCCTGTGTTTTTCCTAGGCCTTGATGTTTGTTGGTGGTCATTGCAAAATATCATTTTACAGGAAAGTGTATTCTTTTGAAATAAAATGGGTAATCAATAGGACTAATGTGAAATCTGAGTCCATACTATTACCATTATTAGATCTTTATGATATTCATTTCTTTATGTCGTTAGCTCAAGGACAGCATTTCTTATTGTGTTTTTCATCAGTTTTATGTAGTCCCCCTTTAAAGCATGCAGATGTGAATGTGTATGCAAAGCAGTGCTTGAAGAGGATCCACACAAGCGCTGCTACCCTATTTCTTATAGTGGTGTATTAACGTGAAGAGCGAGGAGCGCAGAGCCGTTCATTCGAGAGTCGCAAACACAATTTCTCTGGTTTCCGCCATTACAAATTCAAGTGCCACTTTCTAAGACCGAGGCTGAGGTATTGCAAAGTTTAAGTGCTGTGATCAGAAAGCGTGTGTGTGGGTTCGGGGGGGTTCCCCTCCCCTTGGAGTCTGCAATACTGTGATTAAAGAGGGCTGGGGGAGTCAGTCCCCTGTAGTTTTCAGCTCCAGAACCAGGGGGCTGGAGGTCAACAGAGTGGAATGGATGAGCAAGATGAGAGCCGGCGCACATCAACATAACTTAAATGTCCCAAAATATCCAAGTTCCTTCAAAGAAAATTAGAAAGTGTACAACCTTGGCTTGGAAAGGCATTCTGCAAAAAGAATCGTAAAATGAAGGTGCTAATTCAGTGGAAAATAACCAAGGCTCAAAAAAGAAGCTGCCGAAAAGGCCATCTGCAGTGAACAAGTCCCAAAAAAGAATAAAAATATGAAAAGAATACAAAAATTCTAAATAATTAATAATAATATTAATAATAAATAATATTATTATAAATAATAATCCTCGCACTGCAAGA
>JANRMT010062802.1:23347550-23376341 GCA_026402145.1 Polypterus bichir lapradei
ACCAGAGGTTGTGCTGCATATTCCATCAGATAAGGTCTGATCTTGCAGATGTAATACAGCATAAATCTGTATGAATGAGAGACAGTAGAAATGAGAGAAAGATATCTGCTCATCAATCACAACCCCAAGGTTGTGTGCTGACTTGGTAGATGTTAGTGACAATACACAGATGGGGACTGGCTGACTGGGATGACAAGAAGCTCTGTCTTTGCCAGACTGAGCTGCAGATGGTGGTCCTTCATCCAGGTTGAGATATGAGTAAGACCGGTACAGATGCGTGTCATCAGCAGAGCACTGATACGAGCACCTATGACATTCAATGATGTTGGGTTCAAGTTCATGACATTGACAGAGATGACCTAAAGACAAAATGACTGCTGAGTAGTAAGTGAGCCACAACATGAACCTAAGTACTCAGAAGGTGCAAGGCAACAACACAAACCAGGACCATTCTGAAAGACGCAAAAGGAAGGAAAAACAGACCCAGAAACCTTCATGTGAACCACCCAGTCTTACGTAAGTGACGACAAGTGAAACAGTTATACTAAAAGTACGCCTAAAGTTTAAAGAATTGAAAAGAGCAATATTATATAATACACATGACGCAAGAATTAAAAGACAAAAACTAAACAATTTTGTTGCCTTTCTCTCTTTTTCAAGACCCAATATTTAATTAAATTTGTTATCTCTCTCCCTGTCAGACATGCAGCACAAAGGTCCACAAATGATAGCACACAGAAAAATTCAATTGATTCACAAAGAAATGGCTCTACGGTACTTGCTTGTCTAAAATTGCACATCTCAAATTACTCATTTATTGTAGTTGGAAAAAATATAAATTACATGTAACATCTCCGGCTATTTGTAATACCTTAAAGTCACAAAAGATTTTCTGTAAAATCTCACATTGGCATAGTCGGCAAGAGAACTGCCAAGTCCTCGAAAGTCAAGCTAAGAAATCTGGAGGCGTAAAAAGCACAACATTTATGCTTTTCTTAGTTTTCCTAATTTATTGTGTAAACATTGCTGCTGAAAGAAAAAGAAAGAAAGAATTGTATTCTTTTATACACTTCAAGTTATACATGTAACCATCACTGAAAGAGCAATAAAAGATGTTGGTCAGTCACTCAGTTTGGCATATCTTGGCTAATAAATATGAAATTTAAACCAGGAAGGTGATTTAGCAACAGTACAAAACATACTGAAATAAATAAAGTAAAGCAAACATTTCCCCAAATTTCTTTTACTATATATTCTTCTTATGAAGAATAAGAACCCTTTGAAATTTTCCTTTATTAGACAGGGTCAACAGCAGGATGGAAGTCACCAAACTTGGCTCACGGCGCCCAGACCTCAGCTCATTTTCCAGGCTGGACACCTCTTGTGAGAAGGCTAAACATTCTCTCTATCTTTGTGCTCTTCATTCTTCAGCATTTTTTGGTTTCCTCTCTTAGTCTAGGGACACCTACAGTAGTTTGGTTGATTTCTGTGACAGTGTGAGTAGGTCAGTGTCCTCAGTAGTAGGCCGACAGCTCGTGTACATTTCACTCCTGATCAGCACATTTTGGGTCCTTATGCTCTCCTCAGACCCTTGTATCAAAAATGCTTAAGAAAGTAGACAGACTTTTAACATGGAAAAGAAATTGCTGCTTTTATCAGATTATCAGGTCATTACTGACACATGTATGGGAGTGTAAATGATAAAACAAAATGATGCCAGGGTAAATTCCAAACAAAATCCAAACTTTTTCAAAAATAAAATTATACTGGAAACATCTTTTTGCTCTGAATCAAACTTAATGCCGGTGCTCCGGATGACATCACACATGACTCAACAACAGGGGCTGTTGGGATGGATCACGGCGGCAATGACTGACTTTAAATGAACAAAAGGTGGCGTCCAATTAACAAACAAAATAGCATCACAATAAAACATTCTAAAACTTCAAATGTTTGAAACATTATGAATTTCACAAAATTAATGTGCAATTTATATTCTGGCTCCAAAACCCCAGAATCCATTTAAAATATACACAACAACCTGAGAGAGAGAGAGAGAGCGGTTAGGAGCAGAGCGCATTGCATCATCCACCACACGACAAACCAACTCGGGATCCCAGAAATAAGACAGCGGGTGACACCTCAGCACCACACTAGTTCAGGAGGCAGGACAAATAAAAGAAAATAACTCACTATTAATAACAGCGAAATCTGATTAAACTGTGTGCGGGTTAGTGATCCTTTAGGGTTTATTTTGTTTTTCTTCTATGAAAAATTTCCTGCTTAGCAATTTTGATTCTTGGTTAGCAATTTGGCATTAATTAAAGATTTCTAGACTGTTTGATAAATGAAACCCTGCTCTGTTTTTGACTAAATCCACCACCCTGTCCTCTTTCATTAAAAATATTTTTCTGTATCCTTGTGAGTCAGAATAGAAATGGAGATCACCCAACAGCAAACAGGAGACACTGTTACCGAGCCAGTCACTAGACAGATGGAGTTCTTCTTTAGCTCAACTGCCTAAAGTCTGTAAAGTTTTAATTTCCCTTTGTGGAAATCTTATATAGTGCCTTTCACCCTATCTATCTATCTATCTATATATCTATCTATCTATCCATCCTTTATGGAGCCTTTCATCCTATCTGTCTATCTACTGTATCTATTTATCAAATACAGCCATTCTCTGCACCCTGAATGGCGTGGCTCTAGTTTGCTTCAAGGATGAATGCCGTCTGAATGAATTTCTCAGCCAGGCCAGTTCGCCCAAATAGCCGTATTCCTTTCATGTGCCATGGTTAAGTGCTTTTAACACTTAAAACATTCAAAAGATAAGCCTCCTTATTTTTATATGAATAAACATTCACAAGCCTCCTTTAACAAACCTTATTCTGTAATGTTTGTCTGAGGGCAGCTCTAAGGGAGTGAGAAGACAAATCACGACATGCTTATGGCTTTCTGCTTAATGCTCTCACAACAAGAAATGATTTTGAACCTTCACATTTTCGACGTCTCCTGGTCTTCCCTCGTTACACAATGCACCATTTTTACAAAGAGCACTCAGTTTTTTTTCTTAGTATAATCCGATTATTTCATCCTGACTGCAGTCCTGTCTTCATTCCACTGAACCCCCCGCCATCCTCTGCTTGTCAGATGCTGAAGTCTGTCATCAGAATTACTGAAATGCTCCCTTAAAAATCTTGTAAAAGTTTTTTAATGTTTAAAACGCTGACAGTCACTGAATATCTCAACTGCCTTTGTATTGCAAGATACCTGACCGTTTCTAATACTTGGCTATTACTGTAACTTACATAGCTGTCAACATTAACATCCCAGAATATCCGTCTAGGCTGCTCACCCTCTGTAAGCCTGAGGGACAGCTAAGATCTTCTGACACGGCTCTTCTTGCTGTTTCAAAGCCATACCTGTCAACCTTTTAGAGAATTCACCCAACTTTATGGGATTTTACGACTGATTCATCATTGAGCTACAGTGGCAGTGGAAGTAAAAACTGAAAGACGAAACACACTTGATGGCTGAGACGTGTAAAAGTCTGTGGAGTTCATTGGGAGGAACCTTCATAGCTGCTTTCATTTAGAAGTAGTCCTTCTATGACTTCTTTGTGATGAGACCTGTTTATGAGCCTCCATCAGATGTAACATTAAATGGTGGCTGGAGTTACGCCTCACCTTGTCCATCTCACATTAAGTTTCTGAAATGTCCTACATTACTACATAATGGCTTCTCTTGATACTCTCTTTTCATATACAGTAGTAGTGTACACTGTTAGACAAAGTTTTAAGACTTCTTCACTTTCTTCAGACTTCACTGTGTTGTAGATTTTAATTTTAAAAGGATCAATCTGCACTCAATTACCCATAATGACAAAGTGAAAACGTTTTCAGAACGGTTTGCACATGTAATAAAAATCCAAACCTGAAATCTCTCCTTAAAATAAATATTCAGACCCTTAACTTTGAACTTTTTTTTAACTTAACTTTTTGTACTTTATAGAAGCCCCTTAGGCAGAAATTACAGCTTTGGGGTTTCCTGGTTAATTCTCTGCAAGCTTTGAACACAACTGGCTTTGGACAGTACTGCATATTCACCTTAAATTTTGGTAGTTTGTCTGGTTGGTTAAATTCCCTTTTGTGGACCACTTCTTCCGCCACTCTGCCCACTGAGTTGGAATGACATTTTCCTTTTCAGTCTCCCAAGAAGGAATTACTGTACATTGTTTAGCCTCTGGGTGGCTGGAGAATACAATGCTGCCACCTGGTGGTAGTAATTAAGGAAAAAAGATAATTAAATCATATTTCTATACAGTACATATTAATGTAATGTAACTCAGTGGGTGAATTCTGTTCTTCATAATCTGCTGTTTGTGTTGAATCTCAGTTTGTGTGGTTTGTCTGGTTGAACTCATAGTCAACTCAGCCCCGAGTAATCTGTTTGTATACACAAGTGACCTCTCCCACAGTATGCTGCTGCCATATGACAGATAGATATCTATATCTAATATCTATCTATCTATTATATCTATTATCTAGTGTGCTTTGGGTCATTGTCCGTTGCAGCACCCAAGATCGCTTCAGCTTGAGTTGACGAACAGATGGCCGGACATTCTCCTTCAGGATTTTTTGGTAGACAGTAGAATTCATGGTTCCATCTATCACAGCAAGCCTTCCAGGTCCTGAAGCAGCAAAACAACCCCAGACCATCACACTACCACCACCATATTTTACTGTTGGTATGATGTTCTTTTTCTGAAATGCTGTGTTCCTTTTACGCCAGATGTAACGGGACATTTGCCTTCCAAAAAGTTCAACTTTTGTCTCATCAGTCCACAAGGTATTTTCCCAAAAGTCTTGGCAATCATTGAGATGTTTCTTAGCAAAATTGAGACGAGCCCTAATGTTCTTTTTGCTTAACAGTGGTTTGCGTCTTGGAAATCTGCCATGCAGGCCGTTTTTGCCCAGTCTCTTTCTTATGGTGGAGTCGTGAACACTGACCTTAATTGAGGCAAGTGAGGCCTGCAGTTCTTTAGACGTTGTCCTGGGGTCTTTTGTGACCTCTCGGATGAGTCGTCTCTGCGCTCTTGGGGTAATTTTGGTCAGCCGGCCACTCCTGGGAAGGTTCACCACTGTTCCATGTTTTTGCCATTTGTGGATAATGGCTCTCACTGTGGTTCGCTGGAGTCCCAAAGCTTTAGAAATGGCGTTATAACCTTTACCAGACTGATAGATCTCAATTACTTCTGTTCTCATTTGTTCCTGAATTTCTTTGGATCTTGGCATGATGTCTAGCTTTTGAGGTGCTTTTGGTCTACTTCTCTGTGTCAGGCAGCTCCTATTTAAGTGATTTCTTGATTGAAACAGGTGTGGCAGTAATCAGGCCTGGGGGTGGCTACGGAAATTGAACTCAGGTGTGATACACCACAGTTAGGTTATTTTTTAACAAGGGGGCAATTACTTTTTCACACAGGGCCATGTAGGTTTGGATTTTTTTTCTCCCTAAATAATAAAAACCATCATTTAGAAACTGCATTTTGTGTTTACTTGTGTTATATTTGACTAATGGTTAAATGTGTTTGATGATCAGAAACATTTTGTGTGACAAACATGCAAAAGAATAAGAAATCAGGAAGGGGGCAAATAGTTTTTCACACCACTTTATATATATTAAAATGTACCAAGCAGTTATATGGAAATAATGTATTTTTTATTTTTAACAATATTTTCATCTTGATTTTCATTCTACTTTTCCAGGTGTTCTAATTGTTTAATGAATCCATTATTTACTAATCAGTGGGTCTGATGCTAAAGTAGTCGCAGCCTTTGATTATTCAGTGCCTGGGTGTCTGATCTGCTCATCTTTAATTGTCATTAATAAGGGGGAGAACTGCACAGAGAAAGGGCAAAATATAACAAAATTAACAAAAGTAAGTTAAGCATTTAGATCAATAGCAAAAGCAGAAATATTTTTAAATGTCTTATAAATGGGAAAATCATGCTGCTGTGCTTTACTGAATGTAGAATAAGATCCCAGCTAATTAAGTGAGCTTAGTGTTATCAGGTGTTGTCACTGATTATGAAGCTGGTTGGAACAAAAACCTGCAGCCACAGGGGGTCCCCAGGACCGAGTTTGGGAAATACTGGTGTGGGGATATTTTCTTGACAAACTTTGGGACCCTTAGTACCAATTGAGCATCATTTAAATGCCACAGCCTACCTGAGTATTGTCGCTGATGATGTCCATCTCTTTATGACCACAGTGCCCCCATCTTCTGATGGCTCTTCCAGCAGGATTACAAGCCACATCATAAAAGCTCAGATCATCTCAAAATGGTTTCTTGAACATGAAAATGACTTCACTGGACTCAAATGGTCTCCACAGTCACCAGATCTCAATAAAAATGGACCATCTTAGGGATGTGGTGGAACGGGAGATTCACAACTGCATGAAGCTGTCATGTCAAAATGGACCAAAATCCCTGAGGAATGTTTTCAGCACCTTGTTGAATTGATACTGTGAAGAACTGTTGCAGTTCTGAAGTCCAAAGGGGGTCCTACCCGGCATTAGCAAGGTGTGCCTAATAAAGTGGCCAGCGAGTGTATATTAAATAAAAGGTCTACAAAGTTGTTTCTAAGGCTATGGGACTTCAACAATCAACCATGCAAAAGGAAAATACTTGGTACTTTTCTATTATCGTGACGCAGATCGTATTATCGTTTTTAAGATTAGACACCCAAAGGGGACATCAACATTAGAGACCTATAGGTAACTATGCTGCACCTCCACTAACTTTAAGGTTAGTATTTGTGGTTGGGGTAGGCCAGTCTAATAATTTAAAATCCAAATATTAAGTAACCGGGGCAGCGGCCCCACCAATTTGCGTCACGATAATAGAAAAGTACCAAATACTCAAATCTGTTGTGAATCTTCTCAGAAGTGGCCAGCCAGCCAAAGTGACTCCAGGGTCGTAGAGTACAATCATCCAGGAAGTCACAAAGGATCCTAAAAAAGCATCCAAAGAACTGCATGACATCCTCCACTCCTCTTTTCACAAGACTCTGGAGTGCGTCTGTGGGAATTTGTGGACTACAAGGCCTGGCCCTCCTCCAGCACTCCAGTACGTCCCAAAGGTGTCCAGCAGGGCTCTGTGTGGGCCACTCAACGTCCTTCAATCCTTCATACTTGAAAACCCAACAAATATCTCTGAATTTTAAAACATCAGCTAAAATATCTCCCCAGCAACATGGAACTGAACTGAATTATAGTTAGTGTTTGGTTGCAGTTATTATAACTAAAGGAGACAAAAACAGTTGTTAAGTAACATCATTCAACAATGAAACCAACCCAGCATCTTTGAGTTGTAGGAGAAACTTGAATTACCTGGGAAAGACCACAGCAGCTTGGCGTGAATTTTGAAAGCTGCTCTGCCATCGCAGTACCAGGGTTGACAAATGCGCTCTGGTGCTACCCAGACATTACATTAAATCAAGATTTTCTTATTAGATTACATTCATCTTGTAGATGGTATCCAAGAAAATAAATTAGACATATTCTACCCTGCTGAGCTATTTTAATTAGTGTAGAATAGCAAGTCCCTTTTTTTTTTTGCTGAATTTGTTGTTCTAAAACTGAATTATCATCATTGGACTGTTGATACATAAGTGAGTCGATTGGAAGACGGAGCTACGGTGGCTCTGCATTCATCTAATGAGATATCCAGTGCCCATTAGGGTTCATTTAAATAAAAAGCTCACGGTGCATGAAGAACATTGACTTGTCCTGATCGTTATCCTGAAAGCCAGAAATAACAGACATGCTGGGGAAAACATGCTGCTGATGGGCAGTGGCTCAGACTGTCAGGGTGTCTCGCCAGAGATCAGTGCCTACTGAAGGAAAAAGATGATCAGCCCCTTGGTGTGTGTCAGTCAGTCCACTAATAATCAGTCGTTAATCCAGAAGGTTTCTTCTACGGTGAGAAAAGAGCAGTCTGTATTAAGATATGTGCAGATTGGATGGCTGCTGTACTGTCTGTCGTGTAGTTCATGTGGTCAATCAGTCAATCAATCAATCAATCAAGGAGTTGTACCAGTAGATTCAAGGGCAGTTTGTAGATAGATGATAGCTATGAAAGGCATTAAATAATAGATAGATAGATAAAGCACTATATAATAGATAGATAGATAGATAGATAGATAGATAGATAGATAGACCTATACTCTTGACCTTCAGTTCTCTGAATGGTTCTGCTCCTCAGTACCTCCAGTCTTTGGTCATCCCATAGGCCCCTTCAAGACGTCTCCATTCTGCCTCTGCCTGTCTGCTGGCTGTTCCTCCTCCTATTATGCTAAGACTCAACTATGCTTCTCCATTGTTGCTCCAAAGTAGTGAAACAAGCTCTCTTTATCTATTTCAAACCTCTCCCAATTTACTCATGCTTTGGTGTCTTTTGAAAAATTCACCTTTAAATGAAATATTTTGGAACTGCTTGGCTTCTCTTGTGTACAGTAGCTGCTGTTAGAACATAAGAGCAATCTTGATGAGAACAGGCCATTCAGCTCAATAAAGCTCACCAGTCCTGTCCAATTAATTTTTCTAAAATAACATCAAGTTGAGTTTTGAAAGTCCCTAAAGTCTTATTGTCTCCCACACTACCTGGTAGTTTATTCCAAGTGTCTATCATTCTTTGTGTAAAGAAAAACTTGCTAATGTTTTTGTGACATTTCCTCTTAACAAGTTTCCAACTGTGTCCCCGTGTTCTTGATGAGCTCATTTTAAAATAACAGTCTCAATCCACTGGACTAATTCCCTTCATAATTTTAAACACTTCAATCATGTCTCCTCTTAATCTTCTTTTGTTTAAACTGTAAAGGCTCAGCTCTTTTCATCTTTCCCCATAACTCATTCCATGTAGCCCTTCAATCAGCCCAGTCGCTCTTCTCTGGACATTTTCTTGTGCTGCTATGTCCTTTTTGTAGCCTGGAGACCAAAACTGCCCCCAGCACTCCAGATGAGGCCTCACCAGTGTGTTATAAAGGTTGAGCAGAACCTCCTGTGACTTGTACTCCACACATCAAGGCGCTATATAACCTGACATTCTGTTAGCCTTCTTAATGGCTTCTGAACACTGTCTGGAAGTCGATAGCTTAGAGTCCACAACGAGTCCTAAATTCTACTCATAAGGTGGGGTCTCGATTTTCCGACCGCCCATTGTGTATTCAAACCTCACACATTTACTTCCTATGTGTAATTGTTTACATTTACTGACATTAAATTTCATCTGCCACAAATCTGCCCAAGCCTGTATGCTATCCAAGTCCTTCTATGATGATGTAACGGATTCCAAATTATCTTCTAATCCACCTATCTTGGTATCATCTGCAAAGTTAACCAGCTGTTACTTATATTCCTATCCAAACCACTTATATTTATTAAAAATAGCAGCAGCCCCAGTACTGCCCCCTGCTGGTCACCACTCTTAACATTGGCCAGTTCTGATGAGGTTCCTCATGCCATCACCCTCTGCTTCCTGTGTCTGAGCCAATTCTGCACCCACCTACACCCTGAACTGCCACTTCTTTTAGTTTGATGCCCAGCCTCTTATGTGGCACCTCATCAAATACTTTCTGAAAGTCAAGGTGAACAACATCATCTGCTCCACTTTGATCGTATCCTATTGTTGCCTCCTCATAGAATTCAGCATGTTAGTAAAACATGACCTCCCTCTTCTGAGCCCACGCTGACTGTTCAGAATAACTCCTCTTCTTGCCAGGTGTCGCTCAATCTTATCCTTAATTATTCCTTCCATTCATTTTCCTGTGATGCATGGTAAGCTTACTGGCCTATAGTTGCTTGGATCTGCCCAGTCACCCTTTTTATATAATGAGATGATAACAAACTTTCCAAAGGAAAAAGGAATACAATAATGAGCTGGATGTGTCTTGTGGGGTCTTCATATTTTTTTCAGTATGGAAACCAACTGGCAGGTTCTTGGTCCAAGGCAGTGGCATAAACTAAGGACCGCCTGGCCTTGTGAGTGTGGTTTGCACTTAGACTGGCATGGCTGATGGCCGGAGTGTTGGCGTCTCAGTATAGCTCACGATAAGGCGGGCACAGGCTCAACGACTGCTGCTTGGCTTTGTGTATGCTTGATATGCAATGAGGGTTGAAGAAAAGTCCCACATGTCTTCATTGTGTTTTAAAAGAAAGATGGCAAAGTTGTGGATGCGTTTAATTAATTAAGCAGTCATAATTGCACGTTGTTAGGTCAGCAATGCTGGCAAAGGCATCACGTTAAATAAACAAGTTAAGGATATGTTACATGTTACTCTCTAAATGGGAGGAACCTCTATGACATGGGGCTTCTTTCACAGCTCAGTGGGTATCAGAGGGGGCACATCTATGGCATGGGGCTTGCGGTGCTTCTCACAATTTGGTAGGTACCAGACATGGCACCTCTGTGGCATGGAACTGCTTGCACAGCTCAGTGGGTATCAGTGGGGGGACTTCCTTATAAACAAGGAATTTAGGGGATTGTGAAGTGTAGAATTGGACAAAGTGAAGCGATTCAGGAGCCCCGCCACTCCCTAATTTCACACTTCTGCTTTATTTCTGTTTCATTGGTGGCACTTTGGTTAACTGTGTTGCTTCACAGCAGGAGATCGGGTTCAAATCTTGACTGGCCACCATCTGTGCAGAGTTTACACCGTTTCTTTTTCCTCAGAGTGCTCTGGTTGATCCAACATGGGAATCAAAGTCAGTTTCCTGCCACTCTGAGCCTGCGTCTCTACCCACTGTGCCACCATATAGCTACACTGGCACTGCAAATATTCATTGGCCACCTGCTGTCAGTCAACAAGCTTTAAATGTTTAATGCCAAATGTAAAGTACGAGCAGACAACTTTCCTCTTGACAGTAGAATAAGACGGCATCTCTGGCCAGCCTCCAAATGTTAAATTAAAATACACTGCTGTTTTTATTATACTGTAATAAAGGGAGAGATGGTATCAGAAAAAAAATGAAAATTACATTATCCTGCTGTGCCATTTTAATTTCTGTAAAATAAACCTTTTTTTGTTGCATTTATTCTTATAGAATTTAAATCAGACGTTAGGATTGTGATAAACAAGAGGAGCCGCCCCATTGAAAGCCGGAGCTGCAGTGGCTTGGCGCTCATCTAATTAGATATCCAGGGCCCATTAGGGCTCATTTTAATTAAAAGCTTAATTGCATTTATTTTTTGAGCAAGGATCCTCGTGGCGCATGGATAACATTGATTTATCCTAATCATTATTTTGAAAACCAGAAATATTATCGATGTGCAGGGCCTTCTGGGGAAAGCATCCTGCTAATGGGTAGCCGCTCGGCCCACCCTGAGACTGCTGTCTTTAATGTCATGATGCCCTTCAGCAGGGGCGGATATGCCATCGGGGTTTTCTGGGTGTGCCCCTGTGTGCTCGTGACGACAAGGGACCTGTTTAAAGCAAAGAACGAGTCGAGACGAAATGACAGAGGGGACTCCTTGGAAACATACTCACGTCCCGCGACAGAAACGAAAGTGAGAAATTCCCTGTTGCGTTAAATGACTCAGTGTCCATGCTCTGCATTATTAAACATATAATCAGCTCTCTGTTAGGGAGCTATAAGCCACCTAGGGATCAGTAGGGTGGGATGGGGGCTTGTCGTTCAAGGTGAGTGCCATCATAACGCCACTCTTGTAATCTCTCCTTCCATTTACTGAACCCACTTAATTGAACCTGCCTTCATTAGATGTGTTCGCACTTAACTATCATTGTCATCTCTGCCCTAATCATGACGCTCAGAGTGTCAATGCGGAAACTGGCTGAACTAGTCACACACTCACGTGCAAGCACAATTAGCTCCATTTCCCCACTAAACATCCCGGGACTGCATGACCACACACACCCACAGAGCCTGAGCTGCACCATTTTTATTTAAAAACTCGCACACACTGCCACGGACCCCTAACACGCATCACCACATATGGACTCAAAGTATGACGTTATCTCAGGGAGGCACGGTGGTGCCGTCTCACAGCTCAAGTCACATTTTAGGTGACAGTTACTGGTCTGGCAGATTGTTCTGTCACCCCCAGGCACACTTAAAAGACCACTGCACCATTATAATCCATCAAAACTAGTTTGTTTTCTCCTTCCACTTTGACTTCAGTGCATTTCACAGGAAATTCCCAAACATTTACACCTCCTCGCTAAACTCCAGGTTTTTGCTCTTCACTCATAAGCCATTTAAGCCACCACAAGCCTATTTGTGCTCAGTTTTATACTAAGTGATACTTCTATTATAATGACAATTATAATAATACTAGCTGTGTGTGGCCATCAGGACAAAAAAACACCCAAAGTTTACTGTATTGGTGAACTTGCAGAGGCATCAGCTAAGTGGGCCGGGACAGGTCATATCTTGTCCAAGATGGACGTGGCACAGATTGAGCAGGACAGGCTGGAATCTGCCTCAGGCAAACATATGGTGGCTTGTTGTGTGAACGTACAATGTGCATGTACCACAAAGCTGAGTCTGTCTGCTTGAGCAGAATGAGAAGTGAGGTGCATGCAGGAGCTGGCAAAATTGAAAAGTGCAGGCATGCGCCATCTAGTGGCTGTGGTTGAACATGAGAAGAGCGGATTGCTTCACACACACACACACACACACACACAGGTCTTTCATAGTGAGAAGTGAGGTTCATGTAAGCGCCATCTAGTGGCTGTGGTTGAGTGTGAGCAGAGCAGACTGCTTCATACACACACACACACACACACACGGACATACACAGGTCTTTCATAGTGAGGAGTAGGGATCATGCAAGTGCCAGCTAGTGGCTGCGGTTGAGCTTCTACATCTTCCAAAGAGTTCACTACAATTCCCGTGGCTGCGGTTGATTGTGAGCAGAGTGGACTGCTCCATACACACATACACACACACACACATCATTCATAGTGAGAACTGAGGTGCATGCAAGCACAAAAACAATTTGAAAGTGCATGCATGTGCTGTCTAGTGGCTGTGGTTGATTGTGAGCAGAGTGGACTGCTCCATAAACACACACACACACACACAGGTCTTTCATAGTGAGGAGTGAGGTTCATGCAAGCACCATCTAGTGGCTGTGGTTGAGCTTCTACATCTTCTATAGAATTCACACCAATTCCTGTGGCTGAAGTTGATTGTGAGCAGAGTGGACTGCTCCATACACACACACACACACACACATCATTCATAGTGAGAACTGAGGTGCTTGTAAGCACCGAAAAAATTTGAATGTGCACCCATGTGCCATCTAGTGGCTGTGGCTGAGCGTGACCAGAGCAGATTGCTCCATACACACACACATGCACACAAGTCTTTCGTAGTCAGAACTGAGGTGCATACAAGCACCAAAAAAATGTGAAAGTGCAAGTATGTGCCATCTAGTGACTGCTCCACAGTCACTTGTGGCATACGCCATCTCACCAAGTGCAAGACGCACTTCTACCAGCTTCCACATCATCCATAGAATTCAAACCAATTCCAGTGGCTGTGGTTGATTGTGAGCAGAATGGACTGTTCCATACACACACACACGCACACACCCACGCACACACACACGTCTTTCATAGTGAGAAGTGAGGTGCATGCAAGCACTGAATAAATGTATAAGTACATGCATGCGCCATCTAGTGGCTGTGGTTGAGCGTGAGTAGAGTGGACTGCTCCATACACACACAGACTCACAGCTCTTTCATTTACAGTACGTCTATGTGATAAGAACAACACTCAGACATAAAAAAGGTTTGGGCAGCCACCCGTATAATGTCATTTGGCTGCAAAAAGGTATTTTAAAGGTTAGAAAATTGTTCACTCGACTGAGTCCAAAATAGAACTGTTCAAGAAAGACAAAATGGCGTCTTTAAAGGCCAGTGTAGGGAAGTGACGTCATCGGAGGCGCCAAAACCAGAAGTGACGTCATCAGAGGTGCTGGAACTCTGTGGGATTCCCCAAGAATGGTCTGGAAGGGATAAAGAGAGACAGTTAGTACACCCCGCCACCCCCTGTTCAGACATGGAATTGCCATTATTCAAGTTCTTTAGTTCGCATGTGTGTGACATCTAATAAAATATCATAATACAATAATGTAATAATTGTATTTAAAGTAAATGTTGCATGTACTCTACTAATACATGTATTTTCAGTGAATTCTATAATCACCTTTTTAATAATAAAAAATGTGATATCTCTGTCTTGTAAGAAGTAAACAAACAAAACTCAAAAATGTTCCAACTTTGAAAACAGCAAAGTCCTCAGACATACGTGAACATCACACCAAACGTATATTTTCTGATCTGTTTTATGTGGCACCCTCTGAATCATAGAGGCCTGCGAAGAGATGTCTTACTTCTTGGCAACGAAAGGAAGACTGGCAACGAGTGACTAGCTGGTGCCCACCTTTTCAGAAGGAGACAGACAAAGACTTGTGGGTGGCTGCTTATTCAGTTCATTTTTGTTTGGCGCTTTGCTGCTGAATCTGTTGGTGTGGGTGACGCTCAGGCTGGCGCAGTGTGTGAATCATGCCCAGAGTGGCATGTACTGATGGGAAAGTCCTACAGAGTACTTCACAGCAGGCTACCACACATTCTTGGACAGTTTCTAAGTGTGCCCGATACTAAGACTAACATTGCTGGGCAGCGTGTTGGTCACTCAATGTAGGGCATCGTCATATTGAATCTGGTTGATAGAGAGCAGCTCCGTCATATCTAGACAGGCACAGACTGGAGGGCAGATGTTCAGTTAACTTAGTTTATCTCACATTAAACCTAGTACTGGCTGATAGGCGTCAGCTCAGTCTGCCCATGTACCACACACAAAGACTGGCACAAGCTGATGCCCGGCTCGAGAGTGACTTAATTAGCCACACATATGCAGACTGGCACCACCTTGTCAGAAGCAGTGTATTCTGTAGGGGTGGCTGTCCATTGTCTCAATTTTCCTCATACTAAGAGTGGCACAGTTCCATGGTCTTGTAATATACAGTGGTCTCATACTGGCACAAGCTGGCTTAGTAATTTTAGGCAGGCACAGGCTGGTAGGCAGCTCTTCAGTCTCTTAATACATCTCACTGGCACAGAAGCATGAGCAGCAGCTCAGTCTGTCAGCGTGCCTCAAAACCAGACTGGCACAAATTAACATGTAGGCCCACGGTCTCTCACTGTATGTTATATTTAGACTGGCCTAGATCTGATTGGCGTCAGTTTAGATTCCAGTATACCGCAAAATTCTCAAAGAGCAGACTAACAGGTATCTTCTTCATAACTTCATACCCAGTGGGCCACAAACTGGATCATATTCAGCCACTCTAACTTACAGCGTGATATCTACTGAGGTGGGCACAGGCTTACAGAAAGCTGCCAGTCGTGGCATGTGCTCGGTATTAAACAAGCTCCAAGCGTAGTCATTGTTTGTAGTAAACAGCTGTCTAAAAGACAGGCGCTAGCTGAGGAATAAAAGGAGTCTTCAAGCAAATCATTAATCACACAGTTATACTGGCTTTGCTCTGCCATAAGTGTTGGGAAATGAAGTATGAGAAGTAAATAATTTAAGGAGGTGTTACATGAAACTCTCCAAATTTAAACACCGCAATTCTATAAACAATAAATGGTGTAACAGGATGTTATGAGAGTGTCATGAATAAACAGCTAAAAAAGGAAAAACACAGTGAGTGGGATATGAACGGTGACGAGGAAAAGGGAAGCCTGCTAGGAAAACCCCGATATCAGTGCTACAATTCCACACATGTCTGATACCTAAAAATAAAGGTGCCACAACATGAAAAAAAAATTATATAGCGCCTCTCTCAGTGAGAACAGGTAGAAAATGGATGCCATTTGGCACCATTTGGCACCGGGCTGACCTACTGTGTGGCCCTCCACACCACCTTCATTGTTAAAAGTACCACAGGTGAGGACTTCCACAATAGTGACTGTACAGAATAAGACCACCAACATCTCTGAACAGACCACTCAGCACAGCCATTGAGGACCACCAGTAAGAGACCTGAAACACACCAAACTGGAGTGCATCTCTTAGTGGGGCTTCTAATTCTTCTTCTTTGCCACTGGAGACCAACCCTTAAACTAAATTAGTTATTAGCTGCACAATAACAAATTCTGATGGTTTTAATTATGTGTGCAATGTAGTGGCAACATCACAACATTGTTACTGCATAATTTACAAAGATCAACACTGTTCAGGGACCAGATGTTATACATTTCCTCATTAGTTATTCACAAAAGAAAGCTGAAAATGTTTTATTATCCACCAGTCCTCCCATGTGTTTCCCTTCTTTTGCTAAAATCCAGTCTATTTATTGAACTGCATGTTTCCATTATTATTATTATTATTATTATTATTATTATTATTATTATTTCATTCAGTGGAGCCCACTGAGGCTGCAATAGTAGGTCCAAACTGGATAGTCCACCATTCATTATTGAACCTGCTTGAATGTACTTTAGGCCTTGGTCAACAGAGCCATGACTGTATATTATATTATATTAGTCAGTCAGTCAGTATCCAACCCGCTATATCCTAACACAGGGTCACGGGGATCTGCTGGAGCCAATCCCAGCCACCACAGGGTGCAAGGCAGGAACAAACCCCGGGCAGAGTGCCAGCCCACTACAGGACACACTAAGAACAATTCAGGATCACCAATACACCTAACCAGCATGTCTTTGGACTGTGGGAGGAAATCCACGCAGACACGGGGAGAGCATGCAAACTCCACGCAGGACTGCGCCACTGTGCCGCCCTAATATTATATTATATTATATTATATTATATTATATTATATTATATTATATAGATAGATAGATAGATAGATAGATGTGAAAGGCACTATATAACAGATAGATAGATAGATAGATAGATAGATAGATAGATAGATAGATAGATAGATAGATAGATAGATACGACTCGTAGATACTTTATTAATCCCAAGGGGAAATTCACATACTCCAGCAGCGGCATACTGATAAAGAACAATATTAAATTAAAGAGTGATAAAAATGCAGGTATAACAGACAATAATTTTGTATAATGTTAACGTTTATCCCCCCAGGGTGAAACTGAAGAGTCACATAGTGCTGGGGAGGAACGATCTCCTCAGTCTGTCAGTGGAGCAGGACGGTGACAGCAGTCTGTCACTGAAGCTGCCCCTCTGTCTGGAGATGACCCTGTTCAGTGGATGCAGTGGATTCTTCATGATTGAAAGGAGCCTGCTCAGCGCCCGTCACTCTGCCATGGATGTCAAAATGTCCAGCTCCATGCCTACAATAGAGCACGCCTTCCTCACCAGTTTGTCCAGACATGAGGCGTCCTTCGTCTTTATGCTGCCTCCCCAGCACACCACCACGTAGAAGAGGGCACTCGTCACAACCGTCTGATAGAACATCTGCAGCATCTTATTGCAGATGCTGAAGGATGCCAACCTTCTAAGGAAGTATAGTCGGCTCTGTCCTTTCTTACACAGAATTCATTAAGGAAAGAAAGCAATAGTATGCCTTTAAAATGGTAACCCTGTTGTTACTGCAAGCTGTCCCAATCGTCATCCAGCCGGCCTCTCTATTAATCGTGACTTGAGAATTTGTTCTTTTTGGGGTCCGATTAGAATTTTGGTAACTCCTTGTTAGGTTGTAACCATTATGTCTGACTGGTCCTCTTAGTTCTAGGTGGATGGTTTGCAGTGCTTAAATTATAAAGAAAAGCCAACAAAGTTGGAGTGAAATAACAACCATTTGATTCTCCTTTGTGTTGCTCTACACTTCCACTGTCGATCAGGCCTCACCCAACACCCCCTGCAAAAGCGCCTGATACCCCCTGTTTATATTACAGTAGGTAGAAGCTGATGTTGTATGGTTATGGTACGTTAAGGTCATGTCATTTTGTCTGCTAGTTTGGCTTCAGTCTGTTCAGATGTTTCACTTGCTCTGAGCCAGCAGTGTGACACAGATTTTAGGGCAAGGACCTACGTGATGCTCCAGCTTATCTAGGCAATGGGATTCTGCACCATCTTATCTCGATGTACCGTACATAAATAAGCAGTGAGAAGAGATCAATAATCTTTTACTTAAAGGGTGATGAAGGCAACCAGGGCCGAGTCTCAAGTTCTTCACTCACAGTTATAATACAAAAGGAATGAGCTGACTGAACACCATTTCAAGTCACAGGCCACTCGATAGGCCTTCATCTTACAACTCATAAACACCAGAATACACGGATCCCATATCATTTAAAAGAGAAAACCATTCACTCCCGAGCACCATCTTAAAATTTTATGATGTGCTGCCAGACGCGCGCAGGTCACACAAACTTTTATTATTTATGGAGCTTCTTCCGTGTGTCCGGGTGCCGTCATTTTTCAATTACAGGCTTCAGTGTGATCTCTCAGAGGGCCTCCTGTTGACATAAAAGCTTGAGGCTTAAAAATAAGGCACCCATTTCGTCACACCTCCTGATTTTCCATCTCTGGTAGGATGGCTTTCCAGCCCTGGCAGGTTTTGGACTAATAAAATTCAGATCAATGCCAAGCAAAGAGCCACATGAGCCTATGGATTTATAAAAATCACCTCTAGACGCGTCTTCCTTTTCTCCTGTTTACCTGCCTCCAGATCCTGGTCTTTTTTAAACCCACCAGTGAATGTCTTTACAATTTCTCTCCCAAGCAGCTCACTGGTGTTCTGGCATAGAAGGTGGCATTAAACGCAGCACAGGGATTCTTTCAGTCCAGGTCCCAAATTGACATCTAAGGTCAGGGATAGCACTCTGAAGCTATAAGGTACTCACTCAGGTTGCCACCTGGTGGTCTTGAGCCCTGTGAGGCTTTTAATGTACAATTCATCCAAGATGCCTAATCCCAATTTGGGGCAATTAGGTCCTGCCAGTTTCAGGTTTTCTGCCACCTGCCAGACTAGAGAAGTATGTTTGCCCTCTGGCCAGCCATACTACCCCCAAGTACAATTTAAGGTGGTTGGGGGCTCTGATTATGCATTTCACCAACCCACTTGATGCAAACCCATTTCATTACCCAAGCGGTTTCTTTGTCCATTCCATGACATTTGTGCTGCCCTCCAAAAAGAGTTATTTTGGGGTTAGGGTTCACTGATAGTGAAGACATCTCTATTTGCTGCTGCAGTGTAAGAAACTGTAAGGGGGGTATTGATATTTGACTCAGATGGAAGGACATCATCTGTGAAGAGCAAATGTGGACACTCTCCTGATTTATAATGTCTTGGCAGGTTCTCACGGGACCTGACTAAACCCTTTCACGCCTAGAGATTTTACGTTACGTTCAGTAGGTTTATGGGGTCCTTACTGTCATGTGTAGAGAGAACACTGTGCATTCCTAATCCAACTAGTTATTCCTAAGCCATGGCCTCTGGAAACACTAGAGATAAGCCTTTATGGTAGATTTGCACTGGGCTTTGCAGACATGTATCATGTCCATCCTCAACTGATGAGCTGACACATGCTCTTACATAAGTCTAGAAGTTACACTGCTGACCCAAAGGCCTACGGAGGTATTTCATATTGACTTTTCTATCTTTCTGAACCATGGCTGTATACTCATTCATCATCTATAGATGGTATCCAGAAGATACAATGGTTATACGGTCAACATCTAAAATGCATATCATTTAATAATCGTGTACAGTGACTGTTCGGTAACTGTACTTCCATTCGGGTACTAACCATTTCTAATGTCAATTAAGCTGGAGAATTGCTAAGCAAACATGAACCATATGCGTGTTGAGTCGTACATTCCAGCCAATGTATGGCTCTGCAACCATCTGTAGTGCCCAACAATTATTAATTATACATGAAAAGTGTTTGGCTAATGTATTTTACATCATACGTCCATACTGACCAGCCAGCTGATCTATATTAATTACTAATTATATAAAGCTGGTGTTCAGCTAATGCATTTTACATCATCCAATCTACAGTGACCACCCATTTGGTAATCTGATTAAGGATCATCCAGCCTGAGCCCACTAACAGAATTATCTGAACCCATCTAGGACCTCTTATCTTTTATTGTTTGGTATAAGCATTGGGACACAGTGGCCAATGGGCATGTCATTCAGCGCCTCTTAATGACCGCTTAGCTGGTATCAAGTAATCTTAAACAGCAAGTGTCTTTATCAGCACCACCATAGAGATCACTTTGCTAGAGTATTGTATACTAATTATTAACAGTGAGGGTCCAATATGTTTATTGTTCAGCAGCCTACTGTAGTGACCACCCAGCTGGTGTATTGATTAATCATTATGGACTTCGAGTATCCAATGAATGTGCACCTCAGCGCCCTTCTCTAATGACCATGCAGCAGATATTTATTGATTACTTACCATATATGGCAAGTGTCCAACAGATGTAGTATGCATCACCCATCTACAGTGGCCATCTAGCGGGTATATATTGATTTATTATTATATACAGCAAGCGATCACTAAATGGATGGTTCAGCACTTATCTGTAATGGCCCTCCAAGTGATGGTGCCTACCAAAAGTATTCAGCCTCTTAGAAGTTTTATATCTTCTTGTTATACAACTTTGAAACACAGTGGATTAAATTTGGCTTTAAATGACTCTAAATGGTCAAAGTAAATATACATCTCTGCAAAGTGGTCTAAATTAATTATATATACTGTATAAAGCACAAAATAATTGACCACATAAGTATTCACCAGCTTTAATATGACACCCCTAAATCCTCAGTGGTGCAGCCCAGTTGGTACTAGAAGTCCCAGAATTAGTTCAATGGAGGTCACCTGCCTGGGGTCTAACTTGATTGTCATCTAAATGGCCCTGTATGTGAAATGACCAACTTCTGGGGGTCAGTATGGTGGACTAAGCTACAAAATGAAGATGAAAAGAGCACTCCAAGCAGCTCCATGACAAGCACAAGTCAGGGGATGGAAACAAGAAAATATCCAAGTCTCTGAATATCCCTTGGGGTCCAGTAAAGTCAGTCATGAAGGCAGCTGTAAACCGGCTAGAGCAGGCCATCTACAATAACTGAGTGATCATCCAGAAAGAAGAAGAACAGTGAGGTAGGCCACCAAGAGACCTCTGAGAACTCTAAAGGAGCTGCAAGCTACAGACATGAAGATTGGAGGAACTGTGCAGACAACAACTATTAGCCGAGTGCTTCATCAGGGGCCAAAGAGAAAGCTACTGTAAATAAATAAATACATACATACATACATAAAATAAATAAATAAAGCACACATGGCATCTCGGCTCATAAAAGACTCTAACATCAACTGGAAGAAGGTTCTATGGTCTGACAGCATCAAAACTGAGGTTTTTGGCCATCATTCCATACTTTAGTTACTTCCTCAACTCCAAGCAATGTAGGAACTATAGCTAGTTTAATATAATATAATATAATATAATATAATATAATATAATATAATATAATATATAAAGCAGACTGTAACAATCTTGCGGTCTTATATGTATGTTATCATCCAGTTGATGCTCGGAACGTTTACTGAAGCGCCATCTGTCAGCTGATTAGGAAGCTGACGTGTAACTATCTCTATATATATAAAATCCAATGTCTGTCTGTATGTGTATCTCCTTTTCATGAGAGAAATACTTAACAGATTTAGGTCAGATTTTTTTTCCATAATTTGCTTGAACATTTCAATTGATTTTGTGACTTCTCTCATCGCGCTGAGCATCATAGTTCGCTTGCGGTTCCAATTTATTTGTGCAAATCTGAGAGACATGCAGCAGGCAGAGGGGAGGGGGAAGCAGACAGGGCCCTTCTCCCTCACACGCCAGCCTCGGAGCGTACGTTACCTCTGCTTAGCTAGTGAACGAGAGAACTACTTAACAGATTTAGGCTTTTTTCTATAATTTGCTTGAACATTCCAGTTGATTTTGCAACTTCTCTCATCGTGCTAAGTATCATAGTTCTCTTACAGGGCCGAGGGAAGGGGAAGCGTGACGTCAGGAGTGGGGAGCCAGGCAGGGCCCTCCTAACTCACATGCCAGCCTGCGTTCGAGTCACTCTACTTCTGCGTTTTGGAGGGTACTTTGCCTCTGCTTAGCTAGTGATACCTGTTTGTTTATTGATTTTTAAAGTTTGTCCTGTTTTACTACTACGTGGGTAGAGCCACTTGGGACGGGTAGTATAATATAATGGTATGTTTTTTAGTAAGCCAGACTGTGCACATTATCAAAAACACAACATCTCTGCCCTGAAGCACTGAAGCATGGCGGTCACAGGATCAGGCTATCAGGATGCTTCTCTGAAGCAGGCTTATGAGGTTAGAGGGTGAAATGAATGAAGCAAAATATGGGGAAACCCCAGAGGAAAACGTGACACAGTCTGCAAGAAACCATCACCTCGTGAGAAGATTTGTTTTACAGCAAGACAACAACCAGAATCATAAAGCCAAAGATACACCGAAATGGCTGAAAAACAACAATGTGAATGTCCTGGAGTGGCCGAGTCAGAGTCCAGATATCAATCCGATGGAGAGTTTGTGGCTGGATGTGATAAAGGCTGATTACCCGCAATCTGCATGCAGCCTGACAGAGCTTCATCAGTTTTAACATTAATAAGAAGAAGAAGAATGGGGAATAAATGGCAGAGTTGACAGAGAGAGACCTGAGCATGCAGACTCAAAGCTGTCATGGCTGCCATCTACTAAATACTGGCTTAAATGGGTGAATACTTATAAGATCCATTATATTGTGGTTTATAGTTGTAACTAACTTGGACCACCTTGCAGAGATGTTTTCACTTTAACATTAAAGTGTAATTTTCTATTAAACAATGTAAAAAAAATCAAAATAAATCCACTGTGATATAAAACAATAAAATATGAAAACTTTTAAGGCAGATAATGCTTTTTACAGGCATACCACTATGTAGTCAGCGTATTGTCCAGCAGCCGTCAGGTTCTGGTTCTTTAGGATGCGTATAGAGTAGAGCGAGTATTCATTGAAAGTGTTCTTCATCACCCTTCTGTGGTGACCAGCCAGCTGCAGTATTATTTAATTTATTATTTAGCTGTGTAAGCCCGTGCCGTAAAAAACCCAGGGTCCTAGAAACTATTGAAATCGTCAGAAAAAAATTTGAAATGTAGAGATGTCAGGTAATTGAAAGGAACTAATCTGGGCATCTCTCTACTAGGAGGTTTTGTTTTGCGACATGCTCGCATCGCTTCTGTATAAGCGTTTAAGCGAGTCACTTTCTTTGGAGGTTTCGTTTTGCAGACGTACTTGCCTTGCTTCTGTATTAAGCGGCGGGAGGAAAAATAAATGTGACACTGTTTTGCCGAAGAGCTCACCATGCTTCTGTAATAGCTGACAAGTGGGTGACTCTCTCTTCAAATGTTTCATTTTGCCGACGTGCTGGCCTCGCTTGCGTATCCTCGGAGATGGAGCCCTTAGCCCAACTCCACCTCTCACTTCCGGGCCGGACAGACACACACACTTCCAGACCTTTATATATAAGATTTTAGCAAGTGTCCAATGCACCTACTATTCAGCACCCACCTGTAGCATCCACTCCGTTTCGTTTTATTTTTTTAGCAGTCATACCCAGTGAGTATCTTCTGTTCAGCACCCCTCTACAGTGAGTAGTTTTACTTGACAACCGTCCAGTGCACATACAGATCAGCACCCATCTGTGCTGGCCATTTACCTGCAACTTTGTTAACTCATTCTTTATGCTGAGTGTCTCATATACAGTATATATATTGCATAGCACTGCCTTGTAGTGACCATCAAGGCGGTGTATTTAGCCCCCATCTTTAGTGACCATCTTGGGCTGACCCACCAGACGAAGCGCGTTGTTGTGATCGCTGGCTAAGGATATCCAGCTGCTGACGACCACCGCAGGGTTTCTTTCTCTGTGTGTTTGTGCCATAGCAGAGCGGAAGGCGGATTCCTTAGGTCTGTTAAGGCGCAGAGTGAGGTGGTGTGCACTCATTGCACTCCAAAAGGTTTGTAGAGTGAAGTCATCTTGGTTTGGGAAGGAAATATCCGGTTTCAGTCTTTTAAAACTCCAGATGTTTTCAAAGAGAAGAAGAAAAATAAAAAAAAAGGCTTTGGGCAAATGTCTGTGCTCTGGAATCAATGGCCTGCGGCACTTTGAAATTCACTCATTACAGATTGCTGTGATGTTGTGGTTGAGTGTAAATTTACTAATAAAACAGTAGAGTTAATATAAAAGTGTTATATTAGCAAAAATATTGATATAATCAGTATGCTGGTGTAAACATTAAAATATTATGTGAATTTCCCCTTGGGATTAATAAAGTATCTATCTATCTATCTATCTATCTATCTATCTATCTATCTATCTATCTATCTATCTATCTATCATATTACAAACATCACCGTTTATTCTTGGGCGGTGCACTGGGTAGTGCTTCAGCCTGACAGCTTCTGGGCTTTGCACTGTTTAATGGTACCTTACTGGGTTGTGTGACTCCTCGTTGAACCTTTGCTTGTCATGGAATCTTTTAAATTAGGGAAGAGTTCTTTGCATATGAAGCTGGCATCTTTGGGCTTTAAAAACGTTTCCTAATGTTTTTGGCTACTTAGCAGGATATGACAGATCAAGACACCCTGAACTCAGCCTCATTTATTGTATACAGTGAGAGGCCTTTAAAATCAGAAACCCACAAACGTGTTATCGTCTAGTCCTAATAATACCAGTGATTGATCTAAATACATAAAGGGCCCTTCTCAAACCTTCATGTGGATGATTCTTTTGGAATCCCCTACAATATCACCCTGAAGAACAACTTTGACACCTTTAGTTGTAAGAGTGTGGCTTCAAATCCCAGACCAGGCAGGTTCTCCGAGAAGATTGCTGGTCTTTCTAAAGCTCCATGGAGTTTTCCACTCTTAAAAATACCGGCTCTTCATTGGCACTGTGCTGTGCTATGTGGTTCCTCATAGACTTGATTCTTTATAAAGAATCATTGTTCTCTGTGCATGTGAAATTGTTTCTTTGAACTTTGGTTCTTAACATGTGGACAACACAAGTGTTTAACACATACTAGATTACTGACTGGGTACTAACAGTTTAAGAAGATCTGAACTCAAGCCTTTGTTATCACATGACAGAGAGTCACAAAGTAAAGGCAGCTTACCCTCTAATACCGGTAACCATGAGCAGATGAACATAACAATTCAATCACTTCTCCACATTGTCTTCTTGCAGGTCAATGCTCTTCTTGTAATGCTCCAATAACTTTTTCATTCCTTTAGGAGAAGAAGCTTTTTGACTTCTCCTGCATCCAGGTCTGCACCACTTTCTTAACCTCATCATCAGAGGTGAACCTGCGACCACATGGAGCCTCTTTAAGTGGACCAAAGATTTGATAGTCACATAGTTCTAGATCAGGTCTGTAAGAGTGAGGTGAAAGACATTCAAACAGCAGCTGTTGCATTGCCTCCACCATTGTGGCCGCTGCATGGGGACATACAGTACACTGTCATGGAGCAGCAACACTGTCTTTGGCACCATTCCTCTCCTTTTGCTGCGATTTGCAGATTTCACTTTCTTTCTAAGCACAGCACAGCACGTTGCACTGCTCACGAATTGGCCATGTTCCTGAAAATGCACCAGAATAGGACCCTTCATGACCCAAAAGAATGATTTTCTGATGTCTGAATTTCTTCCTTACTAGAGAAGATGGGGGTTTCCACTACCTGCTTTGTCTGTTGCTTTCCGGCTCACAGTGGTAGTCCAATGCCTCATCTCTGGTAACAATCCACCCCAAAACACTTGGATCATCTTTATAACATTAAAGGAATTGGGTTGCAACCTCAATGCGCTGTTGCTGGTGCAGATCAGTAACCTGTTTGGGTATTCATCTTGCAAAAAGTTATGCACTATGGTGACACATGCAGATCCATAGCTGATACCCTAAAGTGCAAGAACAGCACACAATGTAATCTGTCAGTCTTCTCTGATGAAGGCATTTTCCATGTCAAGGTGGGCTCGTGTGAGCAATGTTGATGGTCGACCAGATCCAGCTTCATTGGTTACACTGTTTTTCCCTAATTTAAAACTTTCTGCCTTTTTATAAACTTTTTGTTGAATTCTGCTGTTTTATCTTCTGTACTGAGTCAACATTCATTCATTCATTTTCCAACCCGCTGAATCCGAACACAGGATCACGGGGGGTCTGCTGGAGCCCATCCCAGCCAACACAGGGTGCAAGGCAGGAACTAATCCCGGGCAGGGCTCCAACCCACCGCACTGAGTCAACATCCTTTGTTGAATTTCAAACGTTTTCTATCCCTCTGCCCAAAGAAATCTCACTATGGCACGTTGTTCAACAATGGTGCAATCCAGCCTCAGAGGGGAACTTCAAGCTCATTTGACCTTGGCTTCAACCGGACTAATGGCAGAGCACTGCGCACTGCGCGTTCAAGCTACCCATAAGCCATTGCGAATATCGTATTGCGCTCTCTTCCGTCCCCTGATTTTACCGCGTAATTTTCAAACGCTTTTACTTTTTCATTCACCCTCGAATGCAACAAGAGTCCCTTCAAAAGGAGCACGTTACCAAATCTGTTATCATCTGCTCGTGATTATTGTTTTTGGAATCTGTTGCATATATAAATGGATAAATGTTCTTTCTGGAACCTTCACGTTGACCGTTCTTTTAAAAACCGTTACCCTATATATCTGAAGAGCCGTTTTCATTTTTAAGAGTGTAGTTGCACAAGTCTGCACACACAAAGATATGTGACAGTAAATTGGCACCGATTAAGTGAGAAACCCCAGTGGTGGACTGCATGGATTTCCGTCCAGGATTGGTTCCTGTCTCGTAGTTCTTCTGTGATACACTCTATTTGTAGCTCTATTAAAAGATAGATAAATAAAAGTAAGATGGATGGTCAATAATTCCGATTTTTTTGCACCATTATAAACATCTGTTGGATTAATGCATTTTAATAATCCAGCCGTACTGGCCTGCCGGGTGAACAAAGTTTGACAAGCGCCTGCTTTTCATCTTGACGCTGACCGTCGAGGTCATTGCTGCTACAAATCAAAGCCATAACAAGCAGCTGCTTCTTTTTTTGGAAGGAAAGCTTAATTATTATTTTCCTTCGGCGGGCATGTCGGAATCGATGTGGCTGCTGCAGGAATCCTGAGGTGTATCGTTTCATGTGAATTATCTTCAAGACAAAAGATCCCGTCAATTGCCTCCGTTTCCTACAGCGACACTTCATTACTGGAAGAAAAATGAAAAAAAAAAATATTAAATGTTTGGGGGTGGGGGCAAATAAGTGAAGTTAGGGTGGGGGAGGGGCTTATCGGAGGAAAAATGTCACTACACCCCCTAACCGACACACACAATAAGGAGCAAATTAATGAAGAAACATGATCACTAAGGGGCTTAAGTTGAAGACGAGGGGGAAAAAAGGCTTAATAACACCATCACGTCGTATAGGAGCCGGCAGCAAAGTTCCAGATTAAAACCCGGCAGGAAGATCAGTTATTTGAGGGGGCTGTCAGGACGGGTCTATATGATGGAGAAGTGAAGGCAGCTGCGTCAGCTCTTTTGCGGAGGTTGCATTTCAATGCCGGGGTCTGGCCGGCGGTCCAGGTGCGCAAGTAGCGATAGAGCTCCGCCGTAAAGACCTCATTATAAAGAAACGCCGTGGCTGGCTATTCTGCTACTTAATAAGTACTCAACTTGTGCTGCACTATAATAATAAAAGAAAAATTGTAATAAAAAAATGCCCACCAATCCAGTTTCCCCTTGTTAACTACAATGCAGCCACAGGCGACTTGAAGCTTTTCACCGTTTTCCTTTCATTTCACGCAGGAGTCCTAATTGGTTGCCATTGTTTGAATGATCTCAGATGAAAGTTGGGAATCTGACAATAGGTGAATTATTGTGGAACTGGAGAAAGGTTTCATTCCCACACATTTGCCAAACTATAGGGAACCACAGTATATGCCAGCAGGGAGCAGCATTAGGTGCGGTGCAGGAAGAAACCCTGGGTGGGATGCCAGTCCATCATGGGGAAAAATGTATTGACCAATGTTAGGTCAGCTTAGCTGTCATTTATTCTAACATCCATGTCTTAAAAAATATCTGAGAAACCTGGAGTACATGGAGTGGGAGGAATGAGGAAACTATGTATAGATATGAAAAGACTATAGGAACTGAACCCAGGTCCCTGTGCTAGCAGAGCTAACTACTCTTCCTCCCATAATATAATATCTCTCTATATATAAAATCCAACGTTTATCTCTCTGTCTGTCCGCTTTTCACGAGAGAACTATTTAACGGATTAAGATTGGGTATTTTTTCTATAATTTGCTCTCATTTTGCTTTGTATCATAGTTCATTTGCGGTACCGATTTATTTGCACGAATTCAAGGGACATACAGCGGGACAAGGGGAGGGGGCGGAGCCCTCCTCACTCACATGCCAGCCTTGATGCGTAACCTAACCTCCGCTTAGCTAGCGAACGAGAGAACTACTTCACGGATGATTTTGTGACTTCTCTCTACGAATCACAGTTCACTTGCAGGAGTGATATAATCCGAAACAGAGACTGTGGGACGAGGGGAGGCGGAAGTTTGACGTCAGGATAGGGAGCTGGGACCTCCTTATTGTCCTGTTTAACTACTACACAGGTGGATCTGTAGAGGCCAGCTAGTAATATAATATAATATAATATAATATAATATAATATAATATAATATA
>JANRMT010062802.1:23380951-23395339 GCA_026402145.1 Polypterus bichir lapradei
ATAGATAGATAGATAGATAGATAGATAGATAGATAGATAGATAGATAAGCCTGGTGATGCAATTCCTGCACAAAACTCACAGTTTGACCCTGAATAAGCTTCATGTCAATTAGAAATACAATAACAATAATAGTAATAATGTGACATGTCTTGCCTCTGCATGGGCTGAAGGGAGTAGAAGCAGTGTTGGGGTGGAGTCTTGGGGGAACACTTTTTGTAAGGGCTTGGGGCACATCCCTAGAGGGTGAGCTGAATGACAAGGATCAGGGTTAATTAATGGTGCGTGGAGAAAAAAGGAAGGGGGTGGTCAGAAGTAGTAAGTGTTTGCTGGAGCGAAAGGAAGACAGCATCAGGTTGAGAAGGAAGCGAACAGTTAAAGGGTAGGCAAAAGGTAAATAGGGTGAAAGTGGGTTATTTTTGTTATTTTTGAGTTGTCCCCATGACTCAGACAACAGGCGTTGGTAGGGCACCATTTATATCACACATATCAAATAAAAAGCCAGTTGGCATTTGGAATCCCCTCCATCTCAGTTGAAATATTTGCTGAATATGTAATTATAGTGTCCACGTTAGGCCAGTGTCATTATTCAAGGTAAATTACAACATTTGGTTACATGTCTTTTGGTTATCCCATTAGAGAATAGGCAGGTGAGATGACTTGCTCATTGTGACTCAGTGTCACATTTGAACCCACAACCTCAAGAGTTTGAATTCCAAAGCTCTAACCACTATACAACACAGTAGATAGATAGACAGATAGACATAAACAGCAGTATATACTGTAATAGATAGATAGACAGATGTGAAAGGCACTATATAATAGATAGATAGATAGATAGATAGATAGATAGATAGATAGATAGATAGATAGATAGATAGATAGATAGACATAAATGGCACTATATAATAGATAGTGTGGTGGATAGGGGCGCTCTCGCTCCCTTGAACCCCTGTCCACGACTCCAGGCACCAGGTAAAAGTCCAAATGTTGACTTTATTTTCTTGCCACAGTGCACAAAGCACACTCTCCACCACAATACTCATATAATAATCACAAATACAATCCTCCAGCTCCCAGACGCGTTGCCACCCTTCCACCCAGCTCAGCTCGCCATCTGGGAGCTCCCACAGTCCTTTTATATCTCCTGACCCGGAAGTGTTCCCAATCCCCAGTCTATGTGATTCTCAATCACTTCCGGGTCAGGTAAAAGCTCTTCTCTTCAACCCGGAAGCCCGTCGCTCTTCCTATGACGAACTTCCGGGTCATAGGGCACGAAGAAGTCCTCGGTCCTCCCTGCAGCTCCCTCTTGTGGCCCCCATGGCATCCAGCAGGGCTGTGCATAAAAACCACATTGTCCATGATGCCCTGCTGGTCTTCTGGGGACCTCCATGCTGCAAGGAGGGCTCCACCTGGCGGCTTGGGGGTATTGGGCAGGATAAAAGGCCGGCCATCCTCCACAATAGATAAACAGATATGAAAGGCACTATATAATAGATAGATAGATAGATATGAAAGGCACTATATAATAGATAGATAAACAGATATGAAAGGCACTATATAAATGTAATGAATTATTATTATTATATAATAGATAGATAGATAGATAGATAGATATGAAAGGCACTATATAATAGATAGATAGATAGACATAAATGGCACTATATAATAGATAGATAAACAGATATGAAAGGCACTATATAATAGATAGATAGATAAATAGATAGATAGATAGATAGATAGATAGATAGATAGATAGATAGATAGATAGATAGATAGATGTACTCTATTGGACAGATACTTTTGTAGGGCACTGTGTAATGGACAGACTGAGTGCCTATAAAACATTTATGTTATATAACATTTAATCAGAGTAGATTTAATTTGGCTTGTTTTTTGGATTCTCATTATTTGGTATGGAGCACCACATACCTGCTTACCTAAATCAATCCTAGACCCCAGACCGCGGAAGCTGCCCCCAAGGCACTGTCCACTTCACCTGTTAGTGCAGATGTGTGCCCTGTAATGGACTGGCACTCCATCTGAGCTTGGTATATGCCAATTCTGCCAGGTCAGACTCCAGCCCAAAGACTCGTTGTAAATGAGTTAGACAGTGGGTAGAAGGAAAGCACTGGGAATTTGAGGTGCCTGTCCCACATCCCACTACAGCAAACTGTACTGCAGCTTTGGAATTTGATCAGATTTGGGTTGCACTTCTATAGGCTTGAACCATTTAGCTTGTCACACTTTTACAAAATACAAGGACTTCAAATATGGAGCATTTAATTACAAAAAAGTCTGCAGTGCTGCCCCCTGCTGGCCCTACACCTTGTTATGGACCTCACGGTTTAATCCAATTTCTTGCTTTTTCCTAATCTAACTTACTTTATAATTATGCAAATGACCCTGTTTCACTCCTCTCGTTCATTTTTAATTCTCATTAATGCAGTTCTTGATAAAGGCAAGGGCTTTGAAAAGGTGACCATTATTAATGAGTTCCTAAATTAAGGCCGCTTCTACTAAGGAGACTCCTTGAAGAGTTTTTTTTTTTTTTTACATAATAATATTACATCAGGCTGGACAGTGATGTATGGAAAGAAAGATCCGGCACCGTTTGAACAGCAAACTCCATGCCTGCTGGCGCTTGTGATCTTGGCAGCTTTAATTCTGCCTTCTTTTTCATGTAAAACTTGTTTCCAACTGGATGAGGCTTTCTAAACAAAGCCGTTTGGAGGTTTGCAGAAGGAATGCAGGCTGTTTATTTCAGGCGGATCTCGGCGCTGAAGGAGCTGTCAGGAGCGCGCGTGTTGTGTTTAGACTCGAGAAGGAATTCTCTTGGCCAGCCGCCGCTCTCCACCTGATTACCATGTATAGTCAACATGAAGCTGCTCTGCCAGGGCGCTCTGGCAAAGACACTGCTGACAGTTTCCTATGGTTTTTTTTTTTTTTTATCCTCGGGATTTTCATGCTTTTGGCACAAATCAGTATAAACTGGAAAATTTCACAATGAGCAAAGACCACTCATGTTGTCCTAAGGATTTCCACGTGCTTGTCCCTCCCTAATTGTTTGGAATCAGCCCTACAGTAGAGAAGGCATTGAAGCCTGATCTGCAAAGTGCCTCAGCTATGAGAATGGGCCACATTGTTAGCCAGTTCATACAATACCACCCTCATCGAATTTCCCCATCTTTAATATTACCCGACCATTGTAAAGCCACCCAGTGGCGAATTAATGAACTGTAATTTAAGCCAACCCACAATATGCCAACCTAACGTCATGGTGTTAGTCACCTCAACTAATGCCACACTACTATGATTTTATAAACCTATATATAGGCCAACCAAAGCAATGCCACCCTAGCACAATCTGATCAGCCAGCCCAGTCAACAACACTAATGGGGTTATCTCTACCAGACCTATGCCATATTAGACAAATCAAGCAATACCACTTTAGCTGTAACGCCCAAGCTGAATATTAGACAACCCAAATAATGCCACCCACAAGTGATGAAATTAACCCCCATAATGACACTATAACATGATTTTCTCAACTCAACTAATGCCACCCTAGTGTGATTTTCTCAACCATTTTATTAAAAGTAATAGCAGCCAGACTAAAGGTACACTAGCACAATAATATCATATCAATGACATATGCCAGCCCAATTAGTGCCACCCAAATGTGATTTTATTAACTTTAATGCCTACCATCCCAAGTAATGCCATCCTTGCACTATTTTACTAAATTTAACATCAGCCTCAAGTTATGCCAACCTAACATCATTTTATTAACTTAAGTAATGCAATAGAGCAGAATTTTATAAACAGTAATATTGTTACTATAGCATAATTTGATTACTGTAATGTTGTAATGCCACCCTAATGTGATTTTATTAATGTTAATGTTAGCCATTCCAAGTAATGATACCCTAGAAGTAGTGCATTTTATTAAATGTCATATCAGCCACCCCAAGCAATGTCATCCTAATGTGACTTTACTGTATTTAATGTAATATCAGCTCAGCCAAGTAGTGCCATCCTAGTGTGATTTTCATAACTTTAATATCAGCCAGCCCAAGTAATGCCATTCTAGCATAATTTATTCAGATGTGATATCAGCCAACCCAAGTAATGCCACTTTAATATAATTTTATTAAAAAATCCCTGCCGATTTTATTTTTTTCTCCAGCCGTCTGGAGTTTTTTTTTTGTTTTTTCTGTCCACCCTGGCCATTAGACCTTACTCTTATTCTATGTTAATTAATGTTGACTTATTTTATTTTCTTACTGTGTCTTTTATTTTTCTATTCTTCATTATGTAAAGCACTTTGAGCTACATTTTTTTGTATGAAAATGTGTTATATAAATAAATGTTGTTGTTGTTAACAATAATATCAGCCAACCCAAGTAATACCACCCTAGCATAATTTTATTAAGTGCAACATCAGCCAGCTCAAGTAGTTCCACCCTAACGTGATTCTTTTAAGTGTGACATTACCAAGCAAAACGAGTAATGCCTACCTAACATAATTTTCCCTAATCATAATTTTGCCCAATCCAGGTAATGCCATTCAGATATGGTCTTCCAATTGTAGTAATAGCCATCTCAAGTAATTCCATTCTAACCTGAGTTACCCAACAATGGTTCCTCTGCCAACGATAGCCCAATAACAGCCTTATGGAGATTTCACCCATTAAAATGTCAATATCACCTTGCCACTTTTTACCATTTTATGAGACACCTCAGGCAATGTCACACCAATGTAATTCCCTAATGATACCATCCTCCAGCTTTGCCATTGATATCCCAATGCCAGTTTTATATTATTTCTACATGTATGATATCATCAGCGCAATTAGTACCCACCCTAAAGTGATTTTCTAATGATTGTACCACCAATAACCCAGTATCAGCCACATACTGTATTATTTCTGCCTATACAGTAAAACATTACCAACCTAACCACTTCCACCCTAATGTGACTTCCTATTGATGAGAATCTCTATAGCCATTGAAAGCCCAATGCCAGGCCTTATATTAATTCTACATCACTATTACTCTAAATTGTTGGTACCATCAATTACCCAATGTCAGCCAGATATAATTTGTACAGATAGTATACTATAAAACATCACCAACCTGGCCAATGCCAGTCTGTTGTGATTTTCCACTCAATAAACTTAGTTAACCCTAATAATTGACGCCTAACGTATGATTTCACCATTGGTAATATCTGCCACAACAGGCAATGACAACCTTAACAATTTCCCACCTCTTACACTAAACAGTGGTAGCTTGACATCAAGCTCTTATAGTTTTTTGTGTCATGATATCAAAGTAAGTAGATAATGCCACTTTCACATGCTACCAACCAGCCTCACAAACCCAGGCTAACACTACATAGTCACTTACAATATTTTCCCACCAACACCCAAATGCCAGTAGACTAACCAATGCCAATCTTCTATAATTTTCCCAAAGTTTAACAGTTGGCCCACCTAATTATAGCTCAATGCCAGCCTCAGATGATTTCCACATCTGTAAAACCACACTGCCCTACCAATGATAGCCCAATGTCAGACAAGTGTGATTTTCCTGCCCTTAATGCATAATTATGCCATTTTTAGGGTAGTGACACATAAATGTGACTTTGTCAGCTAACTGTTAGTCATATGATCATTCCGTGTGTCTGTGTGTGTGTGTGTGTGAGGGGGTCAGTTGTTGTTTATTTTGGCTTGGCAAATGTTGAAACAGTAACAGCATGTGCCCACATGTGACAATAGGGCACAACTGAGATGCCCCATGAGTGCCCAAAGCCCACAGAAGCAGAAGAAGGAAAGTGTTTGTGTTTGCATAAAGCCTGATGGTTATAAAACCAGAGAGAGTGGGGCATGACAAAAGTCCCAGGAGTGTGTGTACTGTAGAAGACATTTCGTATATGGAATTGACATAAATTGTTTGTTTCATGCTAAACAGTTACAGGTCCAATCAAGGACCATCCCACACATCTCATAATGGAAATGACATCAAACAAATGTTTTACCCTTTACTATGACTTGGGTGACAGCCTTAAATGTCACTTGTGCCATCATTAAACATCTCACATGAAAGGTTTTGTCAGTAACGGTCTAATACATGAAGGTGACACAAGTGGTTATCACATACTCTAGGGTCATGTAGCCAGAAGACATCTTCTACTGTTGAGTTGTCTTGGGTGTTGATCTCATAACGGAGGTGGCATTGCTTATTTAGATAACCCCTGCGACCTGTACATAGAATTATGGCCAATGAAACCTCTTGCATGTTGCAACCAAGTGGATAGGCATCATGGAGGTCACTCAGCCCTAAAACTGTCTAATCCAATAGTCCTTAATGAGGAAGAACAGAGAGTAGAATGATCAGATGAACATGTGTTAAGTGTCGCCAAGTGAAAGGAAGACAGACCAAAGTCCATTTGAGACAAAGGCTTGATGATTGAGATGATCAACACACTAAGGTGGTGTGGGAATGTGGAGTGAAAGACAGAGAGTCATTGAGTGAAGAGGTGCAATAAGATGGAGTCAGATAAGATGATACCAAAGAAGACATCATTGGTGGAAGTCCCAGATGATATGAAAAAAAAAATGACTCTCACCGTAAAGGATGCCCAGGAGCATAGAGAGCGGAGGACAAAGATTTGAGGGCTAACAGGGTAAACCACCATCAAAGTGGTATTGACGACGGTGATGATATTTAGATAACAGTCTTCAAAAAGTGTTTCAAACACAAAGGCGACATGAGTGACCATCTCACACCTTAAGATAATACAAATGACCATCCGAAATCATGAGGCCACATCCCTAGAGCACACATATCACACAAAGAGATGATGTGGTTGACGGTCTCAGAATGGAGGTAACAAAAACTCTTAAATGAGGCTGGGCTGACAGTGTAACATGGCAGGCCATCACTAAGCTCATCTTCTGAGCTGTCAAACTTGGAAGCTAGCACCGTGGCAGTCTGATACATGAAGGTGACGCAAGTGGTCATTTTATAGTTTTGATGACATCCTTGGCTGTCTAATGTATGTAGGATGCATCTTAGACGGGCAGGTGTTGCAAATTGGTTGTTTTTCACATAGGTTACAGTCTAAAACGAAATTCCACCAAAGAGCATTGGATACATGAAGGTGACATAAGTGACCATCTCATAATGGGGGCGACGTAAATTGTTTTGCATAAAGGGACTGAATGCCTTAGCCATCTAAGGTCACACATTTGACCTGGATGGGTGTCAGCTTCAACTCAAGTGCCAGCTGTGGGTGATGTGGGTGACACTCTAAATAGAGTTAAAAGTGACATCACGGAGCAGTTCAAGCTTCTCATTCTTGGCAGGCACATCTTATATATGAAGGCCACATGTCTTAAGTGAGTGACGCCTAAGTGGCACTGACACAGGTGACTTTCTCATATTGATGGTGACGTCCATTGGTATTTCCCATTAGTCCATGACATTAAAGCTGTACACATGGGGCGCTAGAAAGCAGTGACACTGAAGTCTCTGTTTGCCAAAGGTCCATTTTAATATCAGACTAATGACACTATTGACACTTTGATGTGTCCTGGTCTGTTGAGTGATGACCTCATACTGCAGATTATAACTGTCCATTATGGGGCGAAGGACTGGGAGCGACGTTCGGGGGGCACTCTTCTTTTAAATTTTGAGTTGTTAGTTATTAATTCGATTTGTTTGCCTTGTAAACCACCTTGTGATGTTGTGCTTTGTAGAGGGTGTTATCTATCTATCTATCTATCTATCTATCTATCTATCTATCTATCTATCTATCTATCTATCTATCTATCTATCTATCTATCTATCTATCTATCATATAGTGCCTTTCATATCTATCTATATATCTATTTATCAACTATTTCATTTATGTTAGGTAGAATGCCCAGAGGGGACTGGGCGGTCCCATGGCCTGGAACCCCTGCAGACTTTATTTTTTTTTTTCTCCAGCTGTCTGGAGTTTTTTTTCTGTTTTTTCTGTCCACCCTGGCCATCGGACCTTACTCCTTTTCTATGTTAACTAATGTTGTCTTATTTTAATTTCTTATTTTTTCTTTTATTTTTCTTTTCTTCAGTATGTAAAGCACTTTGAGCTGCTTTTTGTATGAAAATGTGCTATATAAATAAATGTTGTTGTTGTTGTTGTTGTTGTTGTATCTATATACTAGGGGGTTACCCCCGCTCACACAGTCGCTCCTCCAAAACCCCCTCTTAAACGGTGATACAATGGGAAACAGTTTGTTTTTTTTTACCTCCTCTTTTCTCGATCAGCTGCTGGATGTCTGTTGCCAGTGCCAGGTGATCTGCATCTCGCGCAGCACTTTGAACATTTAAAAGCCTGTACAGCAGCTGTCCTACTCTTTGTCTTTTATTTCCAGCCCCGGTCCAGGTTAAATCTTGTCTTGCGGGTTCTTAACATCTTAACATCACATTAAAGTTTGATCAATTCTGAAAAGAATGATCCCAAACATATTTATGTAGGTTTTAAAATAAGCCCAATTTAAAGTGTGACAAAAAAGTCATATAAAATCATTGCTTAGGATTGTATATATACACAGCCTCCATTCGAGTCGGTCTTTCTCTCACCACATGTTGGAGTGCACCTTGCCTCCGCTTAGCCAGCGATACCTGTTTGTTCAACAGACATTATTATCTAGAGATTGTTAAGGAGTAACGCTGGCTGTTTTTGAGAGAGATCAGAGCTACCTGTGTTTTAGAGGGTAGCTGCTGATTGGCAGAGATATCCCGGCCACGTGCTTTCTCAATGCAAATTACATTTTTTTTGATTGATTTCTAAAGTTTGTCCTGTTTCACCGCTACGTGGCCAGAGCCACAGGGGACAGCTAGTATAATATAAATTTGGACTGAATGATTGACCCAAGAGCCTGATCTGAAACTGTAAAAGAAGGCACAATGTGACATGTGCTGTCTTCTAACTGCCCTTTGGACCCCTTTGTAACACAATGAAGCTGGTTGTGGGTGAATTTTGAACCCTGCTTCTCTTGCCGCTTTGTGGCGATGTCCACTGTAAACAAGGCTGTCATTTGCAGTATATGTCCATTTAAAATGCAGTGACATTCAAGGGCAGTCAGGAAGTGACATTCAGATTCATTTCTGGCATGGCATTCTGCCATTAAGCAGCCCAAGGCGAATTTTGTGCACCTTGCTGCTGCTCGGCTTGCTTACGAGAGCCCCATACTGTTCAGAGTTGTGTACATCCAAGTGTATAAAGGGGCTGCCCAGCGGGTTTCTGTGTGCTGGGAGTTTTAAGAGACAGAGGAGCAACTGTCCATCAGATCTGTGGGGGAATTTGTTGAGTCTCAGTCTCAGGCAGACTTGCTGCTTTCCATGCCATCTTCTCGATTAAAGATCTCCATGAGTGAAAGGAAAACCATAGTTGGTTAAGTAAACTTCGGGGAAAGTAAAAATACATTAGTGGGCATGTCCAGATTGTTGTTACCGCACAGCTATTCACTTCCCGATCCATCTGCCAACACAATTCATCTGCTTGCTTCTCAAGGGTAGGTGAGCACACAAAATCAAGATGGCTTCCATTGCTAAGATTCTATGTGTGACTCATCAAACACCATGGCACTGTTCAAAAATCGAATGAAGTGGCAAGCTGAAATCCAAACGATACGCAGAACACCATGTACACGTGGCCAGCGCCTCCATTAAGGGCACAGGTGACAAGATGGGGGAAGGACCCAGCCGAACAGTCACTTAACGCACTAATAAGCTTGGCCTAGGGTGCAAAATCACACAGCACCAACACTGCATACGCAGAAAATCTGACGTGGCTTCTGGCGATCACGTTCTCCATGTGTGTCAGTCGCACAACCTGACAGACACCGTAGCGCTCATCTCCAACGTGATAACATTACAGGCTAAGGTCAAAATATTCAGATTACTTTTCCAACTCCCGTTCTCCTTGGCTGCCAAAGACCAAAGCGGTGTCCCTCTATCTGACCCCTCTCTCATCAATAAAGCGTATCAATCTGCAGAACTAATTCACTGGATGTTGTTTGTTTTTCTCACCATTCACAGTAAACTCTAGAGGCTGTTGCATGTGAAAATCGCAGGAAATCAGCAGTTACAGAAATACTCAAACCAGCCCGTCTGGCACCAACAATCATGCCACGGCTGAAATCCCCGAGATTACATTTGTTCCTCATTCTGACATTTGATGTGAACAGTAAGTGAAGCTCTTGACCAATATCTGGGTGATTTCATGCATTGCACTGCTGCCACATGATTGGCTGATTATCTAACTGCATGGATAAGCAGGTTTTTCTAATAATTTGCTCAGTGAATGCATATAGAATAATGAAAATTAACTCTAGCTGCCAACGTGGCAAAGCAGGTGCCCAGGTGGGTCAGATTGCAGATGCCTCAGCAATGCCACCTTTATCTACCTGGAGTTGTAAAAGTCCAAACAGCATCAGTTACAGTGACTGGGACAGACAAAATGTGGCAGCATCAAATTCCCGAAGGTCACTCCTGCTTCTGGGTGGGAGTGTAAAACTGAGGCAGAGACGATTCTGCAAAGCCCTTTGCCCTCTGTACCAACACCGCCCACTCCATGGCAGGGTTTTGAGGAGAATCCTTGATGACAAACTGAATCTTCTTACATTTTGACCTGTCACCAAGCCGGCAGGGTCTTTCCAGGTCGGCGTCTTTGATTCATTTTGCTGCGATGCACTCCTCACTGTTGAGCCCGCACGCTGCTCTCTCTGCGGTATAATGCCGTTATGCAGTCTGACTTGTGTCCAACTCTATATTAATAACACTTATGAAAACAGGGCTGGCTCAGCAGATTAGGGCAGTGAAAAGAGCCGCTGAAGAAATTAGAAGAGAAATCCCTGCAGGTTGAAGGTGTTCCCTGCTAAAACCGCATGGCGTGTTTCCAGGTTCTCTGTAATCTAAGCATGGACTGAGTCTCGCACACATGCGACAGGACCTGGACACCATAAAAAAGGGGTTTTTAATCACAAAATAGCAATAATTCTATCACCAGTTCATGTTAAAAAGTCACCCAAAGGTGGCATATGCCTTCATTTCCCGGAAGGATTGTCCATGTAAACAAGGGTCATCTTTATGCAATTTGGGTACACCCAGAGGGTCTGGTCAGAGCAGAGGAAACACAAGAAACTGTGTGGGCCTTTGAAACTTTATTGGGCTCAACACCCTCTAGTTCCATTTGACCCAGGCATCTACAGAACCCCCTAGTGGACAACAAATGTAATGCAGGTGGGGAAGGGGAAGTGTCATAGTTTTTCTTTACAGTTTATTAGTAGAATAACTTTTTCTTTCTTTCTTTCTTTCTTTCTTTCTTTCTTTCTTTCTTGAATAGGCAGCAGATTGAACCTCAGATTACAATGAATCAATTGAATGTCATGCATGACATCAAAACATCATATAAACCAAAGCCTTTGAATCAGCATGTCCATATTAACATTTTTACGTGGTTTTAATGGGATCCCGCATGCACATTTCATGCAAATATTTCCCATTTTAATTGCACTCATGTGCTCCCTTAGGAGGCTCGTATTTTTTTTTTTCTTTTTTGCCATACGGTTCCGCTTTGTTATAGGAATGCAGTGGGAAGATGGAATTTCAATTACTTCCACAGCAAAGCTTGGTGCTTGCTTTTCTTTTTTTTTAAATAGTAATTATTATTTATTCTTGGAAGGCCACTCTGAGCTCATGATGTCACAGAGTAAACCTAATCAGAGAAGATGGAAACAGTCTCTCCTGGAGACAGAAGAAGGCTGTGCAGATAGTCAGAGGTCCTCGTACAGTGGAGTGATGAGAGGGGAAACGCTTCAGAGACCCTGAATCGGCTGGCAATGTCTCCTGCATAGGGGCGCCCCCTGGCGGTGACCACGGGCCCCAACAGGGTTGAGCTTCAAAGCTATGTACCCGTGGCCCCCAAAGGTACCAGGGTGGTCGCCCCCACATGGTCGGGGGAAGGCATAAGCCCTCCTCCGGTCCTCCTGGGCGTCCCAGCCGGGTTGCCACCCCAGCCATCTCTGACAATATATATATATACTAATAAAAGGCAAAGCCCTCACTGACTGACTGACTCACTAACTGACTCACTCACTCACTCACTCACTCGTCACTAATTCTCCAACTTCCCGTGTAGGTGGAAGGCTGAAATTTGGCAGGCTTATTCCTTACAGCTTACTTACAAAAGTTAAGCAGGTTTCATTTCGAAATTCTACACGTAACAGTCATAACGGTCGATAACGGTCCACAACGTCCGCCATGTTGAACTTTCTTATTTATGGCCCCATCTTCACGAAATTTGGTAGGTGGCTTCCCTGCGCTAACTGAAACCGATGTACTTACTTATTTCGATGGTATGACGCCACTCTCGGCCGCCATTTTGAACTTTCCAACGTCACCAATTTTCCAACTTCCCGTGTAGGTAGAAGGCTGACCCCGTCTTCACTAAATTTGGTAGTTGGCTTCCCTGCGCTAATCAAAACCGATGTACATACTTATTTCGTTGGTATAACGCCACTGTCGGCCGCCATATTGAATTTTCCAAACGTCACAAATTCTCCAACTTCCCGTGTAGGTAGAAGGCTGAAATTTGGCAGGCCCATTCCTTACAGCTTACTTACAAATGTTAAGCAGGTTTCATTTCGAAATTCTACGCGTAACGGTCATAACGGTCAACAACGTCCGCCATATTGAACTTTCTTATTCATGGCCCCATCTTCACGAAATTTGGTAGGTGGCTTCCCTGAGCTAACCGAAACCAATGTACATACTTATTTCGATGGTATGACGCCACTGTCAGCCGCCATATTGAACTTTCCAACCTCACTAATTCTCCAACTTCCCGTGTAGGTAGAAGGCTGAAATTTGGCAGGCTCATTCCTTACAGCTTACTTACAAAAGTTAAGCAGGTTTAATTTCGAAATTCTACGCGTAATGGTCATAACGGTCAACAACGTCCGCCATGTTGAACTTTCTTATTTATGGCCCAAACTTCTCGAAATTTTATAGGCGGCTTCCCTGCACTAACCGAAATCAATGTACGTACTTATTTCGGTGGTATGATGCCACTGTCGGCCGCCATATTGAACTTTTCAACAGTCTTTGTTACTTATGGGCCCATCTTCAAGAAATTTGGTACACGGGTTCCCAACACTAACTGAATCCTACTTACGTACATATATACATCCATCGCCTGCAGCTCGGTCACCGTGTGAGGTGGCACTGGGTCCCCCATCCCAACACCTCCCACGTTGTTGGCTGCCTGCCTATATAAGACCGTCCGTCGCTCCGGTCTCTACATTCCCTTCCTTGCTTCGTCACGGTATTCACGTCTCCCTGCTGATAACTGCAGCCTTTTTGTTTAATCCACAGCTTCTCCGCTGTTTTATTGTTTGTTTATTACAATTATAGTTATTGTTTAGGTATTTTAGACTTACTTTACATTGTTCAGGTACCCATTTCCTTTATCGTTCCAACCGTACCCCCATTACCATGTCTATCAAGGTGATCACCTTCGATCAAAGAACTGTCACTTACTGAGTGGTTTTCATGCTCGGAGATGGCACCTACCTTTTCCATTCTCTTTGTTACATATTGCACGGCCATATCAGGCTCACTCTTGATATCCGGAGGAACATTGTGTCTTATGTATTGAATGACTGGGACAGGTTCAAGGTGTGGACTGATGACGGTACAGGAGATAATTATACTACACAGGAGCACTAGTAGAGTGAAATGCTTAAGCCCTTCATCTATGGTTCTGCATGTGAGTTGATGGCTGCCGCTGAATTGTTCGGTTGTCGCTTTCAAGTGTACTGAAATGGCCAAATATTTTACACCTTTCGACAACCGTCAATGCCTCTTAAACATCTTAGATTCACAGGTGACGATTTCAGTAGTGGACACTTTGATGTTTATGAATGTTTAAACTCTCAAAAGCTGGATGTGATTTTATCGATGAAACCGGTTGTGTGCTTACAACGCTTGACAGATGCCGAATGTCACTTCAACACAACAAATCCTGCAAATACTGTCGTAATTGAAACAAACCATGAAACTCAAACCGATTATGACAACAGCAATCCAAGCTGTGAGATTTGAAACAAGATTACTTTTCACATGGCCAACTGTAAGTTGCATGCTCAAGAGTAAGCTCAGCGCACAGCTTGGTCATATTACAACCGGAGGGCCGAACTGACAACATGGTATACAAAGAGATCCTTAACAAATAATTATTGGCATATTTTCCCTCAGTTTAAAAAAATGAAATTGTCTTCTTAATAAAAAATTTTAAGGCAGTACTTCGCCGCTGCGAAGCGCGGGTATTTTG
>JANRMT010062802.1:23404664-23417300 GCA_026402145.1 Polypterus bichir lapradei
TCTATCTATCTATCTATCTATCTATCTATCTATCTATCTATCTATCAAAAACCTTCTGTATAGTGAAGGCCTTCACCATGGTTCTGGGTAGTACCTCTAGGTCATATAACCCCAATGATATTGCAAAGAAGGCCAGTGGGTCACACCCATTCTGTGGTGGTTTTATTAACAATGTGAACACCTCTAATGGTCATACTTCATAATGAATAGCATATAAATTGACCTCAACAAAGAATGCAAAGGGAAGACCGTTGTGAATCATTGTTCAAGTATGGTCAAAATGTAATATAGTCTTAGATGATGTGTGGGGAATTGAACTGATGTGCAAAGCTTTCAGGCATCCAGTTCAAAGCAATGACATTGTCTTACCATATTTTGAATGGTCCAATGTTATTCTCATGGTGGTTGCTCATTTAGTGTGGTGGATTGTTGTGAAACTCCATGATACAGTATGTGCTGTATTGTTTGTAATAGTATATATTTGACTGAACTGTTTGTTGTTGTATACATTTTTTTATATTTCTTTTTATATAAAAAAACTTTATTCTGTGCTTTAGCATTTTATTCTTGTCCTCTCACTTTAAAGGGTGCCTAAGGCTAAAGAAAGAGGAGGAGGAATAAGTGGTTAGATGTTGGCTGTTAATCTAATGGAGGTTGTCATTTTTAATGCTATACGCTGCATCTGGAGCTGGAGACTTGCACTCAAGCTGACCTCTCACAAGAGTAGCCGTTTATAAATGGATGGCTGGATTGACTATTAACATGTTTTGTAAAAATGAAGAAACTGACTAATGACAGAGTATGAACTATATGAAGGCATGCTAATGGTTGGGGCAGAAGTTAATGCAATATGCTATCAACTACTGCCATGTAATGTGAGGCAAATGAATCTATCTATCTATCTATCTATCTATCTATCTATCTATCTATCTATTATATAGTGCCTTTCATATCTATCTATCAATCTTTCTGTATATGTATTATATAGTGCCTTTCACACAGATCTATCTATCTATCTATCTATCTATCTATCTATCTATCTATCATATAGTGCCTTTCACACCGATCTATCTATCTATCTATCTATCTATCTATCTATCTATCTATCTATCTGTCATATAGTGCCTTTCACACCTATCTATCTATCTATCTATCTATCTATCTATCTATCTATCTATTATATAGTGCCTTTCACATCTATCTATATATCTATCTATCTATCTATCTATCATATAGTGCCTTTCCTATACATTTTTTACTCTTACTCTTATTCTGCAGCCATCTGTCTACCTCTTACCCCTTTCTCTTTTCCTCCAAAGTTTCCCCTGGGGTTCCTTCTCTCACCTCGACAGCAGAGTGTAGCACAAGCTTTTCATTTCTGCTTGGTGGGGAATCGTGAGATGTAAAAATAATCATACAGTCCTCCTCCCATTTCAAAGTCTGGGTGTGTGGGAGGGGGGGTCACACATAGTGCAGTGAGGTCATGCGTAATTAATAAAGCTTGTATAAATACCTCCACGTTTCAGAGAATGCATATGTGAGTGTGGTGGAAGTTGAAGGCCCTGGCGTCAGACTCCCCCAAGTCTGTTAGTTGCAGCCCACCGTTGAGATCCTCCTGGTGCCGTTGACTTTCGATTATGTGACTCCTTCTGCTAAACTGCGTTGAACTCAGCCCTTACTCTGTCAGTCCTCCACTGAATTCACGTAATGCAGTTTTAGTGCCGTGGGGGGCTGAATGCTGTCTACAAGTTCAGAATGAGCCCTCCAGTCTCTCGTAGGTTCATTTTTGCAGATACTCTTATGTTATTTATTACACTCTCACAATATTCAGATCTTCTTTGGAGAGTACATAAGGCGCAATATAAAGTAAAGCTGGACTGCTTGATGAAGGCACTGTTTTGGCATTCTGGATATGTCTGGGCAGATGTTGATGTTCAGTGCTCATCTTGTACGGGCCTGTCCCAAACCTGCTTGCCTGTCATTAATTTTGAAAGGCAGGGGCCAAGTGCTGGTGGTCAGGAGGAGGCGATCGCTCCTTCCTGGCCTGTGCGGTGACCCTTCCCCTCCGGCAGGCGCTTTCTGAAGTGTTTGTAAAACAGAGGAGAATGCGGCCCCTTCTCTTTAATTTGTACCATGTGTGCACACATAGAAGACCCACTCAGGGGGGGATTCACTTACATTTAACCCTTCACTAACATGGCTCTGTTTAAACACACTGAAGCATTGAACACCCTGATCTAAGAATTGGAGAGTGTGCCTGTGTGTGTGTGTGTGTGTGTGTGAGAGTGTGTGTGTGTCTGCAATGGGAGCACCCAGCGGGCAGTGGGAGTCCTCGATCAAACGTGCCCCGACTGTCTCCGGTTTGATAGCTCCCGGATTATTTCTCTTATCCTGATTCCACAGTCGGCAGCAACAGGTTTCCTTTGGAGGCCTAATGGACTTTGATTTTCAATCAGAGAATATTTATAACTTCAAACGTGGCTGGTGGCTGGCGCGACTCTCTGCTTAGTAGGAAAGTCAGTGAATGTGCAGAATCGTTTGTGTCTGGCTGCCAGAAATGCCTCAGAGCGTCCCTTAGGTCTTTATAGCGCTGACGCCGGGATGTTGGGCGTCACGTTCAAAGGAATACGGCCTGCCGACTCACCTTGACTCGCCTGTTCTAATTCATCTGTATGCCATTTTGGCTCAAATGTCAGGCGAGCAAAGACGCTTGTAGCTGGTAAGCTCATGTGTGCTGTTTAGCAGACATTACACATCTAATTTATATTCATAGAGTGTCTATAGGGAAGGTAGTTTTCACTTAGATATTTTAAGTTTTGTCTGCATTAGTGGCAATAAATCTTCCATAAATACACAGGAAGCACAGGCTGATGGTGTGAGGAACCAGATCAGAGCTGACTGATGTTAAGAGTGGTGGCCAGCAGGGGTCAGTGTTGGGGCTGCTGCTATTTTTAATATATAGAAATGATTTAGATAGGAATATAAGTAACAAGCTGGTTAAGTTTGCAGATGATACCAAGACAGGTGGATTAGCAGATAATTTGGAATCCGTTATATCATCACAGAAGGACTTGGACAGCATACACGCTTGGGCAGATTTGTGGCAGATGAAATTTAATGTCAGTAAATGTAAAGAATTACACATAGGAAGTAAAAATGTTAGGTTTGAATACACAATGGGCAGTCAGAAAATTGAGAGTCCACCTTATGAGAAGGATTTAGGAGCCGTAGAGGGACTCTAAGCTATCAACTTAGAGACAGTGTTCAGAAGCCATTAAGAAGGCTAACAGAATATCAGGTTATATAGCGCCTTGATGTGTGGAGTACAAGTCACAGGAGGTTCTGCTAAACCTTTATAACACACTGGTGAGGCCTCATCTGGAGTACTGGGGGCAGTTTTGGTCTCCAGGCTACAAAAAGGACATAGCAGCGCTAGAAAGGGTCCAGAGAAGAGTGACTGGGCTGATTCCAGGGCTACGGGGGATGAATTATGAGGAAAGATTAAAAGAGCTGAGTCTTTACAGTTTAAACAAAATAAGATTAAGATGTGACACGATAAAAGTGTTTAAAATTAAGAAGGGAATTAGTGCAGTGGATCAAGAACACAGGGACACGTTGGAAACTTGTTAATGGAAAATTTCACACAAACATTAGGAGGTTTTTCTTTACACAATAAGTTACCAAGTAGTGTTCAGTAAGACTTTATGAACTTTCAAAACTAAATTTGATGTTTTTTTGGAAGAAATAAGTGGATAGGACTGGCGAGCTTTGTTGGGCTGAATGGCCTGTTCTCGTCAAGATATAGTTCTAATGTTCTAATTAAGATTCCATATTTAATACAATAAAATGGTGAGACAATAGACAGCAAAGTTTTCTGACAGACAAGACATTATGACAGCTGTAACCTGGGACCCCAGTACAGGAAACTGGTGGAACCCTTCATCGTTACCTGCAGCCACAATTTCTATCGAAGGGTGGGTATGTCCCCATTGGAGGTCAGAACTGATGAAATGCACCAATTATGTATACATTACCTACTGATACTCATAAGGCAAAAATGGAGAGATGGCAGTACACAATACCGATGCTTACAGGCCCACTTCATGCACTGACTTTACCCCACCTCCTGGCATAAAACTAATCTGAAAAGAGCTTAGCACTCAGGCAGCTTAATTGCCTTATTCTGTCACTGGATATGTCCTTTAGCACTCCTCTCTGCACATCTGGAGTTGCTGTGTTTTTATTATAACATTTTTAGAGTAAGCTTATCGACATTTCACAAAGTACTAGGCTGACCCGCCTTTTAAGTTGACCACTTCTTAAGGCAATTCAATATGTAGATCAATTTGATATTTTATACAAACTCATTAATTTGGTTATATTGCATTTGAGCGGTATTACTTTAATACTCGTAGTTTCTGTTATTTTTGTGATGAAATTTAAACTTTTTTTCTATATTGAGGTCGCCCTTTTGAACCCCCCTGATATTTACTACGCGGTGAGGCATTTGTACTCCATCAACATTAATTATTTCCAGAGACATAATTTTGTCTGTTTTTCCAGTGCATCGCACACAAAAGCAAGGGAACGATGGGAGCACCAGAACTCTGCTCACATCTTGTCGCTTCATACCACAAGCTGCAAGTAGTAAGTCTGTGATAAGCGGAATACCGCTACGCTTTCCACTCACGGGGCGGAAGGACAATCCCGACCACTTTTATATAGTAAGAAAGAAGAAGAAGATATCGCACAGTCTGGAGTAGAAAATCACCTTTTACCTGGAAAAACGAAACTACAAATCCCATCGTGCATTGCAAAATGGACGGGGCGTGTGTGAAACTCCGTGCTACTCGCACAGTCTGGAGTAGAAAATCATCTTTTACCTGGAAAAACGAAACTACAAATCCCATCGTGCATTGCAAAATGGACGGGGCGTGTGTGAAACTCCGCGCCTGCGTAGCACTCACGGGACGGAAGGACAATCCCGACCGCTTTTACATAGAAGGATTACAGATGAGGTTTCACGTCTCAATAGCGCCACCTAAGTCTGAGCGTAAACTCCCTTCATTGTACTGAACGGTTTTTACAATTGACCTTACCACTTTTTTTTTTCTTCAGATTACGTAAATTATGAGAATGTTGTATTTACGGAATTCTCCTGAAAGTAGTCTTCCAATAGCTAAGGGCTGGCAATCTTGCATTAAAAATTAACGCTCATTTTGCTTAGCTGTTTGTATTTTCCTACGTTAGATTGCAAGGGATCACAGTGAAAGCGCTATATAAATATTTGTCGGTAAGACTTAAATGCCGTCCCCGATGCTAAGTGCTGATATAATGTATAAAGGCGAATGTGTGCTTGTGTGCGCATTCTTCAGCTATGCAAATCCAAACAATTTAACCCATCTTAATAATTTTTTTGCAGATTCCCAATTTTTACAGAACAACACCAAAGGCTATGTTTCATAATTTACCTGATGTCTCCATACCTGGCAGCGCCAGATTCCCCGAAGTGCACTATAAACTGCACAGATCGTCCGCTAATTCGAAGTGTTTTGTGCAGATATCTATAGCTTAAGGCACTATATAAATCAAGGATCACATGTGAGATCTTCGGCTCCGCACTTGAAAGCCATCGATCTGTTTTCTTTTTTCTTGCCTCAGGTACTTGCACTTCCCCTAATTGGATGTTTCCGCCCTGAGTGGACTGGAATGCAGTGCTTGAACGGAGCGGAGCCACTAAGGAAACAAAGACAAATCGTGTGAGCGCAGTGCAAGCCCGTGCCGCAGCCAGCTATGCGTCTACCCTGTGAGACCAAGACGGGGGTGGAGAGCGGGGCTTGAGCGCTTTTAGCTGAGATGCCCCATCTTTATTTGGCGCCATTCCAGTTAATTTATTTTCTTAATCCGCGTAGGTGGTCCTTCCAAAAACAACTCTCATCCACATGGCATCTTTCCGAGGATTTACCCTTTTCTTTCATTCGCCCCATGGCTAAAATAAAAAGTGTCGCTTGTTTGATTCAAGGGGATTTGAATTCCCACACCCCCTCCCTGACCCAAAACACAATCATATTTAGTCTGCAAATTCTTGCAAAGGTTTATTAAGTGAAAAGGTAGGCTGGTGATATATAAAGATATATTTATAACCCTAAGTTCTAAATAGGTTTAGGCGATTTGCATAAAATTGTTGATAAATGCGTGAATTTGTGGGCGCTCGAGGATGTGCGGTCTTTTCTCGGTGGTATGTATATAAAACCACGCCCCTTATCAACGTCATATGACACGCCCATTCCACTCCCTGGCTAAACCCGACGTTACAGAAAGTCAAGTTAAAATTCACAGCTATTCTGTTCGTTTGCCTGTACACAAACAAAAGAAGTCCATCCAGATTGTCACTTTAATTTAATTTGCCAAAACTTAACTTTTCCCAATATCTTATGCTGAAATATGTTTAAAGTTGCCAAGTTTTAAGTTATAACTCTGTGTCTCAGAAGTTTTTTTCCTTGATTGCAATGACGATTTTGGCAAATACTGTACAAGCTTCCTGCTTGTGATTTGCACCTGCGGCTTTCAGCGTGTGCTTCAATTTTTTAAAACGGTGTTTTTGGGGAGGGGCAGCACAAGTTTAGCTTCATTTGGTGCCAAATGCACATTTGCTATTTTATGAGCCGTTTCTCGTGGCCCACAACAGAGAGAAAGTGGGACATTAAGCATCCCGAGGTACGGCCGGAAGGTTTGTAGTCGTTTAATAAACGCCTGCCTCCCTCTTTCCATCTTGACATTCACTACAGGATATCTATTTAAACCGAGAATACTTTATTTTTCAATTCCAACTGCCCATGGAGAGCCTTAAGGTGTCTGTCCCATTGCTCTCTGTTTTTTTTTTTTTTTTTCCATTCACTCTTAAAAATCAAAGTGCCAAAGCAATTCTTCAGAGTGATGCCATAGGGGAACCATTTTTAGTTACCGAAAGGGCCATTGGCATTAAGGTTCCAGAAAGTATTATTTATTTATTTAAGTCTGTAACAGGCTCTAACGATTAACAGATAACAGCAGATTTGAGAAACACCACTGGGCTCAGCCCAGTTTAGGGTCACAGGGAGTCTTGCAGCAATGGGTGTAAAGCAAGAAGCAACATGGTGGACTGCCTGACGGTCCTTTGCAGGGTGTGTTGCATTCAATCCAGTAACAAAAACCTATCAATAAAGAGGCTGTGTAGCTTCAGTCCAGTTATTTGCTACCGATATTTCCAAAAAGTGTGATCTGGTGCGGCACAGCAGCCAGTGTTCATATCTCGAATCTTCAGGAGCTCAGTGTTGTGATGGATGTTATTTAATTGACAGCTAATGAAGGACTAAACTCATTTTGTTAAATGAGACGTGTTACTGATATATTTAGTATTGAGGCATGTAAGCATACGCAGTTACGCACATCCACAGATACCATGCTAATCCTGGTGCTGTGAGGCAGGAATGATAGCTCTGTGCTACCACTATGCCTGTGTAAAAACATCTGTGCTGAATCTGTTAAACTTTAACCTGAATAAATTAATAATAAATTAAATGTAAACTTGTTATCACTTGATTGCATGTTGCATGCGTGCCGAATCACACCCTCAGCTACCTTGGTCATCAAGCTGTCATTAGACGATCAAAGCATCTGTATTGTGATGCCAGAGGCAACAGGCAATATCTTTGCAAAATAACTAAATAATTATTATGAAATTACATAATACATTTGTAAGATTACACAATCTTTTGCAAAATAATGCAATAACTTTTTTTTTTAATTGGAGGGAATAAGCTTCCATAAATTTTAAATATTAGCTTGTTAAAATCAAATAGGTAGAAATAGTAAACTGTATTTTGCTACTAAAGTCATACACTCATTCATTTATAGTATTAAACTATGAGCAAATTGCGATTACCCTTATTTGTGCTCAGCATGCACATCTGCCCCTTACATGCATACATAAGCCAATATTTGAATGCCGGAGATCCGCTGAACAGTACATTTTCAACACAAATCTGTGCCATTTCCCACCTCCAGCCACAGGCCCCTGAATGATGTCATATGGTCCTGCTGCTGGAGCAGCCACAGAGGAGTCTGCCACTGGAGGTCTGCAGCCAGAACCTTCTCCACGTGACTTCAGATGCCATCTCACAAGCACTTCCTAGAGTGTGAGCATAGTGCCAAATGATATTTGTTCAACTCTTCTAGCAGTTTGGACAAAATAACCTAACAGTAGTAAATGCAGGGGCAAGGTGGATTGTGGGGGTGCAGGTTATTCTAATTTAGACTGGACCCCTAGGATACTCAGGTCCTAATTAGGATCCTGAAGTGATTCATCGTGTGGCGGGTGCTGTATCAGTACAGTATCCCAACCACCACCTAGTACAGAAACGTATCTGTAGTGCTCTCCCCTCCATCTCTGTGCGTAATGAAGGAGAGCTCAATAAATCACAAGGGTTGACAAATATGTGATAGAATAATTGCAACATACTTGAATTCCACTGTAACAAAAACTGTTTGCAAATGCATTTTACAATTTCTACATAAATGGCTAAATTTAAATAGTACTTTCCAGAAGGCAGCCTCAGCTCATCTATTTTTATTGACAATTCTAATACTTCCGCACACCAACCCAAGTAGCAGGGCGCGGAAATCTATAGACTGCTGTCCCGCGACTTATCCATCTCTGGCCACGCTCACATACAAATTCAACTTTACAAACTTACAGTCTTTGAATAGTGGAGTGAAACCTGGGGAGAACACGCACACCCCGCACAGACGTTACTCCGCGCCGTCTCTTGTCACGCCGTGCTCGGTAAAGAGCCGATTCCAGTAACGGCTGAGCGGTGGGCGGGGCTTGGTGAGTGAGCCCAGGGGGAGTCGTTACGAACAACGCCAGTGAATATTGAATTTAATAGCGTAAATAGAGGTTGTGGTTAAATTCCTCGGGGACCTTTCAACTTAACATTTAACATTCAATCCACCCATTCCGATTCCCCGCGCTATCGTCTTCTTGTCGCCGGGGAATATTATATCTGCAATTCGAAATGTTTATATGCCGCGTGAAGTACACGAAAGAACCCAAAGAAGTCAGTCCGCTAACGGAATCGGCAACTCAAATGACAGCTTCGCTTTGTTTAAAGCTCTACAGTTTTGTCATCTCGGTTAAAGGATAAAAGAAACGGGGGTGTAGAGATGGGGGGTAGGGGGTTCAGAGGATAGCAGGATTGCGATTCAGCACGAGCTAAATAAACTGGCAAGCTAGAAAATGCACGTGGAATCGAATTGTGGGCAGTGCCACGTACAGTACAGACGGACAGGGAAGCCTTCATTTCAGCATCAATTACCTATAGCAGGGGACTCGTCATCTCACGCCTTTCTCGAAATGAGCAAAATATTATTGACAGCCCAGTTTATTTATGGAATATACAAAGAAAGAAAGACTATATGATTGATATTCTATAAATGGCACTATGAACCATAGATAGATATGAATGCACTACACAAATTACATAAATGAATAATGAAATGAAAAATATGAAAGTTGGATATAAACACTACATAGTACATTACATAAGATCATTAAAACCACTATATGGTAGATGTGAAAGGTATTATATACCACAGATGTGAAAGGCACTATACAACAGATAAATACAGTATATGAATGGCGCTATATGATAGATATATAGATAGACATAAAAAGCACTATATACAACAAATTGATGGATAGCTATGAAATGCACTAAAAGCATAAATATACAAATAATGAAAATCACTATATGACAGATAGATAAATTGAAGTGGAATTACATACCACAGATAGATTTGAAAGGCACTATATACATTACCCAGATAATGAAAAAAACAAAGTGAGATATATACATATAAAAGGCTTTATATACTTTAAACAGAAAGACATGAAAGACACTACAGACATTACATAAAGTCATAATGAAAAGTACTTTATAATTAGCTAGAATGAGAATTCTATACTACAGATATGAAAGGCACTATATCCATCCATCCATCCATCCATTATCCAACCCGCTGAATCCGAACAGGGTCACGGGGGTCTGCTGGAGCCAATCCCAGCCAACACAGGGCACAAGGCAGGAACCAATCCTGGGCAGGGTGCCAACCCACCGCAGGACAAGGCACTATATACATTACATAAATAGATAATGGAAACCATTTAATGATAGATAGATAGATAGATGTGAAAGGCGCTATATGATTAATAGATAGATAGATAGATAGATGTGAAAGGCGCTATATATTAGATAGATACAGTAGATAGATAGATAGATAGATAGATAGATAGATAGATAGATAGATAGAAAATGTACTCTACAAAATAGATAGATGTGAACTGTACTGTATAACTTACATAATAACTTTCCATATATATAGTGCCGTTCAATGTCTATCTGTCTGTTTGTCTAGCAGAGGTTTATCATATAAGGAAAAAAGAAGGGATCACTAAATCGTTTTTTTTGCAGGTCTAAAATTCTGCACGCTGGACAACTTTTTTTTCTGCCTTGATATAATAATCTGTTTCTCTCAGGGGGTCTAGGAGTTGCTTGAACTTTATTTTCTCTTACAATTTAATGACTTTGATAAATTGCGAGATTGTCAAGCCGGACAACACTGCTCGCCTCAGCACTTTATTTTCATTTGCTCAATATGCAGCAGGCTTGGGCCTCGGGCTACGCCTGGTCAACGACTGTCTCTGTTTCTTTGCTTTGTCGAGTAGGTGGAGTTTGGATGTTCTCTTTGTATTCGCGTGGGCCTCAGTTCACCAAGGCACGTCCTTTCATGAACTAGCGTCAATAAATTGCGTCGAATTGTGTGTGAGAAGTTCCAGTTGTAAGCAACCTTGAAGAATCCGGAAAATCTCCGTTAAACCGGCAGAAAGAGAGAGAGAGAGAGATAGAGAGTGAGAGTGAGAGAGAGAGAGAGAGAGAGAGAGAGAGAGAGAGAGAGAGAGAGTTTGAGCGGTTTGAGTCCCCTAGTGGCCGAGGCACACAACTGCATACCAAAATGTCGCTAACTCCGATTAAAAGTCGGAGCACTGGCAGTGCTGTAGCATTAGACATTCAGAACCAGTTATATTACAACATTCTCAACACTGCATGATCCAATTCACCATCATACAGAGGCCAGAAAACATCTCAGCAGCCCTTTGGTAAGAGACAGGAAACATTGCCTCACAGGCCACTTTATTGTAGATCCCAATCACAATTATTTAGGGTCATTTTTGAATTGACAATCAACATAAGCATTACAGAAAATGTAGGAGAAAAGCTGGAATACCTGGAGAAAAGACCAAATTGGGATAATCAGACAACTTCACACTGGCATTGAGTGGCCTCAGGTTCACATGCAGGGTGCTGGATTGACGCTACCCAATGGACCACTAGGCCACCCACAGAACCAACTCCAGTCATTTGTAAGCTGCATTTACAAGCCGAGAATCCTGCCACTGGAAGCTACTGTAGGACTTTAAAGTGCAAATTTGCTGATTCAAATCCCAGCTCCATCTCTCTGTGTAACCCTGCGTAGGTCACATCATCCATCAGTGACATCCTTTTAAAATGTAGTAAAAATTTTGCTGTGTCTGTGCTACGCACTGGGAGGTATTCACAGAGGAAAGTCGCTATAAATTATTCAGTCTGTGTCTTTGCCTCAGTTGTTGCTGCTACTGCTGTCTCTCCACAATCGTGAAGAGGAAAATAAAGGTCTGAAGAGAATAAAGGCCAAGCGGAAACATTTAATGATCAGTCCACCTTAACTGTATGGAGCAGCAGCACCAAAATGTGAAGGGCATACAAGAATACAATGAAAATCCCAAAGCCTCAAACCAAAGCTTCATTCAAATGAGAGCGATAGACAAAGGGGATGTAATGGGAAAAAAAAACAAAAAAAACATGAAAAGTTCAATGAAAAATGAACAGAAATGCCATTTCTGTCTGTGGTAAAAGTACGTCCACCAGTGGCTCTAACAGCTGAGATGGCCCCTCAAGTTGGTGTTTCCCATGACTGTCTGCCAGTCTTTGATGTTGCGCTCAAAAAGATGCTGCAGATGTTCTATCAGATTGCTGTGGCGAGTGCCCTCTTCTACGCGGTGGTGTGCTGGGGAGGCAGCATAAAGAAGAGGGATGCCTCACGCCTGAACAAACTGGTGAGGAAGGCAGGTCTCTATTGTAGGCACGGAGCTGGACAGTTTGACATCCGTGGCAGAGCGACGGGCGCTGAGCAGACTCCTGTCAATCATGGAGAATCCACTGCATCCACTGAACAGGATCATCTCCAGACAGAGGAGCAGCTTCAGTGACAGACTGCTGTCACCATCCTACTCCACTGACAGACTGAGGAGATCGTTCCTCCCCAGCACTATGTGACTCTTCAGTTCCACCAGGGGAGGGGGGGGTAAACATTAACATTATACAAAGTTATTGTCTGTTATACCTGCATTGTTATCACTCTTTAATTTAATATTGTTCTTTATCAGTATGCTGCTGCAGGGATTAATAAAGTATCTATCTATCTATCTATCTATCTATCTATCTATCTATCTATCTATCTATCTATCTATCTATCTATCTATCTATCTATTATATGGTG